>CM026071.1:14870000-15295000 GCA_014839685.1 Anableps anableps
AATGTACATCCTCCCTCCATTCCTCCACCCCTCCATCCTGCCTTTAGATTTGTATCTTTTCTCTGTGTAGAATGCCACATCCTCTGCCTAATTTCCTGTGGAAGGTGCCCTAGTGTCAGGAAAGCAGGGGAAGAGTTATTAACCCTGAGTTACAAGGCCACTTTAGACCTGATGCAACATGTAACAGTCTGTGGACATATAATTGTTTTTTTCAAGTCATTAAGAGTACATTTTGGCAGTTATCGAAAGGTGAGGATACAGGCATGACACTTTAATAAATGAGAAAGCACAATTTTTTCAATCATGTCAAACATTTCATGTTAAAACCACCAAATGTCACATTTCATCCTCTCTTGAATATTTCATGAGATCTAAAAGCAGGCATTTTCAGAGCTTAAAAGTCTATCTATGCTGCTGATATGTCTTGTCCCAACTGCGAAAAAACACATATTTATCCTTGCGTTGACAATAAGCCAGCCTAATTTCAATGTAATCATTTCCCACCAATAGCGCTTGCTTCATCTCTCCAAGGTCTACATCCTTCCACCCACAATTGAAAGTTTAGCCTGGGCAGCAGTACTTGAAAATTAAGGAGCCAGCCTTCAGCGGGGCACCAAAATTATAGCCTGCAATCAACTTTCCACTGACAAAAAGTTGGCTTAGCTTCTTCTTCTCCTCTGGAAAAGTCAAATCTACTAGTTAAATCTACTTATCCCTCAAAACTTTCTTTATGCTGAGAACTGAAAAAGAGTCTTCTAAGCTTAGCCATTGATGATAATGTCCCTCCATTTGTACTTTATTAAACTTCTTCTAAAATACATGAAATAATAAAGAATCCTTTAAAATGTCCAAAAATAACCCTGAATGGCCTTTGCTGGCTGCATTAGGACCAGGCGGGTGAAATATAACAAAACATTTGTTCCCACTGGGAGAGAGGGGGGGGGGGCTTCAGTCTGTTTGTTTGGACTGTCTGTAAATGATGATAAAATGGTCTGCACTTCACAGAGTATGGCTACACACTATGTGTACTCACCCCCCTAAACTCTTCTAACAATTGTTTCATTATGTGCTCAGTTCCCACAATTAGCTTGGAGTAGTATTTCCTTCCCACAAAAATAATCCTTCTGGGTTAATGCAGCTGCATTAGTGAGCAACTCTGTTGCAATCTGCATCCCCTCTTCGTCTTTTTTCCCTTTTAATCTACTCCATCTCTCTCTCTCCTTGACCATGCCACTCCCTGAGGATAGGTTTGTTGGGGCCAAAAAGACTGACTCATTGGATGGTGAGGTGGAGATAGGAAGGTAGGGCAGAAGCTAAATCACAGGGTGGGAGGGATCTTCTTTGGGTATTCAGTGATTCAAAACTGAAAAGCTGGGGAACATGATGTCATGGTAAATGTGGTCTGCTTTTTGGACATGTAGGGTATAATACTGAATCTGAACATCTAATCCTGAGCAGGTCCAGGCCTAGAACCAGACCACTGAGAATAGATTTGGATGACTACCATCACATTTGAGTCAACCATTAAAAAAGGATTTTAATTTTGTCAGCTTTTGTGTGCATCTGAGTTTAAACAGTAACAGTGCCATTGTCACTGATATCCCAAAATGTGAGTGCCAAACTTTGGAGAGTTAGTAAGATTTGATTTAATTCACCCCACCTCATGTCCAAGTGATAAGAAACTATCCCTCAGTCTGAGAATTGGTTTGTAAGCATGAATGGGTCAATGTTGTTGAGGTAAACAAGGCTATAAAAGGGCTCCAAATATAGTCTTTATCCTTGATAACATCAATTTGACCATACACTCTCACTGGCTTCCAATTCAGCATCAAGGGAGCTTGAAAAGGCATCTAACTGCTTGAAATGTTAGCAGATGCCCTTTTCCTTAGAGTTTGAGATTGGCTGCATGCTTGTTGGTTATATTTGGCTCCACATGATTCAATGGAGGGGTTAAAGATGGCATTTGGTGATGTGTGATTTATGGCAAACAGCTTATTTTGGAGGATGAATTGGATCACCAACTGCTGAGGGCCCAGTTGGACGAACTGCCATAGTGAAGACATATGGAATACGGTTTGCTTTAAGAGAGAGGCTGGGAAGCAAAGCTGTTGGCTTATAGCTTAGAGCTGGTCCTCCAAGGCACAACTACACCACTGCTTTTTCCTGTTAAGCTTGATCAACTGGAGAACAGGATAAATTACAGCTGTAAGAGCACACAGAGCATGTACACCCACAAGCAAGAGGCTGCTATGATTATGTTTATGACCATCTTCACAGCTAAATGTCTGTATAGCTGGCTGGCCAAAATCCTTCCATTCAGGTAAGGAAGAGGCGGGTTTGATGCAAGACCCACCACCTGCGTTTGCAGAAATCTGAAGATTTTTCAGCTTCATTGGTCTTTACCAGTGGCAAGCTGGTCAAAAACTCAAAAATCCGATCAGTAAACACAACAGATGTAAGCATTACATGTTGCGCTGACAACACTACATAAAGAGACCTAATTTTTTAAACTATTTTCAGGGAGAACAGAGCAGTGCTTAAAAAAGAACCCAGAAGAAGTACAAAAATGTAAGAAGCTAAAATGAAGCTATTTTTTAATGTAAAGTCTTCAGGTTAATCAGACTCTCACGGAGGAAGACAGAGAGAGAGCGCAAGACTTTCAGTAGATAAAAGGAAGGCTGAACAGAGTACAACAAAGTTGGTCTGTTTTATCCTTTTAAACATCTGACCTCAATCTGTTATAATACATGGTGGATTGAGAAATGTGGGCAGCCTTTGGAAAGCCCAATGTTTAAGTAAGGACTACATTTTCTAGAACTACATGTGGAGACAGTGATTTTAGTCATCCTTTCTGTGTTAACTGCGAAGATGCTAGAAGCATTTTAAAATGTGAACTCTAATAATTTTGTCTTTGTTTAAAAATATTAGTAAAACCCTGTTTCACAGTTAATGCTTCCTTATATGCAGGGTGGGATGGTGTCATTAAACACTAAATAGCTGCTCTTGGCAGGAAGGCTAGAAAAAAAAAATCTTTAATGCTTTTCCCAAATGTTCCTATATTACAGTTGTTAAAAACTGAGTTTATTATATATTAAAGTACCAAAACAGAAATCTGAATTGACCAATAGGTACAGAGGTAACAAATCCACCACAAAATTCTAAATGGTGCATCTCTACTTAATGCTGTGGTGAATGTCTGATTTAAAACCAGGTTGACCTTCAAGAAATGTGAAACATGTTGCTCCCCTTCCAACAGCTGTTTGATCATCTACATCTAAAGAAAGACTATACTTTATTAATATTCTCTGGACAAGATAAACTCAATTTTCAATCTATATTTTTAAACATTTTCGACAGGAAATTGCAAAAATTGCATGTCACTTGTTATGTATGTGTATCTAAAGCACTGATCACAATTCATTTAGATCACAGACATAAGCTTGTGTAAATATGACAAAAAGTATTAAAAGTTATTTTTTTTATTAAACTGTCTGGTTTATGACTTTGTTTGGCATGCATTAAGTGCTGCAGATAGACAGAGAGGGTAAAAAAGGTTGTGTAAAGACAGAGGACTGTGCCTTCTGCCTGACAAAAATAAAATCTCTTTACTGGGAGTTATTGTGTAAAGCAGGTACGCAACAACATACAGGGTGAGACAAGAACAAAGGGAGTAGCAGTTACCATCCTCGGAGACAATCACAATCAGCTGCCATAGAGGGCCCCTGTTTACCTATGTGAGTACGTGCTAATTTACAGCTTAGTGTGGGAAGGAAAGATGTGAGGGGAGTGCGACGGTGTCCACCTTTGGGGTGCGGAATGTTTTCATGGAAGGAGGGAGCTGAGAGACACTCTGCTTATCTGGCAGCGCTCCCCCACAAAATCAGTAGGAGACATCCCTGAAGACAATGCTATCCAATACTGCGTAGAGGTTTTAAATCAGAGGCCAGGGTGGAATATTCTCAGATAGACACGGTTACCACTAACTCCACACAATGAGTGTCCAAACTCCTACAACAGTAGATGTTTTTCTCCTTTTTACCCAGATAAAGGGAGGACATGGAGCAGGTCCCATCTGGACTTCATCACCGGGGGCAGAAACTGGCATCAGATCAAGTTGTTCACTCTTCTCATGCCCTGCAGGTTTGATTGCATTGCTCCAACAAATCAGTTCCCTTCTTTTTCTTCTAAATAAATACAATTAGACAAAAAAAAAAAAAAAAAAAAAAAAAATGCTTCTGATTACAATTTTCCCCTACAACCTTCTGAAAGTATTCCTAATCTTTCTGACCTTCAGTTGCACATAATGAAGCACACGCCCAGTTACTAATTTTTGTCAACAGCTTCCCATTTAAGTGCATTGTCTTTCTTCTTTTTTTTTTTAAATATAATTTATTTGCGTTTTCAAGACCCATGATGCTATTCTTAGAGAGGTTTCTATGTTTCTCTGTTTCTGCTATGTTTGTGGCTTTCCTTTCACGTCTGAGAGAAGCTGCTGCAGACTGAGGACGTCAGAGCTAAAACAGCCACCATCTCCTATTCCTAAAACAGATGTTTCTTTCTGTGGAAAATTTTGAAAGCATGACTGTGCCGTTTTTCCTTTTCAAAATGAGTCTGAGCTGACATGAATTGCTATTACTGGTTTGAGTCTCATATTAGGAGCATGAGGATAGATTTGACCCACTTTTAAGTAGCCAGATGTGATCAGGATGTTACTGGGCCAGCAAGGCAGACAAAACTCATTAGCAGTGAGAACAAGGGTGGGAAATGAATGGTAGGAAGGTTTACAGGATTCCTAACCCTAATTAAGTTAGCACATAAGATGGACTAAAACGTGCCCACTTATATGTTTTTGTTTCTCTTTTGAAATACAGAGATACTTTTGAAAGTTTACATTTTTTTTTTCCTGTTAGGGTTAAATTCATCAGGCTCATAGAGTTGTAGAAAGGAGGAGAGCTGTTATGAGGCAAGGGGGTGAGGCATGAGAGGGAGATTTTAAGTTGATAAAGCTTCACACTCCACCAAAGATGGGTAAATGCCAAGAGGGTTGGCGACTCAAACGGTTTACCAACACACAGGGACGGACGGGGCGCGTCTCTTGCTCTCTCTCCCTTCCATATGACCCTCTTAAATATAGAGGCTCTCTCTATTAATACCGAAACCAGCCCAGCCCTACCCTATGATTCTTTCAAGCGTCAGTGCCGGCTGTTTCTCATGGGTTCTTTTCTTTCTTAAAGGCAAAGATATGAACCTAAGTGATCAAGAGATGACTAATACTCCTGCTAAGAATGAAATGCAAAGTTGCAAAAGAAAAAGAAAGATTGAGTGAAAAGAGAGAAAGCAGAGGCCAGCATTTTGGAGAGATATGTATGGTGTACATTATAATTTACAGGCCCCCCCACCCCCCAGCCTTCTTCCTTGCTTGCTTGCGTATGAGAACTGCTTTGGGACGCTTCCAAAGGATATTCCCTTTCTTCTATTTTGCTGTGGCAAGAGTTTAGAGACACGAGGCAGCTGAGCTCCCACTATTACATCATTTTTTTCCTTTCGTGGCAGAAAATCAAACTCTTCCTGTTGTCTGGACTCAGAAGCTGCGGCAGGCGATAATATGAAAACAGATCAGGAATACAACAAAGGCAGGAGAGGTGTTTATTTAAAAAACAACTGTATTTGTCATGGAAAATTATTGCTTAGGAAAGAAAAGGAAAACTGCTAGACCCAGTTACAGACAGTAGTTGCCAGATTAAGTTTTCATAGTAATTTTTTAATAAAAATAAATAAAAATATTCTGAGAGTTCAATATTTTTTTTTTAAAAAAAAGTAAGATTTATTTCTTAGTAAAAAATATATTATCTAAACCCTTTTTGCTTCCATTTCAACCTACTATGTCTATTGTTATTTTTAGATCAGCATAGGTGAAAGCAGACAAAGAGTGGTGTATGCAGGGCACATGGAGGCAGAGGCACACAGGGGGGACAGAGTGTGCTAACGGCAGGACTGTGATAAAGAGTAGACTTACTTGCACGTGTGAAGGAGCAGAGAGGGCCGGCCAGGGCCAGCAGGACCAGCAGCTGAACTTTCATTGTGGTGGGAAATTCTTCTACGCACTTTTCTCCTGCCAAAAACCGTTGGAGACTCAAGTCAGGGAGACCTCGCACACTTCAGGGTTGTACACCAGAATGAGAGAGGATAAGAGACCAACCTCCCCACCAAAAAAGATGAACAAAATGAAAAATATAAAAAATAGTTTAAAAAAAAGTTCAGGAAAAAAAATGTGGCCTCAAATTAGAGTAGATTAGGCCAATTGAATAAAAATTTGTAGAGGTGGATGGGATGTGAGAAGGACAGGAGAGGAGCTCTGGCCACTTTGAGGAAGTGTAAGAAGGGAGAGGGAGGGAATGGCACACAGCATGAGTGAGAAAAGATGGTGAATAACTGAGCAGGGAGGAGGTGGGTAGTTGGGGTGGTGGTAGGGCGGGCGGTTTGGGGAGCAGGTTGTGCTGGGAGGAGGCTCCTCTGGGTAAGGACTGTAAGGTGGCTAATGTGGTCCAGCCCTGTATGAGGCTCTGCACTCTGCTCTTGGTGAACGGCCAGGCCCACAAAGCCTGAAGCAGTATCAGCAGCTTGCACACATTCATACACGCAGGCTTTCACACTTTAAACAGATAAATAGTTGATAACAAGACATGACAGAAACTGTCAACCATAAATGTGCAGTAAAAAGCTACAGAGGTTATTCTTTAAACAAGTTCAGGAATGAATGTAGAAAGTATAAAAACAACTTCAGGGAATAAGAGAGTTTCACCTGATGTCTACATGCTTAATCCTTAGTTAACTCTCTAAATAAAAAGAGCAATAAATATAGCACATATAAAGCAGATGCATTGAGAGCTTAAATCATAACTCTTCTTCTTTAAAAGCTAAGACACATTAGCAGCAGGAGTTTGAGTATTTGAACCCAATGAAAGGGAGCTCTTAAAGCAGTCCCAACACTGTGTGACTTTTACACAAGAAAGCATGGGTGGTCTGCTGAGTTTACATGCAGCTGAAGACAAACTGTTGCTTGGCACTTGGCTGACACCTATTGGAGAACAAGCTAGAAGTGTGGATGAAAGAAAGGTGAAGAGCACTTCTTTGAAATAAATAAAACTTGGTTGTTACTTAAGTTTTGTTTCACCAGAAAAAACTATCTGAGAAAGAAGTAAAGTGCAAAATTCTACACATCTTGTGAAACATAATGTTACACAGAGCACAACTGTTCAATGCCAGTGAATTTACTTTTTTAAATGTTCCTGGATTTTTTTAGATTGGGGTATGACAGGTTTCTTTCTGGGATCTTTTAGCCTACATTATATTGTCAGACAGCTTGTACTTAGGTGGTTTCTGTATTCTTACAGGCCAAGCAGTAATTTTACCTATGCATTTGATTACTGCTATTAAAATCTGGTGGTCTGAAACCCTTCAACTGTGACAAAGAAAAACCAACAAAAAAATGTGTGAGAGGGCTATTTAGGCAACTACTTTTTCATGGCACTCTACCAAAAAAATATATCTATATGTATTTTTTTTTTTTTACATATCTACAGTTCAGGCCAAAATTATTCATACCCTTGGCAGATCTACATTTTAAATGATTTTTACCCACCCAAAAAGTTGCTTCTGATATAACAGGTTCCACGCATCTCTCAAAACATAAATACACACTGTAAAAGGAGTATTTAATCTGAAAAAAAATTATCTGTTTATATTTTATTAAAAACTGCTTCTCAATAATCAAAATTGATTTATCTATGATGAATTATCTTTGGTGATGAGCTGAGAGTGTTTGAGGTTGAAAGCATCCTTCCTATCAACCTAATCTACTGCAGGCCTGACTTACATCAGTTAAGTCCTAAACTTTGGCAGCTATATATATATATATATATATATATATATAAAATTCCCTTCTCACCCTCCACGGGTGGTCTTTCTCAACCTCTGAGCTCGGGTCCTCTACCAGAGGCCTGGGAGCTTGAGGGTTCTGCGTAGTATCTTGGCTGTGCCGAGAACTGCGCATTTCTGGACTGAGATGTCTGATGTTGTTCCTGGGATCTGTTTTAGCCACTGCTCCAGTTTGGGGGTGACTGCCCCGAGGGCCCCGATGACCACAGGCACCACTGTGGTCTTCACCTTTCAGGCCTTCTCCAGTTCCTCTCTGAGGCCCTGGTATTTCTCCAGTTTCTCGTGTTCCTTTTTCCTGATGTTGCAATCGCTTGGTATTGCTACATCCACCACAACAGCTTTCCTCTGTTGTTTATCCACCACCACGATGTCCGGTTGGTTCGCCATTACCATTTTGTCTGTCTGGATCTGGAAGTCCCACAGGATCTTAGCTCGGTCATTCTCCACCACCTTTGGGGGTGTGCCCCACTTTGATCTCGGGGCTGCCAGTCCATATCCTGCACAGATGTTTCTGTACACTATGCCCGCCACTTGGTTATGACGTTCCATGTACGCTTTCCCTGCCAGCATCTTGCACCCTGCTATTATGTGTTGGACTGTCTCAGGGGCCTCCTTGCACAATCTACACCTTGGATCTTGTCTGGTGTGGTAGATCTGAGCCTCTATTGCTCTGGTGTTTAGGGCCTGTTCCTGTGCAGCCAGGATGAGTGCCTCTGTGCTGTCCTTGAGTCCAGCTTTTTCCAGCCATTGGTAGGATTTCCTGATATCAGCCACTTCAGTTATTTGTCGGTGGTACATCCCATGTAGGGGCTTATCCTCCCATGATGGTTCCTCCAGCACCTCATCCTCTGGTCCCCATTGTTTGAGACATTCGCTGAGCACATTGTCGGTTGAGGCTTTGACCTTGATGTATTTATGGATCTTGGATGTTTCATCCTGGACAGTGGCTCACACTCGCTAGTCCTCTGCCTCTGTCCTTATGCTGGATGCTGGATTTAGGGTGGAACCCTCCATGCATGGTTAGTAGTTTCCGAGTTTTAACATCCATGGTCTTTATCTCTTCCTTTGGCCAGCTTATTATTCCTGCAGGGTATCTGATTACTGGCAAGGCATAGCTGTTTATCGCACGGATCTTGTTCTTGCCATTGAGCTGGCTTCTCAGGACTTGCCTTACTCGTTGGAGGTATTTGGCTGTGGCTCCTTTCCTTGTGACCTCATCGAGGCTGCCATTTGCTTGTGGTATTCCCAGATATTTGTAACTGTCCTCAATGTCTGCTATTGTTCCCTCTGGGAGTGAGACCCCTTCTGTGTGGATGACCTTCCCTCTCTGTGTAACCATCCGACCACACTTCTCTAGTCCGAATGACATCCCAATGTCAGTGCTGTAGATCCTGGTGGTGTGGATCAGTGAGTCGATGTCTCGTTTGCTCTTAGCGTACAGCTTGATGTCATCCATGTAGAGGAGGTGACTGATGGTGGCTCCGTTCTTGAGTCGGTATCCGTAGCCAGTCTTGTTGATGACTTGGCTGAGGGGGTTCAGACCTATGCAGAACAGCAGTGGGGACAGAGCGTCTCCTTGGTATATGCCACATTTGATGGACACTTGTGCAATTGGCTTGTAGTTGGCTTCAAGGGTGGTTTTCCACATCCCCATCGAGGCTGCAATGAAGGCTCTTAGAGTCCTGTTGATGTTGTACATCTCTAAGCATTCAATGATCCAAGTGTGTGGCATTGAGTCATAGGCTTTCTTGTAATCAATCCAAGCCGTGCACAGGTTGGTGTGTCGGGTTTTGCAGTCTCGGGCGACTGTGCGGTCTACCAGGAGTTGGTGTTTGGCTCCTCTGGTATTTATGCCGATGCCCTTCTGTGCTGTACTCATGTATTTATCCATGTGCCCACCTATCTTAGCTGCTATGATGCCTGACATGAGCTTCCATGTTGTAGAGAGACAGGTTATTGGCCGATAGTTGGATGGGACCGAACCCTTTGAGGGATCCTTCTGGATCAGGATTGTGCGCCCTTCAGTTAACCATTCAGGGTGAGTCCCACTTTGTAGCAGCTGGTTCATTTGAGCTGCCAGTCACTCATGGAGGGCAGTGAGTTTCTTTAGCCAGTAGGCATGGATCATGTCAGGACCTGGTGCTGTCCAGTTTTTCATACCTGAGACTCTTTCTTGGACATCTGCCACTGTGATAGTTACTGGGGCTTGCTCAGGGAGGTTGCTGTGGTCATCTCGTAGAGAGATTAGCCACTGTGCATTGCTGTTGTGGGTCGCCTCCCTTTCCCATATGCCTTTCCAGTACTGTTGGGTCTCCAGCCTTGGTGGGTCTGCTCTGTTGTTATTACCCTGCCATTGAGAGTACACTTTAGCTGGTTGGGTGGAGAAGAGCCGGTTAATCCTCCTGGCTTATATATATATATATATATATATATATATATATATATATATATATATATATATTTGGCAGCAATGAAGTAATGAAGTAATGACATAATGAAGTAATGGCATCAGACGCAGGATTAGTGCAGTAAAAATGGCTTGTGACAATTTAATAAACACTTAACATATTTTAACCGCCATACACAGAATATTTTTGACACACAATTTGCCAATCCCAGTTTTTTTTTGTTTGTTTGTTTTTCTAGATCACTTCTTTACATTATACTGAAATTATGTACATGATGCAAATCCAGAAGGACACGTAACAAAATATCGTCTCCGTTTACAGCTTCCTTTTCTTATCAGTCTGTGTTTTTCAAGGGCAAACAGAGGATTAACACAGTTATTTACAAAGACAACAACATACAAACAGATAAGATATACATATGCTGGTCACTGTAACACAGCACTGAATGGCAATAAGGAGTATTTCCCTTTTTTTGTCCGTACAATGATAGTTTTGTGACCACCTAATTAATAACCAAGCTCTTCAGAATCAAATAACACTTTAAGTTTCAATATTTCACTGAAGGAAATATGAGCTCAAAATGTTACTACAAAGAAATTATTTAATTTTTTATGTCTTTTTTTGCCTTATGAAGCTGTACACTAAAGGAAATCAGAGACAATACATAACTGTACATAGACAAAATTAACATCACAATGAACAAAACAGAGTGTTTTGTCTTTTCTTTTTTGTTCTGCAAAAAGAAAAGAAAAGAATCATGTCTTTGTTTTATTAACTAGATGCTCTCAGGCTTAGTGTTGTGCAAAACCTGCTATTTCTTTTCCCTAATCGGGACATCACAAATTATCAACCAACTTCCTCAGTCTGCTCAGAAACTCTGTGTACTTTTCCCCCAGAGATATAGAGGGTTAACCTAGTAAATTATACATCAAAAACCGGGTATGAATCTTAAGGAAGTCCAAGTCTGGCCTGCAACTTGTTTCCCATCTTAATAATCGGTTGCTCTCTGAGCTGCTGCAAAGCTTACTCCACAATAATATTTAACTTAGCATAAAGATTTGAAGGCTAGAGATCTTGACCACTTTAATGGAAGCAACAAGATGCTTGCTAAAAGCTAAAACAGATCTAAACACACATGGCACAGTCAAACCAAAACAGGCCCCACTGAGACCTGGCGTTAACACTTGTCCTGGGTGAATAGGTCACTCTCAAATGGCCCTAAATAGAGGTGTGGCTGCTCTCAGGATACATGGAACTCAGGCTTAGCTGCAGGCTAATTTACAATTAAACACCTATCTGTGGAAAAAAGCAGGATGATGAGTAAGTTTTCTCTGTAATGTTTGTTTTGATTGTTTTTCAAGCAAACTGTACCTTCTGTCATCCCTGTCATAAAATGAGATGTGACAATTGTATTACATGTATCTGAGCATTCTATCAATATACTTTGCATCCTCCAAATGCATTAGTCACAAGATGTGTAAAAAGGCTTAAAATAAATTTATACTGTATAGCTGTAGCATAGTCTCACACTGACTATTATGTGGGGGAAAAATCAAGTTAAGAAGTGATTGTTTTTCACAGAATCCTATAAATAAATAAGTACATATAAATAAATAGCATAAATACAACTCCAATACAACAACTGCAGCTAATGAATTTTTTCTATCTTATGCTCTTGATTGTAGCCTCAACATACTTTCAATTAGAGTAGTATAGATATATTTAAATATTGTACAACAGCCTGCTTCATGTTGTCAGACAGGTTCCATTTTAAGTATTTCTTGACTCTTCAGGTCTGACAGTTATCTGGTGTACATGTGAAATTTAACTCAGTTTTCCAATAGATGCCATTGTCATAATAATTCATATTTAGCAAAGGGTGAAATTATTTTTTCACAAATGCCCAGGTTGGTTTTTACTCAGGTTATCTTTTGTCTGATATTAAAATTGGTTTGATGATCTGAATTGAGACCAAAACAAATCTTTAAATAAAAATATTTTTTATAGCATTGTATATCATGTCTGATCATCTCATCATATATTTTACTAATAGGAGCAAAAAGTTAAAGCTGAGACTAAACCAGCCAGGATGCATGTTAGTGCCAGGTCTGAGCAGGGCCATTTTTATTCAGAAATGGCAGAAATGTGGAGATATATGTTAGCATTTCACCATGAGAGAATGAAAACTGAGCATACCAGATTACGACATAAAATACATTTTAGAAACTGGGTTTGAAAATACAGAGAAAATATCCCAGAAGAATGTATTGTGGCGCATGAATACTCTTTACAATAGGAAAACAAAAATATTCCAGCTTTAACCAGTAGATGGTGCTCCACTCAATCACATTTTCCTGTACTTTCTTTTGTTCAGAGCCACAGCAGCATAGAGAGGCCCAGTTAAAGGGCAAAGAAATGTTTACACCAAGAAAAAGTTTAAACATCTGAACATGCTTGTTGTGTTTGCAAGAAATGTGATTCATATGCAGCAATCTGCTGCATGTTTAGAGTTTTCTGTCCGTGTCTTTCACCAGTGGGGAAACTTCTAACATGACATAAGCTGTTGCAGGAAACATATTTGAGAAAAATGAAAACACACAGAGGATTTGACAACACCTTGGCGACCTGTGACTCTTTAAACATTGTGTTTACAACTTGGCACTGCCCCGCACAATAAAAGTCTGTCCTGTATTTTTTTTTTTTTTTTTTTATGATTGTCTTTGGACCCCTCAGCCACTAGTATTAGAAAAAAGGCCAAAAAGATTTTAGAAAATTACTTTCCATTACTTTCTGGATTGTCGTCCATTTCTTCACTTCGGTGAACAGAGGAGGTTGTCCACAACAAAACTCACATCAACATTGTCCCGCCTGGTCTCATTTCTTTTATTTTAACTCACAGTTCAGCTTAGACAATGGAGTCCCAGTCGAAGTCATCCTGGATGTCTTCAGCAGCGAGGATGCGTCTCACCTGAAAGTGCCCTGGAGGCAGGGTATGTTGCTGCTGGCTCAGCTGGCTGTGATGACCTGTGAGTGGAGAAAATATCAGTGACACACCCTACTTGTATGTCAGTAGGAATTAAGAATTAAGTTGATTACATATTAGTGGCTTCCTATGTGACTACTACAGCTCTTAATAATACAACAACACCGCTTACACACTTAGAAAACAGTGTAACTATAAAAGGAACAGAAATAGTACTGTCAGCATACTCTATAGTCAATATCAATTAATTATTTGATTTATTTGATGATTAATACCATGTAAGTGACACTGTGTAGCCCATTATATACGTTATAAATTTTTAAGACTTTTTTAGACTTAATCCTGACAAGAAATAGCATTTTTTGCAGCGACTATCAGTATAAAGATGGTTTAAGCCAAAAAAGGGAAAAATATGTGACAGGTCACGCTGAATGTAGGAACAAGTCATCAGAACAGAAATGGAAAAAAATAATAAAAAACACCAGTTTCTGAGAAAAGTGACTTTTTTTTTTGCTAAATATACTAGTTGAAGTCATGAAGAAACCATCCCATGCTTTAAATAGCAGTTTCGGAGGTTTTAAAATGGTTAACCTCGTGTTTGCAATCAGCTTGTTTACAGAGTAAATCTGAGCTGTTTCAGAAGGTATGGGGGAAACTCAAAGCGGATTAACATACTGCCGTTTATTGGATATTTACACATTTTTGTTTTGGTTTCAGCCAATAAGTTGCAAATTTGAGGTAAACAACACATAGCTTATTAACAACTCCAACAAATCACTCAACCCACGGCGGTAAATGGCGTTAGAAAAAAAGATACTTCTGAGATGACAACATCCACCATAAAGATACTGGTGGAAAGAAAACAATGCCAGGACTACTTATATGATTGGAGGAATACATGTCTGCCAGAATATTTTTCAGTTTCTTGGGTTGAGTTGCAGAACTTTTATTGTTTTTAGAACACCATTACAATACATAGCATAACACTGGCACACAGATCTGGGTCTATCCAGCCTGGGGCTGCACTGCTGCGGCTATAATGAGTGCGATATGATGGTGACGAGGTGGGCAGCAGTGGGAAGCAGCGCTGTGCACCGCGCTAACTGGATCTAGTAGCTGTAACACCTAGAATAAAATTATTATTTATGTCTGACTTTATTTGGACAGAAAGAAAACATTGTCTAACATGTTATAGTTATTGTTTTCTTCCAGTTATTAGAGAGAATCTAAGGCCATTTCCCAACCAGCTGAAAAATCTTCCAGAATGTATTTAGGCATAGTTTAACTCCACAAGAACTCAGGGTTCACAGATGACTTCATGACAAAGGCTAACAAGACAGAAGCTCACAGGCTTGTTGGAAAATGGAACAAAACCTGAAAACTTCTAAAAATGTATATTTCTATCTAGATAAGCGAAGACATATCTGTTGAGAGTATTGATGTGTCATTCACAAGCAATTCGATTCCTTTGAACAGCTCTTTGTTCAAAAGAACAAAGCTCTCTGTTAGTGAGAGCTATTCTTTGTTTTTTATGACTTAGCTTGCAAATAATACTCTGTACACACATCAACAGCTATTATCATTTTTATTTAATTTAAAATTATTTATTTGTCGAATAAATACAATAGATAAACACAATCAATAGAAATGGGTGGATAATTTTTATATTTAATGGTGTAGAAGAGCATTTATGTTTCTGCCAAAGCAACTCAAGTCTATTTTTCTTTTATTATACTTCTAAATTACAAATAGCCCTAAAATGTTACTAATGCACACAACACCTGTAGTAAAGAATTACATGGGTATTTGACATTTATATTTTAAAATGTTGTATTTTATGAAAATACATAATCATTTTTTCTGCAAGAACATACTGTGGTTCTATCTTGCAACTTTTGAACAAATATTAATTTTACAAAATACAGATGATTCTACTTTTTTGTGAACTTCAAAAACTATATTAGGGATAAAATGGCTTGTTCTTAGAAAAATGTAAATGTTCAAAAATGGATCTTTTTTACTGCTCTGGAAAAGTGAAATGATCCTGAGGCTTTGGTTCCCTTCAAACAGCCATAAGTCCCATCGTTAGTTGACCCCCCCTCCCCCTGAGTAGACTTGTTAATGCTTCTGCTATGGCCAGTCACATATCCTTAAAAGCAATCTCAAACCAAAATCTGTCAGTCTACATCTGTTTAGTGACTCTTGGTCAATTTGCCAGTTAATAATCCCAATTCATACCCACCTGTTGCCATTTTCTCCTTTCCTTTTTGATCATGAAAACACAACCAATTTGTTCCATTTGCTTAAACACGGTATGTGTGACTGAGCAGTTTTTATTTGTTTGTCTTATGAAACTGACAACAAACGTCTTTGTCTTTTTAACGAGACTAGCGTCTTTACAAATGTTTAAAAAGCCAACACTCTACACTTTACCGCATTATTATGCCTTTAACAAGTTTCTCCTGTCCCATCGGAAGAGTCACCTGTCATGCTGGGAGCCGTGTTGCTCATTGGAGGCATGTGAGGGTATCCTGGTGGGCCCATCAGAGAAGAAATGTTCTGTCTCGAGTCCATGTACATGTTCCCTGTGAGAGAACAGACAAAAGGGCAATGACTAACTGTCAGATTAGTGTACCAACTTTCACACATTCATCTTTGCAGAACACAAGCTGTTACCGCGCATTTCACATACACAACTGCACTGCCATCTTATGCTGGATAAATAGTACCAAATCTCTGGTGAAATATTCTCCTCAGCTACACATCCTCACTACAGTTGCCTTGAAACTGAGAATAGCTATAATTTCTTTGGAAATATACAATGTTAAGAGGCGACAACACCTCACTGAGCAGAGAGAGGAAAGGATTTAGCTTCAAGGCTTGTCAGCAAGCACATGCAGAGATGCACTGAATGCTGTTAGGGGTTGAAATTAAATAGGTGGTTATTCAAGTACTGTAATGACTAAATACATATTTTTAATAAGATTTGAAGGTACAAGTCTCTTCTCCTATTAAGCTGATTATACTTATCACTCTGCTGATTTACAAGACACAAAAATATGCTTTTGAAGGTGGAAAAATTCACATGGATTGCCAGAACATTTAAACCCAAATGTATATGGCTCTTAGAAGTAGTGTTCAGCTAATTTATAGTACACTAACAATAACATGACCAAAAACACAAAATTTGTTCCAATTTATTTAGTTTCATGTATTAAAAATACATCTGATAAAACATATTTGACAGAGTTAAAAAAAAAACTGTATTTAGCATCAACAAGCAAAATACCAAAAAGCTTATTAGACCAAAAGATGATCCAGGTCCTGTTTCAGGTTTTTGCTGTTTTTTTCTCTGTTTATCTATTGTAGATATTAAAAAACCAAAAAAAAAAAAAAAAAAAAAAAAAAAAAATTCCTCATATTTCTTCATATATCTGGGTTTTTTTCTAATTATCATCTTACTTTTCCATTTGTATATTCTCTGCCTTTTCCCTCACCATCCCAATCTCCCTTTTTCTTTTTCACTGACTAATGAGCTGACCTACTACACACACAAAGTTGAACTTTTAATTGATATGATATGTTATTAACTGTGGTTTTGTAAAAACATGCCCATATGGACCAACCTGTTCCAATGTGTTGGTTGTGTTGCCCATGCTGATTGTGGTGGTTGGGCTTTGGGTGCATAGGAGCAGGGTGCTGTGTTGCTGATGGTGCTGCTGGGTGTTGGACCTGAGGTTGTGGGTGGGTTGCACTCTGAGGTGAGATGACCCCTGTGGCGGTGAAGAACTGGTTGATTGAAGAACACAGGTCAGCCATCTGAGTGGCATCAAGGGTCCAGTTGTTGAGTTCAGCTTGCCTCATGCTCTCTTTCAGACCTGATATAGAGAAAACAAGAACAGCCTGTGATTTCCTGAATACAGAATTATCACAGGGTTGTGTGCTCAGCCCAGCCCTGTTCGACCTCTTTGCACAAGACATGCATCAACTTCCAACATGGACCTCTATCAAACCCTAGAATACAACAGTAATATTTGCTAATGACACAACTGTGGTAAGATTCATCAATAGAAACAAAGGGACGTTGTATAGGTCCAACATTTGCACAGTGGTTTTTAGATAACAACCCGATTCTAAACACTATAAAAACATAGGAGGTTTTTTTCTAGATTGATTAAGTCTAATCAGATCATACAGATCCCACTCTTCATCACTGTGGCAGGTGAAAAGATTTGGTTCCACCAAACCCCAGGAACCTACATAACTGCCTGGACACTTAGACTTTGAACATCTCCAACCTAGTGAACAGAGCCAAGCATAGAATTTTCCTCCTTAGAAAATTGAAACTGGTTGGTCTATCCTCAGAGTTGCATACAAATTTGAGAGAAACACAACAGAACATTTTCTGGAAGAGCAGCAAAGTATGGCTGACACAGGCTGCCCTATAGATAACAGAAGAGACCTCTTCCAGGTGCTTAAAACGGCCCAAAATGTTGTAGGGGCTCCAGTTCTGACCTGCATATGGGTCAACCACCTGCAGAAGAAAGCGAAGTTGATCGGTTTTGACTAGACTCACCCAGGTCACTTTTTGTTTGTCCTTTTTCCATCAGGAGAAAAGCCCTGAAAACTCTAAGAGGATGATGAGATGCGTTTTTACAGAGAATTGAGTCCTCCAAACAAACATATAGTGGCTCATAAAAGTGTAGACATCCATGTTGTTATGATCTCACAGTGTTAGAACTTTGGTTTTCGTTGATGTCTGTTTTGATCATTTCCTTGTTCTTCTTCCCTTAAATTCTTTTAAATTCTTTTTGCCTTATATTATGCCTTTGTTCTTTGCTCTGTGTTTACTTGTTGATTTATTATTTTTTGTGCATTTAGATTTAGGTTTCTTTGATTAATGTTTCTTTCTGTAACTGTTTTTGTTAGTTTCAGTGTATTCTCTTTATTTAGTTCTATTTTCTCCCTTCCTCCCGCTCTACTTATGTTCCCCGTGTTTATAATTTTCTCCATTGTTCTGCTTGATCCACTCCCAGTTATTCCAGTGATTACCTTTGTAAGTGCTTTTTGTTCTTTCATTAAAACTTCTCACTCTCAGACTATTCTCTGCACCTTGGTCCTCTACCAACTTATTAAGACACTTTTTAAGTTTTCAGGTCTTTAAGACCTAAAAAACTGAGGCAATGATAAATTATTTCTTGACTGATTTTCCACATTATTTTGACATTCAGCCCATACAATTCAACTAGTATCTTTCTCAAACAAATCTGTTATTGTGGAAAATATAGATTTTAGCTAAAAAGGCTGAAATAACCTGAAAACCTAAGTGTGACCTTTCAACTAATACTTTATTGAAACAGACTTTAATATAATATAAACATTCAGTCTTCTTCAATTTATATCTGAATCTGATGAACATGAAAACCTTAGTAGGACTGTTTTGATAGTTGTATGTTTTAGCTAAAGCCATAGATTGTAGACAGATTGTAGAAGCTTCAAAAGATGTTACTGTACAAATGTATCAGTGAGGCAAAGTGTGCAAAAAAATCCACAGCAATAAACTTTATACATTTGGAGAAAATATGGAACGACAAAAACAAAAACTAGATGTTTTTTTTCCAAAACTGATCAAAAGCATAAGATGAAAAATGGTTAAAGAGGCAGGCAAGGGCCTGACAGTAATACTGAAGAAGCTGCAGCAATTCCAACACATACTGGTTATGTTCCACATGTTTTCTGCTGTATCCGCTGCATGTTTGGACCAAAGAAAATAAGTACTCTTCTCTTCTGAGGGTCTTAATATACCATCTATTTTCTTTGTTCTGATTCATTCTAAGATTTTCTTTTTATTAACTACAGTGCCCACTGCCAGCTTCAGTAACCTTACTTTAATCAAAAGATCTAGCTTGATTTTTTTTTTCAGCTTTATCCATTATCAGCCTGTGACTTACTAAGTAATGTTGGACTTGCTCCATACCAGTCAAAGAGGGAAAAAAAAATCTCTCATTTCACTGAGACAAAAAAAACCCAAAACATCTCAATGAAACTTCCTATGTTGTTGCAAATGGTTTGCAGACTTTAACTTACGAATAGATTTTTCTTTATTAAAATTAAAGAATCAGTTTGACTAAACAAAAAAATACTTATAGTAGATAACTTTGAAAGCACAGTGAGAGGTTAGCCAAGTTAATAACCACTGAGCCACCCTCCCCTTATAACATAACTGTTGATAGGTCCACATAACACAAAACTAGAGCTAAACCTAAAACCTCTAATTTTCTATTTCAAAATATATACACAGCAAATAAAATGTAGTCTAATACTTTCCCCTCCAGTCAAATTTATGCACCTTGTGGTGACAGAAAACAGAGACTCTGTCCCTGATCCTTGGAACCATGCCATAGAAAGTGAAGGATTGCGTTACGGCAGTGTGAGGGAGGTCAAGCGTTGCAGAAACAGAGAACCAGCAGCAGCCCATGTGTTGTAGGACCGGCCTTCTTCATCAGTCCTGTGTGGATGTTTGTTGGCTTTGTGCACTGACCGTGATAACAGGCTGTTACTGAGCTGGGACCTAATTGGATTATTCACATTATACAATTGAGAAGGGGGAGAGGGTGGTGTGTGAGACAGCCTGTGAGTGCATGTCTGTGTGTGTGTGTGTGTGTGTGTGTGTGTGAGTGTGTGTGTGTGTGTGTGTGTGTGTGTGTGTGTGTGTGTGTGTGTGTGAGAGAGAGAGCTATGGCAAAAACAAGTGGCAACCTCACTGGTGCAGGATAATGTGTTTTATTAAGACAGTGTTATAACTACCCTGGTTATTATTATACCGTGCCTGAAGGGTGAATGTATATACAGGTGGAACATAGTGTTCTAATCAAAGTAATTGATTGAAATTTTCAGAATAAGGAAAACTTTTATCAGTTGTAAGCCACATTCATCTCAGATATATTGATGTTTCTGTGTGTGTGTGCGCGCGCATGTGTATGTATGTGTTACCTTGAAACGGGGAGAGATCCACATCTGCCCAGTTATAGCTGGTTGCAATACGGCAGCTCTCTCTCAGCCAGTCTAGGTTTGGGTACCAGTCAGATGACATGCCTGACAAAAAGCCAGCAAAAACATAAACCTTTAACCATATTTCTGATTACTGGACAAAGCCTAATATACAGCATTTAAATCTGCTATCTCTGAGCTCAGAGTTTATTAGAGGCATTAAAAAATATATATTTTCTACTTCTGCTTTCAGCCCTTCTATCACAAAATATTACTTAAATGCACCTAACTGCATTAAAGTAATAACCTCAGTGACAGACTGCCTGCCAGAAACTGTGTTGTTTTGGGTTTGATCCTTCTCATTCTAGTTTTGGTTATTGTTATCCTGTGTTCCTTAGTTTCTTATTTTGATTAGATCAGCTTTGTTTCTGTTTTACTTTAGTTCAGTCCTTTCTTAGTTATTCTAGTTTAAATATGTTTGTTTATTTATTCCTTGTGTCTAGTTATTCTTTGCTTCTGTGAGATTCATTTTCCTGGTTCCCCTGTTGCTCTCACTCGCCCTCTGCTGCCATTCTCTCTCTTTCTCCTCAGTCTCCCTTCTGCTCTCTTCCCTCACACCTGCAAACCGTTAGCCAAACAGCCCCAGTCTATTGTTTCAGCATTCACACTCCCAGTATTTAAACCCTTATCCTGCTCTCACTCCCCACTCAATTCTCCTGTTATCTACCTGTTACTTAGCCATTATTTTCCCTGTCAACCCTGCTTTATTTTTGCTTCCAGGTTTCTGTGTTTTCGTTTTGCTCTGGCGCCCTGTGTTCCTTGTGGTTTTTGTAAGTTTTGCTTTTAATTTTTATTAAATTACCCAAAATCTACCCGCTGCCTCTGCATCTGCATTTGGGTCCATCATCACACTACAAATCATGATACTGCCATGTGTAAACATATGTGACAAGCTGAGAGGCATTAATGGAAAATGTCTAAAAAAACATGATACTCCACAGACATTGGTTGCTTTAATATTTTCCTTTAAAAAGCAGATTTTGAATGAATGTTTCTAGTAGCAGACCACCACCCATGTCTCAGGGCTTTAGCAGCTTCAAACAGGTTTTCTGACAAGATTACCTTGCATTTATCTACAGCAGTCTTTCTGTCAAGTCTGAACAACTTCCCTGTCCCTGCTGAGGAAAAGCCTCCCAACATCATGATTCTGCTATCATCATGTTTCACAACTGGGATTGCATGTTCAGAGTGTTGTGCAATGTTTCCTGCCATAAGGCTTTTTGAATGTTGGCAAAATATTTTGGTGTCATCTGACCAGAGCAGACATGTGTCCCCTTCAAGGCTTATGGCAAACTGGAAATAGGACCTCTCATGGCTTTTGCTCAACATTGGCTTTCTTCTTGCTACTCTTGCATAAAGACCAGATTTGTGGAGTGCACAGTCCTCTTCTTTGTACTCCTCCATGACAAATCCAGAACTATTGGCTATTTGGCTTTATCTCTTTGGCATTTATATCAACATTATTAAAGATTTATAAGTTCACACAATGCTTTAGAACAACTTACAAAAGTATTCATATAACTTCAACCTTTTCATGTTGTAATGTTACCCTGTCTAGTGTGTTCCTTGGTCTTTATGATGCTGTTCCTTTACAAATGTTCTCTAACATACATCTAAGGTCTTCACAGAGCAGCTCAATTCATACTGAGATGAAATTACATAAAGGTGTACTTTTTCCCCAATTATGTGACCTCTGAGGGCAGATGGTTTTGTCAGAGTGAAGTATAATTTATGCATCTATGTCCGCTTTACTGTCCCCTTCAACTGCAAAGTCTGTACGCTGTAATTTTCATTATCTATACCCAGCCCAGACTTTTGTGTCTGCATCGGATGTTTGTGCCGACACGGATAAAAATAACCTCAGTCAGAGGGTGGCGCCAAACACACAGTAGAAGAATAAAAGCCAGGCAGAAAAATGACAATGATACTTATTAAAAAAAAATAAAATAAAATACATTGATGAGTGATCTGAGTGTGAATAATTTATCTCACAGGTACAACAACAATACAAAATTTGCATCTGCATTATGACAATAAATTATATTCTGCACTTTCCTTCTTCTTCTGTGAGTATAGCCACACTTTTTTCAGACTTAGAAAACATTTTTGGAAAACCATGTATCCTTTACCTTCCATTTCACAATTATGCACTACTTTGTGTTGGTTTAACACATAAAAACAACAGAAACGTCTTATATTTGACATTACTTGTAATGTTCAAAGATCTTCATTAGCATGTAGAATGCAGCTGAAAGCAGATTATTATCCTGCAGTGTGAATGTTATTATTGGTTTTCTGTTTCACTGCTTGTATTTGCTGTTTTGACAGTATAACATGAATACCTTCCTAGGTCCATGGGAGGGTGTTATACTTTTTCACCAAAACCAAATTTACAGACAAAGAGTGATCTCTCAGTGTGTAAGGTTGAGTTACCTCAAACTGACAATCAAAATGCTGTAACATGCTCAAGCAGAGATTTTCCACTTCCAACACTGTGGGTCTTCACAGAAAAACTGACCTCACAAAGTTTTATGTGCCAACAGTGCACATGTGCATACTGAAATATACCAAGAAAAACCACAAGAGAAGGAGTCTTTTATCACCTCTAAACAGATGTAGGTGGGTGTTTTCTTAATGATGAATTCCTGAGTTGGGCCTTTGTGTTTTATTTGACAAGGTTATAACAACTACTAGATGAATCTTTTTTTAAACACTGCTGGTAACATTTCAGAAAGGAATAATAATAATATAAACACAGCCTACAAAAACAGCTGAAATTGTAAAAATATTAAGCGAAGAGGTATTTGAAAAAGATGGTGGAAATCTTTAAAATAGTGCAAAATTATATCATAAAGGTGAATAATCTCAAAGTATTGAAAAATACTCTAAACTAGTTTTTATAAGATAAAGGAATGAAATACAGTTGGGTTAAATACTAGAAAAACTGACATTAATAGATTCACCTAAAAGACTTTAATATAATTAAAATCAAGAAATTTCCCTTAAATTCCAACATTTGGACATCTTCAATGAGTTGCAGATGGAAACTATCTCTTTCAATTCTCGAGTATCCAAAGCGTGCTGTTTTTTTATATTTGACACCATCATGTCCATTTCTAAAAAGCGCTAAAAGGCATCCAGAAGAAAATTGAGATGCCTCTATTTCATGCAGAACAATTTCAAACAGAAATATCTAAAACCATATTAGAATTTTTTTTTTTGAGTTTTTAATTTGAAAACTTGTTTAAGAACACTATAACACAACTTTCCATTTGCTCTAGTCCCTGAGGACAGAAATTCACTCACATTTTCCACCAAACATTCATATATATGTTGAATTTTTTCACATTTATAATTTAAAAAAAAAAAAAAAAAAAATCCAAGCACTGCTGTTAAAGTATACAATTTGGTTGGATTGGACTAATACATGCATGAACAAACTTACATGATTGTACAAAGGTCAACACACTATTGTGCTATGGTGCCTTTGATTTTAGGAGACTTCCTCATCACTGTGTCAAAGAATCCTTATGGTATTCAGATTCCAAGTTCACACTCAAGTGTTCAGTGTCAGTGTCAAAGGTGATATATTTGAAATAATTTTCATACTTCCATCAAATTGGACGATTTCACTGTTAAATGATGTGCTGTTAATGATGGTTTTACTTTGTTTCTGCATTTCTGTTTGCCATTTTGTTTTATTGTCACACTACCTTGTCTCTAATAACTGAACAATTAATGCAGTTAATGGCATGAGCAGTTATATTCTGACCTGGAGCTTGAACGGCACGACTCTGGTGGGAAAGAGAGTTGTGTGGACGGTGCTGACCATGTGGCCCATGCACCTGGTGCCTGTGAGGGGATAGGTGAGGGTGGTGGGCGTGGTGTGACGTCTGGCCATGGTTGTGTTGGTGGTGGTGGCCAACAGTGCCTCCTGCACCGGGAGAGTGTTGATAAGAGCAGGCTGTTCGGGCCTGCTGGCTGGAGTCAGTTGGCATGCTCATCAGACCTATCAAAATAAAGAGAAAAATGGGGATATAAACTGACTGTCAGGTTTAACTCCACCCTTAAGATAATTTTGCATCTTTTTTTTAATCATACCTGCCCTGATTTCTTAAGACAACTATTTGTACTAGATTTCATTTTGGAGTATCAGATTAAAGAGGGTTTAATACAAATTTATGCCACTTTTTTACAATTTTTATGAAAAACCATATATCGTTTACTTTTCACTTCACATTCAAGCCCTGCTACCACATAAAAAAAATTCTTAGTAAAATACTTTGAAGTTTGTGGCTGTAATGCAAAAAAAGAATAATTTCACCATTAATAAGTTGTTTATTAATGCCAAAACAACAGCATTAATAAACAAATAATTAGAAACCTATGAGTTATAAACTATCCCAGCCTTGAAGCCTTGTTAAGAAGGGGAAAACAGTTTTTACTTCTTCTCAAGACTAGTGTCTTGAGAAGAAGAAGACTCTTTCTTTTCAAAGACTTTAATTACTGACAGTATTGCACAGTGCAACCCATAACACCATAATGAGGTCAGGCCAGTGGCTCTCTTGATGTTCCTGCTCATAATTTCCCTCAAACAAACAAAGCCTTCCACATCAGCTTATTGATTCTATCATTCTGGTGCAGTTCTCAGCTGAGATTCCTACAAACAGTAGCCACTGAAAAACTAAATTGGTTTGTTTCTTGGTAAATTTTCATAAAGTCTTTTGGTTACCTTGGATGTTCTCTTTGCTTTAGATACATTTAAAACTTAGTCGAGTAAACCATTGAGAATGTATCAATGAAATATATATTTTATATGAAGAAGAGGCTCACCCAAGACAATGCCCCTTGGACATGGGATTATTTTCCTTACTGTCAGACGCTTTATTCTTAAAAACATAGTACGACTTCTATTTTCCTGTATCTGTATCGAAACAATCCAGATAGACACAGAGAAACTAGTCCTGTAGCCACATGGGCTGAAACGCCACTCAGAGAGAAAGAATCCATCCCTCCAGAAGCAACATAAAAACAGATTATGGTTTGTAACAGGCTTCACTTCTGTGCTTACCAGCTTATCACCCAATTCTAGAAATAACCTACATCGTGATGTAAACATTGTTTTGACCGTGTCAACAAAAAACAAATTGTAATTTAGAGCTTGACCAAGTCTATCTAAAATTAGCACATCTCTATAAGTGAATAGTTATGGCTGTTTTAAACTTTATCTACTTACAGTACAAGGGTTTTTCAAAAACAGTTTCTTTGCTATGTGTCAGTTCAAAGCTTTCCATAATTCAAAATTAATTTTTGACTGAAAAACAGTTATTTTTAATGGTTATCTTTTGACAAGTTTGTTGGATTATTCAATTAATCATTTAATAATGCCATTTTTAAACTGGGTTTTTGTTTTGTTGTTGTTTTAAAGTTATTTTTTAAAACTAAGATATTTCTTGCTTTATGTTTTGACACACTGAACTTCTAAAAGAAAAAAGGATGTTTCTACAGTTCTGCTGACTCATTGAACACATTCACTACTTAGTTAGTACATCTAATAAATCATTTTTTGTCATTATTTTTCACAGTCTGCACTGTAACAATATTTTTTATCAACTGGTATTTTCATTGTCTTATTTTATATGCTTGCGATCACCCCTGACCACTCACTGCTGGGGACCTAGTCAGACAGTGAGTTCAGACAGCAGTTTGCAGAACTCAACAGAGCGAATCAATCTCCCTCACTTACAAGTTCCTGAATTTGTGCAGGGAAAAGTAAGTAAAAGAAGGAAGGTGATAGAGGGGTGGTAAGATGGCGTGAAGGAAGGTGGGGGGCTGGGGGGTGTCCAACAGGGAGAACGCCTTGTGACCTGAAAGCTTCAGGAAGCAATTAGTGAGATGCATCACAAACTTTAGAACCAATCTAATTAGCTGCTATCAAAGCTGAACTCCTTCCACTGCTCTGCTAAAGATGTGTTTTCCTCCTGTTGAATTCTTTCTCTTAATTGCCTTTACTCGTTTGACTGTGCGAGCCGTAAAATGCAGATATGCGGAACAACAGATTGTTTGTTTATTTAAATACAACAGAGTAGGAGTAGCAAGTGGTGGAGGTTAATACTGAAACGCCCGCAATGAAAGCAACGATAAATTGTCTGAATTTCAATGTGAGTTTAAGCGTGCCAGTTAATTATGTGCATGAGGGCTGACTGAGGTTTGCAATTGTTCCTCTGCTCTCTCTCTCTCTCTCTCTCTCTCTCTCTCTCTGTCTCTCTGTCTCACACACACACACACACACACACACACACACACACACACACACACACACACACACTCATCCAGTATTGTGTATTGTTGGACAGGCTGGCATCAACAACCCACAGTGAGGTTGACACCCACCTTGTTGTGAAAAGGACTGCTCAAAGACGCATTTGTACAGACTACGGAAAGAAGCGCTGAGGTCCTCGAAGTCTGAGAAACAGAGCTGCTTGTCCCGTGATTCTGGGACAGGTAAACCATACTGGGGTTGTGGGGGTGGAGGTGGAGGCTGAGCTGACTGCTGAAGGCTCAGGGACTGGGACGAAGGCTCTGAGTGACTGCTCACCTTTAGAAAGACAAAGAAAGACGTGAACATAGTGTTCTTAAGAAAGAGAAAACAGAAATCTGTGGACATAATACACATTTAATTACTGACAAAATCTTCGAAAAGTCAGATCAGATTTTG
The DNA here is from genome assembly GCA_014839685.1 of Anableps anableps. Classification (NCBI taxonomy): domain Eukaryota; kingdom Metazoa; phylum Chordata; class Actinopteri; order Cyprinodontiformes; family Anablepidae; genus Anableps; species Anableps anableps. The sequence continues at coordinate 14,897,098 of CM026071.1, forward strand.
TTCAACTGAAGTGATACAAAAACACTATTGTTGCTCAAGGTGGAGGAAAAAAATAAATAAAAATCTTCAAGAAAAAAGATCCATTGAACTGTAGCCTATAGTTATTCTGGTTTTCAATGACTACAGATATGTAGCCTAGACTGTTCAGTCACATTTAGGTTTAAGAGTTTGTTGGAATTGTTTCTTATGACATGAAATTTTAGTAATCAACAAGTGTCAAACTACAAGGGAAATGGTTAACAACAACAACACAATAATAATAATAATAATAATAATAATAATAATAATAATAATAATAATAACAACAACAACAACAAGGATACACTGAACCAGTTTGCATTTTTGGAATGACATATTCTCTTCCTGTTTTTTGTTTTTTTTTGATGATGATGATGTCACAAGGAAGAAGATTGTTTCAACCTGAAATACATCCACCAGTGTGTCTCCAGTTAATGAAAATGTTCAGTTAGCATCACCATCTAGGCTTTCCTCAAAAATTTAAAGGCATAGCAAACTTGGTTTATGAAAACTTTTCACTGACAAACTGCTTACCTCCCTCATTATTGCTGAATTTAGCAAATATACATGATTTCATTCCTTTTTTTTTTTTTGGTCCTAATTCTAACTCGCTTTAAGCAGTTTTATATTGCCCTACCCACCACACTTCAGTTAAACACCCCACAATCCTGTGTTGCATCACTGTCACATGCCCAAGCAAATACCAAGTATTCCCCTTTCTTCAAACACATGTACAAATGTTAACAAGTTGTACTCAAACACTGATTGTTAAGCGATACAGATATGTTAAAAAATAACTACAATACTGAATACTGAATTTCAGTGTCATCATCTTTCATCTGAACGTTAGGCTACACAGTTGATACACAACGCCAACTATTTTTCACCAAATTCAGAGTTTCTGCTCCTCAGGTAACAGAGTATTTCATTTTGAATAACTGAAACACAACATGTTTTGTTTTAAATAACAATTCTGTGAACTTCTTGGACAAACACTGAGGTGGACATTTATAAGACCAAAATTTAAATTGCATTGCAATTTCGGTCATTCACCAGATCATGTAGGAGAGGTTCGTTGTCATTTTAACTCAGAGAGATGTGGTGCACACCAGAAATGTAAAACTAATTAAAAATCCAGTTCTTTTTACAATAATTTAAAAAAAAAAAAAAAAAAACATTTGACTGTCTTGCAAATGTACTTTTATAACTTGTTTTTTTTAATTCTGCCTCACAATGACAATCAAACTAAATTTAATTTCGCTAAATGAAAAAGAAAACCAATCATTTTCTTTTCTACATAAACACAAAAACGAAGCACAGTACTTCCAATTTTTCTCATTTTGCAACTGCAGCTCGTCTTCCTCCATCCTCAATCATCTCATCCCAGCTGTCATCCTCCTCACCATCCAGCCGGTGAACACAAGCAATTTGCTGTGATCAGTGTGCCTCTGCCAATATGAGCCAACTTTCCATGACGCCATCACCCACACATCTACCTGCACCCAGTAATGGGAGCCTCTCGGTAAACTCCACTGGTGTGTGTGAGATCTCTGCCAACGATGCCACCGGTAATCACTGTCAGTCAGGAGGATGTCACCTGCACCAGGTAATGAGACAGAACTAACCCCGATCCTCGGTGGACTAGACCGCAAATGAGGTCTGAAAGGATGGAGGAGCAGGAAGGGAGGGCAAGGTGATGAAGGAAGAAGGAAAACAAAAGATGGCCTGCAGAAAAAGCAGGTTAACGAGATGAGATTGCACTGACCTTTTGCTAATGCAGGTGGGAGGTAGCAGGAGAAAAGTGATTGATGGTAAAAGGTGAGCAGCTGTTACAAAAGAGAAGCAATAAAGAGCAGTGGTGTTTTTGCTCAGCTGTAAACCTGGATCAAATGTTGTTGAACAAAGGGGCCTTTAACTCCATGCTACTAAATTTAACAGGACAGGCAAGACAAGTAAAACATCTATCTCTCTGTTGCTGCAATACAGAGTGAAAGAACTGACCAAAAATAAAAATTTTGAAATATAATGAAATAAAACAAAACTGTCTTCATGCTCCTAAAATTTATCCCCGAAAAATACTGATTTAAAACTGAACTATGAATGACTCAAGAGTTTGTGGAATGAACTCTTGTAAAAATGTTTCAACAAGTTACAGGTAAGCCTCTAATATGTGCAAGTTTAGGAAAATAACTACTTTCTTCTAATCAACACACATCTGCCCTATTTAATTGGCATATATATATATATATATATATATATATATATATATATATATATATATATATATATATATATATATATATATATATATATAGATATAGATATATATATATATATATATATATATATATATATATATAGATAGATAGATAGATAGATAGATAGATAGATATAAGTACCAATAACTGTGTATGACCCTGAATTTCTCAACTGTAGGGTAATGTGTGTTATGTATTGTGAGAATTGAACTTCACACTGAAAAGAACTGGTTGGTATGTGATGATATATAATCATTTCATAAGTGCATTTCTTTGTTTATGTTTGAGCATCAAATGAAGGGATACCATAATGTTAAAAGATGGCAGTAACATCTGTCTTAGAATAAAGAAAACGTAAAATTTAAATAAAGATTTAGCAGCAAATAACTATGTTAATTTAAATAAGTATACAATATGATACAGCACACAGTGAAAACATTTAAAAATCAATCAAAATAAAGCTCTAAACAGCTTTACTTAAATCCACACCACATGCTCCTGCAGAGTATCCAGACATGACGGTGAGCTGCCATAAAATGATGGTGTGCTGGAATTATTCTGTAATCCTGCAGTTCAAAATAGGCATTGCAGGAGGATATTTTTAATCTATATTTTATTATTTTTATTTTATATTCTTTAAATATTCCAAATATTTAACAAGCAGTGTCTTCTGGCATTGTATCTATGCCTCCTGGTCGCCACAGTAAGCGCTGATATTTTTGTGTGCCAGTTTGCACCTGCTTTTCAAACGTGCAAAATATAGACGCAAAAACAGTGCCCGCAGTCTGGTTCTGTTTTAGTAAATTGCATTGCGTGTAGTAAGTCATTACATTTCCATATCCTCCTCAAGGTATTTTGCATTTTCTGATGATCAGAATATGTTTTGCATATTCATGAAGGCAGATATGCTACATTTATTGTGCCTGCTGTTCTAATTTTGGTGATGCAATCCTGTTGCGAAATGTTTGTAGATTAGGTTTGCATGTGATATCAAGTTTGCACTTGTTTTTGTACATGCTGACCTTAAGGTCAGGCTCTTAATGTTGTATCACATCAGGCTACACATTGTGGTACATTCTGGTCATTGGAAACAGAAGGGAAACTCAGTTTAACCCACCAAACATTCATCTTGAGATTATTCAGTAAAAACAGCTGTATTATAAAGATTTTTGCAAAATGAAACACCATGCTGGGTATAAGAGGAATATCTGTTGACATACATTTAAGAGGAAATGAATTGACCAGCTAAAGGTGAAACGGACAAAATGGATTAGTCTTCATTAACAAAAAGGTAGAAATGTCCTGTAAAAAAAACCCAGAATGTGGTCTTTGTTTCTTGTTGCTGTTGTATCAACTGTGACCCTGAAGCTGAGGTTCAAACTAAACTGTGATTTATGAGTGGGGTTATACAATTCTATTTGAAGTGGGGTGATGATCTTCTAAAACACTGCTTTTCTTCCAGAAGGTCTCACTGTGGAATAAATTCATACTGCTATAAACAAGATACTCTTAGAAAGGAGAGAGCTAACAAGAAAGGGACACTTTGTTTCTGAAGTCCACATAGTTGATCACAGCATTAAGTGGTTGGATGGAGACATCCCTTATCGGGTGTCTGACAGGATTCTGCATTAAAAGGAAAAATGCCACAAACTCCATCCTTCTTTGCTTGCAAAATAACTGCTATGTTTTATGTTGCATGTGCTTTAAATAGGTCAAATCTAGAGGGGTCAGACACCATTTAAATACATCAGAGATGACACAAGTAAACTTCTTTTTTTACCTGCTGTTTTATTTTTGCATGACAGGAGTGAACCTCCTTCAAAGCATCCTATTATTTCTCTCAGATTTAACATTTATTTTGTTGTGTTCAACCCTGAGGGGTGCAGGGAGGCTACGTGAACACCACTGATAGTCTGCTGCAAAACAAAAACTCAATTTACAGAGTAAATAATAAGTGTCTAGGATGCCTGCATTCCACAAGACAAATGCATGTCTTTATATTTTTACTAGCATTGCTGCTGAAATGATGGAAAGATATACGTCATTTTCTTTTGCAAAAATGTTTTTACTAAAAATGAAAATTTAATGAACTATTTCATTCTTAAAACCACTTAACTGTCACTCCCAAAATGCTTCCATGTCAGACAATGGGTCCATGAGGACAACAGTGTCCTCATGACAGTTGAATACACATATAAATTGTCCAATCAAGCAATTACTGAAAAGTGAATGAAAATTGAAAAAAAATGTCTTCACTAAAAAATGTATTTAACCTGAATGTCATTGACAAAGTGAGAGTTTCAGCAGTTAGCTGCAGATCCAGTGCATGCATCGTTAGCTGGTTCCCACCTCCTTAGCTGCTAAGGGTGCAGCAGACACCTTCAGCACCCACTGAATCACCAAGATGATGTCAGAATCAGGAGATCACAGAACACACGGGGAGAAACTGGTGTGATACTGATCACATAAAATTCCCCAGAGGATGATGATGAAAAACCAGATGGGAGGTGAAAGAAAATGTTGGCCCAGCTAAGGTGTCCTTTTAATAAGACACACTCTGCGACAGACAGACATCCTCCTGCAACACCCATAACACTTGCAGCCATAACAAAGACAAGCTCTTACTGGTGTGTAGCTGTGTACATTGCTGCCGCTGCTGACAGCAGGGTTCAGGCTGTTAAGGCTGACAGACGCCAAGCTCTGTTCTGAAAGACTGTTGCTCAGGCTGCCACCCAGACTCCCCGGACTCTCACCGCCTTCTGCTTCAGGGTTATACAGCGCTACCTACAGACACAAAAACAACAGGGTTTCATCTTGTTTACTAGTTTTCTTTTTTCTTTTTTTTTTTTTTGCTAATTCATCGTCAAACTGAGGGGGAGAGTTTAAACATTTAAAGGAAGAAAAAAAATACATTTAACCCCTTACTTTGATTACAATAAGTAAAAGTTGTAAGTAGTAACATGTCATGAAGCATGGTTAAAACTAAAAGCTAAAAGCAGAAAGAGTAAGGGACAGCTGTAAACCTACCAACATATGGCCCTCCAACTGAACCAGGGTTGGTTGCTTTATAATCCAGAGATATTTTTGTCCTTGGTCCTACGAAATAACATTTTTCTAGAATTACAAGATCCACTCCATGCTTAAAAATGAGAAATAATCAAGATTTATAAATACATACTTCAGATTTTTTGTATTTTAAAATTTAAGAACTTTTTTATTTCTAATTTTAGGTTTTAGAAGAAGAAAATTTTGCCTTGAGATGTAGGAATATGACTGAACTACATTCAGTTGTGTCCAACTGAGTTATTTCCATATTTATGGATGATTGCTTACTTTAAAAAGCAAAGCACTTAAATTGACTCTAATGGCATTTTTGGCATCAACAATAATAAATTACCCTTGCTTCATCAGTATCATTTTGTCGTGGAAATTTTATGAAGGACATATTAAAATTAATCTTTCCTACAGCTTGTACAGTATGAAATCATTCCTGATTTTGTCCTTGTTGGTCTAATTTCTTCAGAGTCACTCTGTCGTGGCTGAAGAGGAGCATTTTGCTCTGGAGTGGCTGGTTGGAGACCATAACTGTCATCTTAGGAAGGTGAAGCACTAATTGGATAAGGAGCCAAGAGGACGGCAATAACTCTGGAGGAGCTGCAGAGATCCACAGCTCAGGTGGGATAATCTATTGACATGACAACGTTTAGTCATGCACTCCACAAATCCTTCATGCAAGAGTGGGAAGAAGAAAGACGTGATTAGAGGACAGCTATATGAAGTCCTATGTCCAATCTACCTCAAGTTATGTAGTGGTCATGGCAGACATTTAGGTGAAAGAAAGTGCTCTGGTCAAAGGAGACCAAATTTGAACAAAAAGATGACAGAAAACAAACACTGTACATAACCTTGAGAAAACCATTCCCAATATGAAACATATTGGTGGCAGCATCATGCTGTGTATACGCTTTTCTTCAGCAGAGAAAAGGAACTCAGTTAAGGTTGATGGGGAGATGGATGGAGCTAAATACAGAGCAATCAAAAAAGAAAAACTGTGAGAGGCTGCAAAGAACTTGAGACTGGGTCTTTGGTTAAATCAAAGCATATCATTGCATTTGGATGGCCAAGTCAAAGTACAGATCTAAATTCAATAGAGAATCCGGGCTCGACTGGAAGCTTGCTCAGTTTCTTCAGTCTGATTAAGTTTGAGATATTTAGCAAACAGGAGTGTGCAAAATTGGTAGCTGGTAGAGAGACACACCCCTAATACTTGCAGCTATAACTGAAGCAAAAGGTGGTTCTAAAAAGTATTGCCTCAGGGCCAGCTGAAAGTAAATGCACCACCCATAACACTTTTCAAATTTTGATTTTTAACAAAAATCAAAACACATGAATCATGTTCCTTCCATTTCACAACTGGTTCACAACCTTGGTCTATGACATAAAATCCCAAAGCAACTCATTAAAGTTTGTGGCTGTAACATGACTGAATGTGAAAAGGTTCATGAGATAATAATATTTTTGCAAGCCATTGTATCAAAGTAAAAACAGCAATTAAAGAATTAGTCGGTGCAGTTTGTCTTAGCCCTGCATCAACAGACAGACTCAAACTAACTGTGATGCCATAATTTTCATTAAAAAAAACCTAACCCAGAGAACTCCCTCTGTAGTGAAAGAAGCTGCACAGTGTAATGTCTTGTGTTGACACATCACAAAGCTTTTAAAAGCGGTGCCTCAGAATTATGTTGAATCATGTTTTCTTGTTTTATTTGACTGTCAGGACTTGTGAGACAGAGCGTTAGGATTACCTCCAGGCTACATTTAATTGTAAAGACAAATGTGAAAACATAGCCTTCGGGTGAGACAACAGTAAAAGCTCTTCAGGGCAGTGCTTTACCCTGTGGAAAATCTAGTGGTAAGAAAAGCAGTAAAAGAGCATTTCTGAGAAGTCTTTTCCAGTTTTAGTGGGTGTGGAAAAAATCTGCAGTGAAAGAAGATTTACTTCTTCTTACTGTGACATTGTCACAGCAGGGAAAACACTTTGCAGTCTTTAGGATATGTATGGTTTGCACATGAGAAAACAAAAATACAGAATCTGTATTAAAAAGTATATTTGCAGGTTGTTTTTTAGATGTAACAGAGCTTCAAGTGAAGACATTAGTGTAAAAACAATCCAATATCTGAAGCCAATAACAGTCATACCAAGTATCTAATTAAAGATATATTTTTCTGGGGGTTTTTTGATATGCTTTTCTGTCAAGTTACAGAAATGCCTTTTTGAAAAGCAATGACATCTTTTGAGTATAACTGAAAATTAGTGAGAAAATGTGTAAGAGAGCAGGCTCTGACACACTGCTGTGCCTGCAGGACGCCACCTGTCTGGACGTGGGCGGATATCATTGACGTTGGCATCTGCATCATTATCGTCAAGGTCTTCCTCGCCCTGCTCTGAATCATTGTTTCAGAATGTAAAGTGATGTTTTAGAAGAGATGTATTTGAGCTTCTCCTGGAGTAACACAGTAAGTGGAAACTGACATTTTTAACGTAAATTGTGCAAAGTAAATCTAAAAAAAAAAAAAAAAAAAAAAAAAAAAAAAAAAAAAAAAATTTCTGTTGACTCAGTTCACCTGCTGCTTAAAGCTATTCAAAAATTGTTGTGATCATTACAAAAATAACTGCTAATCATGCATTTCTCCTTGCTTCTTTCATGAAATATCTAAGAAACTAGACATTTATTTGGAGTGTTAATCAATGTATTCATTGAAAGGTGTTTTAAATTACTATGATGTGAAATAAATCTCTTGAAGCACTGCAGCATGTTATTGGTGCTTATTCACATACATTGTGTCCCTTTTTTCTCATCTGACATTAAATCGGATTACATTGTTTCCTGTTTTAGGTAAATTAGAATTACCAAAATCATCTTTATTTGCTAAATGCCAGAATAATAATCAAAATAATTTTTGAATGTTGTTTTAAATGTTCAAAACTTTTTTCAAAGTTAGAAGTTTATATACATTGTTTACACTCATACAGCTTGACAGTGGATGCTATCCCAGCCATATTCATAGATGGGATAGCATTCTCAGGTTTTTTTCTCTACCTTTCTCTCCAAATGTTCAGTAAATTTTACTTTCAACAGTCTACAGGACATGTCTACTATAATTAAGGTCTTTTTCCTTTTGCAAACTATAATTTGAGTTTTTACAATATGTAGCTGGAGTAATGGCTTCTTCCTTGCTGAGTGGCCTTTTAAACCATGTTGGTACAGTTCTAGTCTTTCAGGCTTCATCCATTCAAAATGTCTTCAAAAGGTTTTTTGCTTTTGCTATGGTGCTGATTCACACATTTCACTCCAAAACATGGACACAGAACCTGTCTCATTCCTGAACAGCAGGATGGCTGTACATTCCTATAGTTTTTATACTTGCTTATGATTGTTTGAACAGATGAACACAGGACCTTCCAGGATTTGAATATTGTATCCAAGGATGAAAAAGGGTTACAGTCCACAATTTTTTCCATCATATCAATGTGTTTGAGGTGTTACACAGTTGTGCGTACAATTAACCCAGATGTGTTGATTTAAGCTATCAAAAGGTCAGTAAGCCATGACATCATCATCTGAGCTTTCTGAAATTGATCAGTCAATTTAAACTCTGAAATTTCAAATTTTCTGAATTATTTTGACATTTATCAATGTAATTAAATAGATCAAACGTTCCTTGTTTTAGGTCAGTTAGGACCTAAAACAGGGAACGTTTGATCTATTTAATGTCGGACACAGGAAAATGAAAGGTTATGTGCCATTTTATTCAGTCTACTTAAAAACCTGGTTTAGCTGTATGCAAAATTTAAAAAGTCAACAATGTGAAAAAGAAATGACATTTCAAAATAAAGAGTGAGAAACAGGAAATGCTAAATGTTTGACTTTCTAAATTACTAATAAAAATAATCTGAGTATAGGCCAATGTGCAATACCTGCTTTCTTTGAGCAAATGTAAACTGATTTCTGAGTTAAGATAAGCATGACAGTACCTTAATTTGTACAATACTGTGCATTTTAAGAACTTTGCATTCTTTTTCATAACTATTCATAACTGGTTGTCTCGCAACAACGAAACCAATACCTCCCCTAAAGTTTGTGCTGATATCCTACCTTGTTATTTGCTGCACTGATGGCCAGAGTTGGGGATGCTCCTCCTGACATGATGCAGTCCATTCTTAGGGACTCTGACTCCAGACTGTAAGGGGTTGATGCCTGCAAGGAAAGTGCAAAGGAGGACAGCGACAGATATGTTCAGATTTTACATGTGATGTTGTTGATAGGACAAGTTGAAGAGTAAATGTATAATTACATTGGTATACCCTAAGCTACTTCACAGTGTCTCTAATATTGCCATGTATGTTTGTGCATCAAAGAAACACTTTTCATGTTGGTCTAAATGTGTGTAAACGAAGCTCATTTAATGTGACATCGAGTCCTGTCACATCTTTGAAGTTTGTGTGTCATTTTTAATTATGAGAATACATTAAATAGACCTTTCTTTTACATTGAGAATAACTATTTTTGGATACCTCAAGAACTAAACTTTTTTTTTTAGAAAATAAAACAAATAAATACAAGGCACAATAAATCAGTGCTAGTTAAAAATACAACCACAATAAACAAAGGTAAATAAGAAATATAAAAATACTAAAAGTTAAACATCAAAAGCCCTTTTAAATAAATGTGTCTTAAGTTTGGCTTTGAACAAAATCAGGTCAGAGATAGCGAGCAACTCAGGGAAAAATAAGGATAAATTAGGTACTATGCAATTGAAAAACACATTTCTTTTTCCAGTAGCAGAAAAGTTTCTTCCAAAAAACCCTGCATAAAACTTTGAAACAATGTTTATAATTAAGTATGAATCTTTAAACACAAATAACTTTTTTTATTTGTTGGAGTTTATTATGTTGTAATTGCATGCTGTCTGTGGCAAAATGCAAGCTAAAGACATATAATATAACCAAAGCTCCAGCAAAAAGTTCAATACACCAATTTAAATCAGTGAACAGGAACACAACATGTGAAATAAACAATAAACAATAAAAATGATTTTGCTTTTTTGTTTCTCCAGGACAAAACAATAGTAACCAATGAGTTGCAAAAAATATTACTTTATCCATATTGTATTTGTGCAGATGTCCACTGTGCTCATGTTTTGATGGTTCTATGCAACCAACAGGTAATGCTATATCGATGCATGGCCTTTAAGCCTCTTGTGAAGCTGAGATGAGGCACTCTTTCTACTCTTTGTCTGCTACTAGAATCACTTTATTGTGTTAAATACACCTTATTTTACATGGAAACCTACCTTTTTCATTCATCTCTACTGTGTGTTACATTTTTAAGCAATATTTGCTTACATGCTTGTCATAGGTGATTACAATATTACATTTTAAAGCACATATCAGCCTGCACTAATGACATGCAGATAGTACATAGAAATATTTCAAATAAGTAACTGCTGATTTGATATGAAATGCTTTAGTTTCAGCAATCTTCCCATTAACTCTGATCATCTTCCCTGTCCCTGCTGAAGATAATCATCCCCACAGCATACTGCTGCCACCAACAAGGGTCTCCTTTGGGACAGTGTGTGTAAAGGCAAAGTGCACATTTTCTCTCATAAATAGTATTACAGTATCTAGGCTACATCAAATCCCAATAACATACATTGGGGTTTTTGGTAGCAACTTGACGAAATGTGAAGAAGTTCAAGGAGTATGAATACCTCTGTAAATCTCTGTACACAAGCATAAATGGTATACAAAGGAAATACGTGCTTAGTGCAAATTATAACCAATATTTACTAATAAGTGAGTCTGGATAATTTCCTATGGCAAAAAAAAAAAATCAAGCAGAGTACATCCCATAATGTAGGACTTCCTGAATTCCTGTGAGCCTTTTCTGTTCATTTAGATTCACTAGAATTCTAAATCTGGCTTGTACTGATTGGGGATACCCAGAGGATTCTGGCAATGAAATGAGAAATTAAATGTGACAAAGGTTATGAAGAAATTTCTGTCTGCTTCAAGTTCATGATTCTTTTACGAGCCTCCCCTGATTCACCCCAGCGCTCCAGGCTCAGAACTGCATGAACAAGTAAGAGCGTGCTTCGTGTAAATTGCTGGACACTTAGGCAGACTGGGAAGTGGACACATCACTTGCACTTGGTAAGATGAATCAAGCCATCCTCATGAATTATTCACGCACTTCAAATGTATTTTGCAGCGTTTCATTTGCTGCTGTCTTCCCTGTGAGCCAAAGCAGGGGTTAGCTGTATGAGATACAAGGAGCTACTCATATATTGATTAGGGGCAACACTGATGCTCCAAAAATGTAAAAAAAAAAAAAAAAAAAAATTCTTTTCTCCTTGTTTGACTTATTTTAAGGTTCAAGGCAGCTTGGCTGACTTCCCAAACTGCTTACAGTAAGAGGATTGGTTGGTAACAATGCAATCTTTAATTTATGATAAACTCCTAGACAAATGGGTTGCTGGTTCCCCCGATGGAAGCTCTCTGAAAAATAACAACAAAGAGGAGACGAGGGGGAGAGAAAAAGAGCTTGTGAACGAAAGCGAGAAGACAGAAAGAATAGGTAGATAATTGAGCGGTGACAGACAGGCAGACGGAGAGGTATACATGAAATGAAAGGGGCGTAAATATCCTCACCACAGCTACATGACTAACAGCACAATGCATTTATGAAGCTGACGTTTAGCCTCACTGCCAACTTAAAACTCTTTACAACCATGAAGCCCAGGTGCAACTAAACACCCCCCCCAATAAAAACACGAAGACATATTTAGTCTATCCCCACCCCCCCACACAGACAGTAATGCCGCCATAAATCTCAGCACTTATAACCTCCCATTCTCTCCTTAGCCCATGTGACAGCCCACAGTCTGTCTGCCAGCAGTGCAAGTGAGGCATAAGAAAAGGGGTCGAAGGGCCCATCCATGTAAGACGAGATGACAAGGCTCTGAATTAATTAATGTTTGTAATAAAAAAAAAAAAAAAAAAAAAATCGTTGGTGAAGAAAATATGTCTAACGGCAGCCCCAGGGCCTTCTGTGGTAATTAACTGGAACACAAGCCTGGAATATTCCCTCCTCCCTCCTCCAGCTCCTCTTTACTTCTTTTCCCCTCCTCGCAGCTCCACTTTTTCCTCAACTTTCTGTCTACCTTGACGTCTGTTTCTCTTTTCTGCATCCTTTCTTTCAAACTTATCTCTGCTTCTTTTCAGGCAACCCTGTCTCTCTTTGCTACCTCCAGTCTTCCCCAAGTGAGCAACAGTGATTGTGCACTTTGCCGCTCCACGCCTGCCTGAGCTTTCCCGAGACGGGGGAGGGTAAGGCAGCAATATGGACAAGGTGGTAGAGAGGAGAGTGGCAGGAAAACGGGGAGATAATGATTATGTTGTAACAAACAGTGACAAGAGATGTTGGATAATAGGTAGAAAGGCGACTGTGATGAACAACTGCAGGTTTCTTTAACGTCACAACACAGTTAGATGTACATTCAGAAAATTTCGCTGGAATCAGTGGAATAAAAACAGAGAATTACCTGCACAGTGAAGCTAGAGCTCACATAAATTAGATGTTTTGATATAAATCATACGCAAGGGAATTTGATGGTAGCTAAAAAAATGTAAGCAGAGTGAAGCTTTCTGAAGATCAGTACGATACATTATTATACATTCAACACCAAAGACAACTAATGAAACCACTATATTCAAATTTTTCCAACTTTGTGGGCATTAATCAATTGAATTGCATGGGAGCTGCTAAGAGGAGGATGCTGACTGTTAGGTAGAGTTTGACAAAGCTTTGAATTGTGCATTCCTTCTGCCCTTTAACACACACAGACATGCACCTCTCCTGCTGAATCTTGATAAATACTTTAATAAGACTGTTTCGCACTTTCATGTCTGGTTAATCTTTCACTCAAAAAACCTTTTACTGATAAAAAGTAATTATCTTGGTTTCCCACACTATCTATTAGTATAAAAATATGCATTTACTTATCAAGAATGGGGGGACATTTTGTTTAAATTCAGTTGGAATATTGTTCAGAAAGCCAGAAATGTCTTTCTTATGTGCTAAATGTTGAAACTGACAGTTTGGTCTTGATGCTATTCTTTTTTTTTTTTTTTTTTTTTAATAAAGTCTAATGAGTATGCAAACTAAGTGCTAAAGAAAAAGAAACTTCATGCAGTTTGCTGCACACAGAGCAAAAACAACAGAGGATTGTAGATGGGGTTTGTACGAGACCTGAAACTCATGGCGGAGCTACCCCTGCACTGCTTTTGTATTCAGATCTGCAGGGTTAATGACTGAACACCAGCCGCATTCTGCCGAGCTGATGCTGGGTTACATATATTTATAGCCTCCGCTGCTGTCAATCAATGTTTCAAAACCAATCTTCATTCCTGTGTCTGCGTTCTCTCATCTTTCCTGTAACTTTTTCCTGCTTCTCCTGTGAGATACTGAAGAATGCAACCAAGGATCCTCTGGTGAACATCACCAAGTATATATGTGCACAGCATTGTTTAATTATGACTAGGATTTGCTTCATTTCGAATTACCCACACATGAAGCCAGAGGTTGTTTTTTAATAAGCAAGTGGGACTTTTATATTTTTGCCAGTATGAATGGGTTAGTGTTAGTCAAACAGTCCAAAACAGTAACAGCATTGCTAACTTTGTTGCTTGAAATTAAAAAAAAATTAAAAAATTTAAAAATCTGTTCAAATATCTCTGCAGCATTGCAGGAGTTCATCTGGTTTTGTCCTCATGTGCCCTCTCTAATGCATTCCCAGAAAATATTCTATGTGGCAACAAAAATATTAAAATATTAAAATATAATATAATAATAATATGACTCCTTAATACTGGTTTAAATAATTATCTTGAGTTCATGAAGACCTATAACAATTACTGAGAGGCTATTTCCTCTCAGGATATATTTTGCATCAGAGAGGCCAGGTAAATACTGAGAACAGATGTGTTTAGGGCTTTCAAAGAAATGGATTCCAATGTCAAAAAGAGCATTCAGAAGATGTGTAAAATCTTACCCGTTCTCCAGAACGTGGTCTCTTCTTCGGCCGGCTGGGCACTGAGTCCTCTTTAGGGTTGGTGTCTATGGCCCAGTAGGAACCCTGTAAAGTAACCACAACAAATACAGATTAGCATTCAGGTCTTTGTAAGCTTACAGAGCTTCAAATTTTTGTCAAAACAGATACCTTTCCAAAACACTTTTAAGTATTTATTTTTATTTTCTCATTTAAAGCAGAGGCTTACTGACATCTGGAAAGGGCTGCTTCTTCTTGCTAAGTACAGGATTTTCACTCACTATTCCATCAGTAGATTGTATTTGGGGTCATGTAAATTATTTATAAGTTGCTGGGAGTCTTCTGCAGCAGCAGACAATAGTCACATTGATATCCAACAAGCTACAAAATAATTTTTGGGGGGAAGGTGGTGCTTGAAAGGGCTGCATTCTGAGTGTGACCAAAACAGAGTTATTCCAAAGGCAGCCATGAGATATATTGTCCCCAGCTAGGCCTGATTCTGCTATGAGGTATCATTCCAATAAGGGTTGTTGTTACATCTCTCCTTGGAGCAGCTGTTCCGACCAGGAGTGTCACCTGAGCAGCTTCCAAATTTTGACTTAAATTAAAAAAATTTAAAAAATAAATAAAAATGCAATTTTGATGTTTTATTTCCAATCTCTCTGTTTTGGTCACTATCACCTATCACTTGTCAGCATAGGTATCAGTAAATAATCAGCTTTTTTGCCACACTAAAGACAAATCTGTCAATCTCTCGCTCAGCTCAGAAAAAATACTTTTTTAACCCATAACCACAGTAAGATTTTTGCCTTTATAAAGATGTATAAAGTTCAGTCGACATTAACAACTTTTCAATCACATTTAGACATTAATAGTCTTCAGCTTTTCATCTGTCACTTTTCAGACACATTTACAAGCTGTTCAGATGTAAGGCATGTTTTTATTTTCTTCTTCTCGTCAACATCGTTTGATTAAAGGGAGCAGGGTTCTCAGGTATTCGGATCTTCTATTTAAAACAGTAAATTATTCCAGTGCTAAAAGCAGAGTTTTGTGGTGGATTTCCATTTACCATGATTTTGGCATTCTCCTGCCAATACTGATTTTGAGTGATTGAGATGTCTCTTTCAAAACTTTAATGAAAACAGCACTGAAAACATTTTTCAAGTCTTCCTAAAATAAATGGTCATTATTAATTTATATTAGCTGCAGAGAAAATGTCAAGCTGCATGTGTGAGACAGTGAACCACAATTTTATGAATATCTTTAAACAAAAACATTATGTCAACATTTTAAACTGTCTTTTGAATCTTTTGTTAAAGGTTTAGTGTGGTTAGCATTGCTAAAACACCAGTTTCCATGTGTATTCCCCTAAAGAAAGTATTTCCATACCTTAACTTTTTAAAAGGCTGCCATCATTTCCAAATCCAGAAAGTTACATAAACAGAATGTAAAAGCTTACCAGGATAAAACGGAGCAACATTGTTGCCTTTAACTTGCATGTTGTAGAAATCTTCTTACACTATTTCTACATTTTTAACCACCTCCCAAGTAGTGAAATTCCTTGAATCAATTCTCTCACTAACAACTTCCACACTAGAGTGTTGCTTTCAGTACAGCATCGTAGTGCGTAATATAATGCTTCAGTGACAAAAAAAACAAAAGCTGAAATAATACATTTAATTCATTTTTTTTAAAGGTATTGGGTAACCTTCGACATATCCTGATCCAAGTCCAGTTTTCTATAAGAATGAGTTCAGGTCTTTGCGATTGCCACTTAAAACATTAAATCTGCTGTTT
The DNA here is from genome assembly GCA_014839685.1 of Anableps anableps. Classification (NCBI taxonomy): domain Eukaryota; kingdom Metazoa; phylum Chordata; class Actinopteri; order Cyprinodontiformes; family Anablepidae; genus Anableps; species Anableps anableps. Next base: position 14,913,285 of record CM026071.1, read on the forward strand.
GTAAGTCACATTGTAACCAATTTGGCAGTAAGTTTCAGGTCATTTTCCATTTGGAAACCCAATTGCAACCAAAATTTAACTTCCTGACTGATACCTTGAGATGCTATTTAGATGCTTTTACAAAATGTTCTTCCCTTGAGATGACATCTACTTTGTGAAGTGCACCACTCCCTCCTGCAACAAAACACCCTAAAAACATGATACTGCCAAGTCCATACATCACAGTTGGGTTTTGGTCTTGCAAGCTATCCCTTTCCCCTTCAAATGTCACAATCATCACTATGATCAAACACTTCAATTTTAGTTTCATCAGACCACAAGACGTGTCCAGATATGAAGGTCTTTGTCCCTCTGTTCATTTGCAAACTACATTTTGTTTTGTTTTTTTATGTTGCTTTTGGAGTAATGACCTCTTTAGTGCTGAGTGACTTCTCTGTCCATGTCAGCATGGGACTCATTTCCCTGTGAATAATTTCACTCTTACCAGATTTAGCCAGCATTATCACAAGGTCTTTCCCTGTTGTTCTGGGGTTGATAGGAACTATTTATACCAACACACATCCATCTCCATGACACAGAATCTGTCTCCCTCCTGAACGGTATTATGGCTGGACCTTCCTAAGGTGTTTATACTTGCATTGGATTGTCTGAAAAGATTAACATCTCACCAACATGTCTGAGGTGTTGATCAGAATATAGCCACAGCTGTGACCTTATCTAACTCATATGTTGTAAGTTAACCTATCAAAAGCCTACAAAGCCATGACATCATCATCTTGACTTTCTTAAACAGTTTGAAGCCATTTCAGTCTTAGTGTATGTAATCTTCTGGATTTAAAGAAAGTTATAAAACTTTCTCTAAAAAAAAAACTCTCCCTCATTATTCTGGCATTTTGCAAACAGAAATAATTTTGGTGAATCTAACTTAGCTGAAACAGGAAAAATTTGGTCTTGTATCATGTGAAACAGTGAGAAATAATAATGCATTCTTTATTTTTATACAGTGTATATAAATATCTGGTTTCAGCTGTACAATGAGAGATTGTACTAAATTTGTTTTTACAATTGTTTTTCTGAGGTTCTTGATTTCCTCCTGGTTCTAGTTTGTGCAACATATTTCCTCCTCCCTCCCAAGGAGGGCTAAAGCTGTAGAATGAATTTAAGAGGTTCTTCTTGGCCAGACGCAGCTCAGCTTCCAGCTCCCCCCACCTCCCCCATATTTTTTTCCTTTTCTCCTCCCCTTGTCTCTCAGTCCCACATCACTGAGCTGTATACAGCCAATTAACGTTAGCACATGCATGATTTAGCTTCTCCCCTCTCTCTGCGGCTTCAAGCAGTACATGTACATTCAACTTCTCCACACACTGATGATGACCCCCCCCCTTCCTGGTGCCGAGGTATCGACCACTTCGATCCTGGTAGTAAATTAAGGTGCTGCTCAGGTCCAAGTCAGGCTAATCAGGAGGGTAGCCACTCTCTTTTTGTCTTTCCAGACTATAGGCCTCCACTCAAGCTGAAGGATTTCCTCTGAATTATTTAAAGCTTCTTCCCCCTAATTCATTTTTCAATGGCTCCAAAATCCCCACAGTCAGAAGAAACTCTTACCACCACCCATCCCCCCAACAAAATGTGCAGAGTTTTGAAAGTTCATTGAAAAGTTTTGGCTTCTTAGTTTTTTTCTCTATAAAAGTTGTAGGTCGGTTCTTACATTAATCCTGTGAAGGGTGGAAGTTGGAACATTTGAGCGTTTATTAAAAAATAATGTAAAGGCAGGCTTCAGTGATCAACCTTAATTATATACTCTCCCCCATCTGAGCCTGACTCCTTCGATTCAGCACAAACAAGGACTTGACAAATTGTTGTTATCAAACCGGCGCTGCAGAAGTGGCTGTGGTAAAAGTCTGCTTCGTAACCACAACAGCAGAAACAGCAGGAGCAGCAGCAGCAGGCGTGAAACATATCTAAAGCTTCCTGTGATTGTGTCCAGAAGAGAAAAGGGAAAGAAGAGAACGCTAATAAAGCATAACAGATGCATGAAAGGCCTTCGATATGAAGGTGTGTACCTACATATACTTATTATTCATTACTCCCTGTGCCACATTATTACTCGGCAGAATCAATATTGGAGGAGAAGCAGAACACAGAGAAAACCGCATTAGGCATTCACCACAGCTGGTTATGGAGTCACAAACTGCTTTTAAGTGCACAGGGATGTGTGTGTCTGCGGGTGTTCCTATAAAAAAATTTCTTCGGGGTTCCTGTCCATTTTTTTCAGTCAATATTCCATATCTTTTCAAACCAAATTTTCAGAGATCTCAGTTCTGTTTAAGCAAATTTTAAAGTATAAATGAAAAAGTTTGCTATGGATTCACTGCAGAAATTTCTAAAGTAGTTCAGATTTGGATGGATGGCTTGATAGACAGGAAAAAGTTTTCTATTCACAAAAGGTTCTAATTATAGAATAGAAATAATCTTTACCATCCCTCCATCAGTATGGATCTTTAGTATGTATAAATTTGAACATACTCCATTTATTTTTGGAAAAAAAAAATCTCCTTCTATATAAAGCCCTTGTGGTGTGTCCTCATGGACCCACTGACTTGCATGGAAGCGTTTTTTGGGGTGCCAGTTAAGAGGTTAATGAAGCTCCATCATAAATATCACACACCTGATTCTTCCGTAGTTCTGATCGTTCCTAGAACTTCTAAAAGTAGAGTGGGAGGCAGGTCTTTTAGTTATAGTGTTGGTTTCCTGTTGAACCAGCTCCCAGGTTTTTGATGTTGAGGCAGACACCCTCTCTACTTAAAAGACTAGGCTCAAAGCTTTCTTTTTGATGAGGTTTTTAGTTAGAGTGGCTTAGGTTTTCCTGAGCTATTTCTGTAGCTATGGTGCTCTAGGCTCACTCTGCTCGAGGACATACTGACCAATATTCTTCACTCTGGTATTTTCCTCTACTACTCTCCAATTGTGCATTATCTGCAGTAATTGGTGTCACTGCTGTTGCATTTTCTCTGTTTTTTTCTCTTCACAAAAGTTACATCTGACCCAGAGTTTCTGTGTTTAGCTGTGTCATCTTCCTGGAGCGGGCCATCGGCTTAGATATTGCTTCCAATAACTTTGTGCTGTCTTTCTATTGATAGCAGCAGAATGCCATTAACCACCCAGATTAGCCACGTGTTTGACTGAAGTCAGTGTACACAGTATATAAAAACTGAATTGAATCTAACTGAATGAAATATTTTTTCAGACTGTGTAGAGACCCAGTTTGTAGCACAAGGCTGACTAACACATTTAAAACCATCTGTTAGCTTGACAAAATAAACTTTTTTTTTTTTTAATTAAATGATGAACCAAATTCAGCAAGACCTTTTTAGTCATGGTCTCAACATACTTACTTTCCCAGGGTCGTCTTTGGAGCGAGGCACTTTGAGAAAACACTTGTTCAACGACAAGTTGTGTCGGATAGAATTCTGCAGGAAAAGCAGAGGAAGAGAGAGAAAAAAAATTAATGACAACAATTATATGGTAAATAAACATGAAATCCAAATTCTTAGTGCTGGTAATTTTGCCCTTTGATGTTTTGGTGGTTCAATACCTGAGTTTTTCAGGTACGAAATGTAACCATCTGAAACGTTCCCATGACTGGTGTGTCAATTCCTACCCACCTTGAGGACATTCAGTGCACATTTTCACAATTTATGATTTAAAATCATTTTCATAATTCTTCTCAAAGTAAGGAAATGTAGTCATGTGACCCCAATAACTTGGGGTCTACCATGAGATGAGCACATCTCATTCAAAAATCTTTTTACCCAATTAAATTAAACAGCATGTGAGATTTTTCAGAAAGGTAAGAAGTAATGTGTTTAAGTGCATAAAACAAATATATGCTGAGAGAAAACGACAACATGCAAGCACCAGGGATACAAACTGGTGAAGCAGTGAAATGAATCTGAACTCCACTTCTTCCAGTATGGAAGATAATATTTGCGATGAGTTTGCTCTGTTTTGTCCACATTAACAGGAAGGATCAAAATAAAGCATTCCATTGCAAAAACGTTTATTGACTCAACTAAACGTGATGTGCCTTCTCAACTTAGGGCCCTCTAAAATGTCTAAGATATTTTCTTGAAGCAGCTTGCTAGGTTTAAGATCCTGACAATGACAGAATCAATCATTATTTTCCAACTCAAAGCACCTTGACTGCACTCAAAGTGGAGCAATATAAGCTGCCATTATTCAATCAGGGAGCTTTGCTAACCCAACTTGAGTATTTTCATTATCACATTTATTACCACACACTCCAAACAAGCAACTATATTCAAAAACCTATGTCATTTATAATTTGATTACTTTCAGCAACTGACAAAAACAAGCAACAACAATAAAGTCAAAAATATTTGGACAGTTTCAACAACAAAGTCATATATTACTTTTTATCCTATAGATTTAAAAAAAAAAAATCAGATGTTTTAATCTCACAGAGTTCCTCTTTTTATTTTTTTCTCTATGTAATCTAGATACCATTTAGGGAGATCTAGTAAGATTGCAAAGAAAGAAACTTAACATTTATTTTGTAGAAAGTAAAACTGGTCAAAGAAAACTTTACAGTTTAAAGGCAGCATTATAGTATAAGGATACATGCTAATGAGCCTCAGAGATCAGAGTAATAAAACATGATATACTGCTGAATTTTGAGGTAATGTGGGCATTAAGGTCTTCTGATGGAACTGACTCAGAGTGTGTCTTCTTATGTTGCACATGTAGTTGCAATGAAAAATGCGCGGCTTATGATTATGCAATGTAACAACGAGCCACTAAAAGCACACACAGATAAAGCTCTTAAAAAAACAAGGTACACAGCACTGAATAAAATAAATTAATAAGCTTATAAAATAAGTAGATGTCCCATATTTGAGAAACTACATGTTCTCTTTCAACCCAACAAGGCTAGACCAAAGTTTTTAGTAATGTGTTTTTACTTTACGCAGAATGACAAATCATACAGAGGTGAAATCCAAGCAATTAGCGCTGCAAAATGTAGACAGCTGTATTTTTGCAAACTGAATTAGATTTGTCTCCCGGACACATCTGAAACTTATAGCTGAAAGGGAAACTGAAATACAAACTGCTACAGATAATTGGCAAGCAAATACAATACTGGAGCCATGATTTGCAGTAATTGTGAGGTTGGACGCTTATATGATTTCCCAGTCTCAGGTGATCCTGGGTTTTAGCACATTCTTTGAATATATGAGGAGCTGTGTTAAAGCTAAAGCTTCGATCTCACTGGAATTACTGCAGCTTCTGCTTATTAAGTGTGTGCATTCTGTTGGCCATAATAAGCTGATACTTCTGTCTGTAAGATCTCATGATGTGTGAATTTTTGTGTGTGCTGCGTGCATGTGAGAGGACTGAGAGGAAAAGGGAAAGGCAGAAGACCAGAGAGGGGGCCAACAACAGTGTTCGCTAACCTGACATGAACCTGTTCTCCCTTCAGGCTCCTGTTCTCCACTCATCTGCTGCTGCTAATTAATACCACTGGGGAGGAGGACGGGAGGATATAGACGGATCGGAGGAGGGTTTTTTCTCTTCCCCTTCTCCTTCTCCCTTGTTCTTACTGCTCTACACAAGCTTTGTTTCTCCAGCAAAACCATCTTCTCTCTCAGTCCGCAGCATATCGTAGCAACCTTGCACACTTCTGCTTTGCCCCGATCCTCCTGAAGAAATGCTTCACCAGTTTTTGCTTTACATGACAGGTCACTGGCCATCCATCAAAGAAAGGCATGGCAATCAGGTGACTGAAAAGGCAAACAGCAATTCTCTCTGTTCTTCCCACAGTTGCAAACCTCTGCTAGTAAAAAATATCTCATGGATTGTGCTGCTTGATCAGTCACAGAAAGCGCCTTCATTTCAGCACCAAGCTTGACTTTGCTAACTTCTACGAACTTTTTTTTGTTTGTTTATTTATGGACTATTTTTATAACCCAAGCAGTTTATGCACACCTGTGCACGTCTTGCAGCGTCTGCACAATCTTGTGTATTTCAGACTTTGCTCACACACGCATTTTCTGGTGTGTGTGCCCTTGAGCTTCGATGGTGCTTAAAAATCACCCAAGCCAACAATAAAAATCTCTTAGCAGCTTAAATTCAGTCCTTATTATGTCACTAAAAGTTTGGTGAAAATTTTTCCCACTGTGTGGAGTCAAAAGTGGGCCCCTAATGGTTCAACAGAGTTTTAAAGTGATGTTTTTAGAGCAGTTTCCTGGAATCAGCAGCGAGAGCAGCCATCTTTAAATCAGGCCCTAGTTTACACCTGAAGGAGTTTCTAGGTAAAATACTGAGATCCTTGTGGGTTCATCGATGTGTATGATATAATGCAGCCCTACTTCAAACATAACAAAAAAGGTATCAGTTTCCTCTGGATGAATTAAAATGGTCAAACTAAAATAGGAACAGTTTCTATTCAACAGACAAGACTAGAAGAAAAAAATCTCACAAGACAAATACTTAATATTGTTTTCCAATTTGTTTCAAAATAATGACTTAAAATCTTTCCTTTTTAATGTTTAAGTATGGACTCTCTCACTTCATGTGATTGCCAGTATTTGACTGAACTCAAAGCAATTGACGTCATCCTTTGATTCATCTCAAACATTGTCTGTTGATTCAAGGACTTCTCAGACAACTTTATTGGAAAACGTAAACACCTATCGAAGGAAACAGTAGATATTACCCAGCCCCAACGAAACATACCTTCCACATACTTTAAATGAATAGCAAGTAGACGTCTAGATCGTCAAGCTGGTAATGAGGACAGAGATCAGCCACTGATACTGCAATAAAACAATGGATACTGAATTCTTAAAATCCTACATTTGTTTTGCTTGTGTCCTTCATGATCTTATACGAATAGCTATATCTGACATTTTTTTCAAAATGTTTGTTGTATCCTGAGAACATGTGAAGATTTGTCAATATATTTTAATACAATGTTTATTACAAAAGATATGTGATTTTATCGCCTTTCAAAAAACCACAATTTACACATTTTATGCTTTTTTTGCTGCATAGTTTGTGTTTTCATTCAGAATATGGTGAATCTATTTCAGTATAAACATTTCTTCATTTATGCCCATAAAGATAATGCACATTCTTCTCTTGCTATTAACTACAAAAAAAACATTCCTTATTACAGACAGTTGCAAGGACATGAGGTATTGTGTGTGCATGCGTGTGTGTGTGTGTGTGTGTGTGTGTGTGTGTGTGTGTGTGTATGTGTGGGTGTGTGTGTGTGTGTGTGTGTGTGTGTGTGTATCTAATTATAAAAACATACATAATAAGACTGTCCTTCTACCTGGAAAACTTCAATCTGAGCCAGCTTGCTCGCACAGATTGCACATATACAGTATGTGTATCTAAATATAAACCCCTGAGTAAATGCCTTTTTTCCCTCATATTACAGAAACAATAATCTTTCAGTAAATAGGGATAGTCACCATCAATAAATGTACTGATTAGCAGTGCTGTAAAGTAAGATAATGAAATCCACCACCGCTGCATCCTCCTTCCACCCACTCCTTGCTCAGCTTGATTAATGAGCTTTCTGGGCCTCGCTGGGGCAACGCCATCACTGCCCAGGAGCTGATGGACCACACATGCATTGGCATTGTGTGTGAGTATATCTGAGTGTCTTTAAAAGGAAGGATAATGTATAAGATCACTGGGGGAGTCATTTAACTCTGCCATGAGCTAAACTACATAAACACTTTCTCTATGTTTCCATGACAGTAAGCTATACCATAGATACATTTTTGTTGGACTATTAGCTGTAGATAAAGAAAACGAAAGGAAAACCAACTTTCCTTGTAATGCTTGGAATTCTTAATTCTTTCATCCAAATAAAATGACAGTGGTTTTACTGATTAATAAGATAACATTGAGAAATAAATGTCATAGCACTAGAGAAACATCACTTCTTGGTTTTTATATCTTCCCAACAGAAATAATTATTGGTTTAAAATATTGGTAGTGTCATCAGAAAGCAACAGTATTTAGTCCTTAAAATAAATCAAATAGATATAAAGAAATGTTACAACAAACGTCTGTGAAATCTACATGGATCAGAGTTTCCCCCAGTGTATTATAAGCCTGGTTGCCCACCAGGCTTTACTTGCCCCCCTACCAGGCTAAGTGTTACATGTTTGCTTATTTTACATAGATTTTTCTTTTTTTTTTTTTTTATAAACCAGAAACAGTTATAGCAAAGGCGGGTTAAGCAAGGTTTATAGTTGACGCATTGAACTGGGCACGAGGGGACATACACCAATCACGCCATCCCCACCCCTGGTGTTGATCTCTAGCACTGACATGGCGCCTGGTTGTGCACCTCAGAATTCTTGTAACTTAACACAGATCGTGCATACCACCTTTTTACTCAAACCAGACGATTTCGAAGGTGCTCTTGCAGACAGAGACAGGCCTTTATCCATTGAAAGTATTTCTTACAAATACTGCACTCACTTTGACAAATAAAAACCAACAACAACCTGCAAATCAAAACACTGCATCAAGCTGCAGATTTTACGATTGATTGTCTGTTTGCCATCCATCCATTATCCATTACGTTTATCTTTGCAGGGTCGCGAGGGGGGCTTGTGCCTATCTCCAGCAGTCATTGGGCGAGAGGCGGGGTACCGCCCTGGACAGGTCACCTGTCCATTGCAGGGCATAACCTCGCCATATTCTATTAAAATTTCTTGTCAACTTTTAACATTTTTTAACACAAAAACACAGTGGACCACTGGTGAACTACCCTAGCACCCCAACCACCAAGCTTAACGAGTTTTCTGGGGGAAGCCCCAGGGATGTTAATTCATTAAACCAGCCTATGCAGAAACTACAGCTTCAGGTCATTTAGGGTATGTCTCTACTAGCTTTACATAGCTAGTAGAAAATTTTACCCAAACTTTTGCATTTGTAAAACAGCTCAACCTCAGTCAGACTGAAAGGAGAGCACCTGTAACTGTAACATACATTTTCAAGCACTGGCACAAATTGTCAGTTATATTTAGGCTGGGACTTTGACAGGATCATTTTAACACATGGATATCCTTTTATCTAAACCACTCTATTCAAGCTCTGGCTGTTTGTTTAGGGTTGTTGTCCTGCTGGAAGACAAACCTCTGATCCAATATCTAGTCTTTTGCAGCATCTAACAGTTTTTCTTCCAGGATTGTCCTATATCTAACTCCATCCATCTTCCCATCAACTCTGACCTGCTTCCATTTCTCTGCTATAGAAACACATCCCCTCTGAAGATAACTTGGATGATGTGAGTTACATTTAATTTCGCTTTTGGATTAAATAAAGTATTTCTGAATTGAACTGAATTTAATTGAAAACTGTGGAGTACATGACTAAAAGTTGTCCCTTTAAAACCTCCCCCCACCTGTGCTGTACATATCTGCATCTCCTTTGGAATTATCATGGAGTTTATTGTTGCTTATCTATCCAACTTTCAGATGAAGTATGAGATGTTCAAAGCTTGGGATAATGTTTTATAAACTAACCATGCTTTAAATGTCCCCACAACTTTATCCCCGACCTGTCTGCTGTGTTCTTTGGTCTTCTTGATGCTCAGCTGGACTCTATTTAGTAATAACCTCTGAAGGCAATTGGTTGCACTACAATTTGTTAAGTGGAGTCAGAGTAAAGTGGGGTGAATACAAATATACACCACTCTTCAGAATTTTTTTTCTAGCAAGTTTTGAAAAGAATGAATCATTTTCCTTCTACATTACTTTTGTCAAGTAACAGAATACAATCTCAATGAAATAAATTAAACTTAGTGGTTGTAACATGATGAAAGATGAAAGGATTTAAAAAGGTATGAATACTCAAGACAGAGTAGAACAGTTAACTGTTTTATTTGTTGACATAAAATCTGTTTTGACTTATAACTTTAAAACCTGGGATTGAAGGTGAGTGTGTCAACCAGGATTAACCACACACTGAAAACTCCCTGTTGTCTCATTCTCACAGGAAAATATATAATAAATGCTTGGTCCTTAAGTGCTGGTGCACACATTGTATTATTAAATAATGAGCTTTGTTTGACTAAAATCATGTACACGCAGACAAAAATGCACCTGCATGTGTTCATTTTATAATGTCCTGTTTTCATCTGCTGTTTTAGAAGTGGAAGATTTAGAGTTCTGTTGCAGGAAAATAGGGTCAAACTTCCATTTTTAAACATTTATTACTTATGTCAGGCTCTGTGAGTGTATATATAATTTGCACATTTATTATGCTGGGGCATAATATCGATTGCAACATCTTGAATTTGAAAAGGTTAGTTATATAAAGTAAGCTTGATAACCATGAATGACTTCTTGACAAAATGCAATGTGAGATGATGTGATGTGTGACAAAATTTGTTGGGATTTATAAACATGCTTTTAGGTGGAGAAAAAAAAAGACAGTGTAAACAAGTGCAAGACTGTGTGCATGTTTGATTCAGCAATAGAAAGTGATGAATGACAAACTGGTGAGGCTGGTAGGAATGGATGAAAATATTATGTGTATGTGTGCTAGCAGATATGTCAAGGTGAAGGTCAAATCAGAGAATAATTTTTCCACTCTAGGCATATGAGAAAAGACATGTGTGTTGTGTGTGACAGCACACCAAGGAAACAGGCCACAAGGAGAAGAATGACGTTATATAAGTTTGGGTGACTTGGGTCATGGCGTCTGAGTTAAACACAAAGCAGCAACATGAGAGAATATTTCCTCTGAAGTCAGTTCAACAAGGTTGACAATAATAAATCACAAGCTAGAAACAAAACTTGTAGTATCAAAACGGTTTTTATGTCAGGCTCAATAAAACACATCATCTCTAAATGGTAGCCATCACTAATTGGTAGTTTCCTTCTAGGTGTCAAAGTGCCTTTTCAGACCTGGCACCACCAACCTGAGGTAATTCGATCACACCTGAAAACAAATCAAGTTTTCTCTCAGATAACTTTTGGGCATGGTCTGGGACAACTTAATCATCGTCAGTCTGTTGTGTGAATGCAATCCATCCTGGAATCACTCACTGACCTGATGTGGCTCCTCTTAAAGTAGCAGAGCTATGATTAAATCTGACATAATACAAAACAACTAAACACCTATCTGATGACACAATCCAAAGTTAAAAGATTTCAATAATTGTAATACACTTTAATAAAATCCTTGGTGAAATTCTCTTGAATGATAAAAGATCTCCTGTCCCAAATCAGAATTATACTGATCTGTGGATAAAAATCTTTAGTGTCTTCGTATTGACACTGAGCTTTGTGAAGTCCCACAAATGATTCTCCCATTATGAATCTACTAAGATTGAGGAGCCAAACTAACTCATCTTTTTTAAGCTTAAATATCAGCAAAACAATGTGACCCTGGTGAACCCCAGCCATGCCAAACCTTGAATAATGCAGTGCAGATGACTGAATGTATTTTGAGCATAGAACATGGTCCCTGATGTTGAACCCAGGGTTATGAATATGTGTTTATTTGCATGCAAATCTCATATAAATGAGATCTGATCATTGAAGATGCTTTTAATGCCTATCTGAATGGCTATACTAAAGGCATGTCTACTTGCAACTGAGTCCGCAAAGAAAGATGTTAATACCAGGCCTGAACACAGGACAAAGTGTCATTGTAGTTCCTGGTGAAAGCTGGTTGGTGATGTTTACAAAGTGAAAACAAATAAGAGGGACCATATAAATGAAAAACCACTTTGGAGAACCATGAAAATTAGTAAAACATGTTGCAATATGCAACAACAGATCTGTCAAATATAAAGTAATGAGTAAAATACCTGTATCACCTTCAACCACATCTTACTGCAGGCCATACAAAGTCAACTGAGGCAAATTTACTGTATCACATCATACTATGGATATTCTAGATGCAAACCAAAATGCATCCTCAAACAGGTCATATTTTGTAGAAGTTATATGTATGAGTTTCATATGTTAAGATGAGATAGGATAAAAGATGGGGGGGAAACGATTTGAATGCACAAAGAAACGGACTAGCGACATAAGTTAGATTGTTCATCAAACAAGAGTGGGCAGTTCATACTGTTAGGATTCTGGTGTGTTTAGTGGTTTTAGTGTGAGAGAGTGAGTCCTGCTGTAGATAAGATCTCTGATGGAGAGCTCCGTTGGCTCTGGGCTGCTGCACACCTGGCTCCAATCTTCTCATCAGGCTGGCTGGTGCTTATAAGGAGCTGCAGGATCATCATTCTTTGCTGGATGATTATCTATGATGGTATTTCCAGCCAGTTCTTGTGGGCAGCCTGTGGCTCTCTAGGTCACCAGCTCAAGTTGTCTTGTTCCAAGTTACCCAATGCTTTTGAGGTTTCTTCCTGACTTACCTGAGGGGAAACTTACCTGTGCACTGCTGTTTGCGGTTTTGGTGACTCTTTCAGCTCCTTTACCTGCCTGCCCGCTCTCCAGTGTTTGCTCACTCCTGGAAAACATCTTTCTCGGGACTCTCTCTCTTGGACCCTGGACCTCTTCCTCAACCTCCACTGGGACCTAACACCCCCTCCATGCTCATACCATCCACAGCCAAGTAAGCCCTCTCCTCCCTTTGGTCACCACAACATCAGTTTGCTCTTAAACTTTTATTAACCAGCCTCTCATCTGTAGATGATCCAGAAAACAGATTGCTGTGGCTTCTATCCCCTTGTAAATATTGTGGACTGCTGTGGATACAGTCCTCTTAATTTGTAAATAAACCTTACCTTCACATCTGGTCTCCTGTGTGATTCTGCATCAGGAAATTATCACCCATCATGACACATGCCAATTGAGGGGACTTCTTACTGCACATTGTGTATAGGACAGTTTTGGTCCTATCTAATCCAAGAAATTAGAAAATGCCCACCTTTTACATCTGATACACCCATCTTACCCAAGGGTGTGTGTGGGTGGGGTTTTTTTTTTTTTTTTTTTTTTTTTTTGTTCTAACTCAACCCACTGGTTCTCCATAGTATTGAGTTTTGGGGACTGGCCTACCTGTGGAAAAAGATTTTGTCTGGTGAACCACTTTTGAACTCTTATCCTGTTAAAGGGTGAGTTGTGGACCTGTTTTCAATTTACTGGCAGTCAAATGTTCTGTTAAATTTCCAGGCATATATTTCCAATGACCCTCACATGGTTCCCCAAGCCTTATAGAAAGATAACAGGCCCACAGCAACAGATTGTCAGCCGTACTTAGTATGAAAGTGACTTACTGATTTCCACTTTTGTTTTATGTCAAAGCCACCTGGTCTGTTGAACAAAAGCTTAGTCATTGTCTTATTAGCAGATGGTTTCAGCAAAAGTCCCAGTAGAGTCTAGCAAACTCCATATGTTAATGTTAGAACAAGAAATACTATTTTTCTGGTTACACGCAACACAAAACAGTTGGCATGTAGCTAGCATTTAATGACTACTTTGGAAACTTTGCTGAAGTTCTCTTAGTGAGATTTGAGGGGTGTTTTTTTTTTTTTTTTCTCCCCCCTCCAGTGTCTGATTATGGTACTGAAATAAAAATTAATTTAAAGGATTTTTAATCTCAATCCTCTCTCAAACTTAGAAAAGAAAATCCAATTCAATGAATATCTGCAGGTAAACTTTTAAATTGCTTGACAGCCAAACACAGAATATTTTACAGAAAAATAACATGTTTTTCATTGTTTTTTTTTGTTTTTTTTTTTTTTCTCCCAGTATCTTACAGATCTGTGACATTTACATTCATCTGATCTTCGGTCCCAAAATGGACATTGATCTTTAGGTTGAATCATCTATCATCAGATTTGCTGTTTAGGGAAGGGATGTCTTCTTCTGTATAAGGAGGAAGAATGATTAAAGCGACCAAAACTTAACAAGATGACATTTAAAGGATTTGAAGGATCAAACATGTGGGTTCACTTTGGCGCTATGAGATGGACTGTGAGATTTAGAGGCTGGGAAAATGATAAACAGTTTCAGTGTGCCTTGGTAAGCTATAATAAAAAAGCCTGAGTATTTTTTGAGCAAGGTAGAAAATGAGCCTTTTGTGCCTGTGTGCATTGTGTAGATCCCTTAGAAACATCTACTGATGTGTGTGTTTGCAGGGAGACTGGAGTCAAAGGGCAAAAGGGTTGCTGGCTTGGGTATTAACCTATGTCCACATGCACACACACCTAGAAGTATTCAAGAGGGTACAGTGCCCTAACGGCATGTATTGTGGTGTTAAAAAGGTAGCCCATGTGCATCTACAAACAACACATAGAAAAGAAGAAATGGCAGGAGGGGTTTCTTAGAGGCAAGAGAAAGAAGACTTTACTACCTTTCAGCTGAGCCATGCAGTGCATAAAGAAAGAGTAATATATGGTACAGTTTGAAGGCAAAGGAAAAGAAGCTGGGGAAAGAAAGGGTGGACTAAAAAGAAACAGAGAGCAGGAGTCAGATGGAGGAAGGAGTTCAGGGTATATGCACATACGGACAGGTGTCTTAGATGCGAGAGCCTCCAGAGTTCTGAACATCATTGAGATGCCGCCTTATTATATCCTGATGCTGACAGAGTGACAGACGCTCGGTGAGCATGCAGGGCTGAATACAAGACGGTATTTTAAAACCCATCTTATACATATTCATTTCATTTGATAGACCTTCCCCCACCCTCTACTCTTCCTCACACACATTGGCTATGAGATATGTGCATTTCCTAACAGTGTGTGTGCCTGAAAAATGTGTATCTGTGAGCTGAATTTCTGTATTTTGTTTGTACACCTGAACATGTTAGCTGGCATGGTGTTGGTCAAAAGTTTATACATGCAACATCAGCCTGATATCAAAATAATTTTCACCTTTTAATGGTGCATTTTAACATTTTTTTCTGAGTAGACTGACGATGCCACATATAACTTCAGTGTTTTGATTTTGTTGTGAATTTTCACAAATGAATACCGGGTCAAAATTTAAATATATCCACACCCCTGATAATATTTGGTTAAATGTTCTTATGCTTGTTTCATAGAAAACACATCAACCATTAACAAGCTTTTGACATAATTCTGGCAAAATAATTGACCACTTTTGTTATCAGAAGTGTAAGAGCTTAAATAAATTGGTCTCTTTAGCATAGTTCATAAATTTCAAGTGTGTTTATTTGTGGCCATTTAAAATGCTTAATGTTAGTCTGATTACCCATCTCAAAGCCAGTTTCAATATGAGTTTGGGAGTGTGTGCAAATTTCACCAATCTAACTAAACTATCACTCTTGAACAAAATTATATATATTAGGATGTTCAAAGACAACCAACGAACCACAAAGGTTCAACATAAACTGTACCACCAGTACCAATGTCAACAGCAAAGCCAGTTTACTATCATTGTGAACTAAGATGGTACAGACCAAGACAAAGCACCTGCTCTAAAATCAACATCTTCAGCTGAAATGAAAATACAGCTGCCTGGATGGACAAGTCAAATGTCTTCTAGAGAAAGGTCTTATGGTGAAAGGAGACAAAGATTTAGCTTTTAGGCAACACTGACAAAAAGTATCTTTGGAGAAGTCGAGGTAAGAAACCAATAAATAATGTACACACTTTAAAGCATGGTGTGGGTAGCATTATGCTTGAGGTCTTTTTGTTCAATGGTAAGATAAATTACCACCTAAGCATTTTTCAAGTCCTTTTCAAATCAAAAGCTATCTGGTAGAAAATTGGACAAAACTGGATGTTTCAAAATGTCAATGCATCAACAATGCCAAAATGATATAACCTTTAAGCTTCTGGAACAGCTTCGAGTTCAGCACACAGAAAACAGAAAACGTAATGAAGTATTAAAAGAGTTTGTGTCAGAGAATCAACCAATTTAAATAAATTCCAGAAATAAGTATGGTGGTTAAATATTGACCAAAGATTACTCCAAAACCTTGTTCATGGTAACAAAAACTGTGTAGTTTCTCTGCATCTTACCAACTGTCAGTCAACCTGCATTCAAGGTGGCCGCAGCTTGTACCACTTCTAATCTGCACAGAACCTATGCACCAAGTCAGCATATACAGTGTCATGCAAAAGTATCTGTACTCCTACTTCTCCATAAGTTCACAATTTTTGTCATGTTACAACCACAAATGTTGATGTATTGCACTAGTATTTTAGGTAGAAGGCCAACATAAGGTATAATCGTGAAGGAGAAAGAAAAGTGACACATGGTTTTCTAAATTTTTTACAAATAAAAATCAGAAAATGTATCCATTCAACCCCCCTGAGTCAATACCTGTAAACCTATCAATCACCATAATTATAGCTGCAAGTCTCTTCTGATATTTTGTTCGTTTTTCTTTGGAAAATAGTTTAAGCTCAGTCAGATTAGATGGAAAGCATTTGAGGAGCAATTTTTAAGTCTTGCCACAAACAGACTTTGACTTGTCCATACTAATAAATGAATATACTTTGATTTAAACCACTCCATTTAAGCACTGGCTGTGTGTTTAGGGCTGTTGACCTAGTGGAAGGTGAACCTCTGCTCCAGCCTTAAGTCTTGTGCAGCCTCTAACAGGTTTCCTTCAAGCCTTGCTTTGTGTTTAGCTCCATTCATGTTCCTGTAAACTCTGACCAGCTTTCCTTTCCCTGCTAAAGAAAGCATTCCCACAGAAAGGTGCTTCCACCCCAATGTATGACTATCGTGGTGTAATTATTTAAAGTAATCTCAATAGCGCTCTGGGTAATCTATAGAGCGAGCTTTCTTCCACTAATGCTGTTTTGCATATAGGGCCAACATTTCTGTCACATCTGACCATAGAACCTTCTTCAATATACCAACATGTTTGTTGTGTGACCCGCATGACTTGTGTCACACTGCACCCCAGACCTTTTATGGGGCTTTTCAACACGGAGAGTATTCTTGCCAATTGTCCATAATAAAGGCCAGACATGTCGGCACCTGACAAATAGTTCTGCTGTCAATAAATAGTCCTGAGCTGTGGAGCTTTCTTGCTCCTCCACAGTTACTGTGAGCCTCTGGGCTGTTTCCCGGATTAAGGTTCTCCCTCCCTGTCAGTTTAGGTGATCAGTCATCTTCGTAGGTTTATATTTTTGGATGATGGATTGAAAGGTACTCCTTAAGATGTTGAAAACAAGTTTCATAAACAAACTCTGATTTAAGATTCTCTTATAGTAATCACATTTAGCATAGATTTTGATTTTGGCACCAACTGATCATAAAAACAACATAATCATCAAAAAAGGCTTTTCATATGAGGCTGTTTTGGCATATTATGCTTTACAAGTATACTCTCAGAAGTATAGTCTGCTGACTGTTGCTTGTGGCCCCTTCAAATGCCAAACCCACATGTGGTGTCAGATCTTGTCCTGAAAAGTCAGCAAAAGTGTAGATGGCTGAAAGAGGACAAGAGGCGGAGTAGCAGCATAACCCCTGGTGGGGGGTTTCAATTGATGCATTCTCAGTGAAACTGCAAAAAGTCATTTCATGTATGTGGAAATATTTTAGACTCTAAAACAAAGATGTGCATTAAAAATACATTATTAGTAAGATTTGCAACTTGGTGGTGTCTGCACCACTCAGTAATGCAACACATATGTGCAGCTATATCAAATTTAGACTTGCGAGTCATTAAGTGACTGGAATTTATTTAATACATTTTTGGAAAAATGTATTAAGATGAACAGAATTTTTTTAGCAGCTGGTCTAAAATGTGAGTACAGCTGTTGCGTTAAATTCACTATGTCTTATTTATTAATTGTCCTGAGTATTGATTTTCTTATTTTTATCTATTTCTTCAAATTTACTTTATACTTATACTTTTTAAAATATGTCATTTTCAAAAATCAGTAATTATTTAAAGTAATCTCGATTTCAAAACTGACCAAGACAAATGTGATTGTATTTCTTTCCATTGTCTGAAAACCCCAACTTCTCCACAACTTTGTTCATGTGCTATCTGGTGTGTTTCTTGGTTTTTCATGATGCCGTTTGTTCACTAATGTTCTCAAAGAAACCTCTGAGGCCTCCACACAACAACTGGATTTATATTACATTTAGATTTATTTACACACAGGGGGTTGCGTACAAAAGGATCTCCACACTTTTTAGATTGTTACTTGTGAAAAATGTTGAAAACTTAGTAAAATTTTCTACAATTATGAGCTACATCGTTCTTGTCTAATCCATTAAAATCTTAGAGCAGAGTAACACACTATGGTTCTAGCTCACTTAAGCCCAGCAGATAACTAAATACAGAACCATTAAGACAGTCTGCCCTGTTGGTTAACGCAAGCTTTTATTTTATGAGTCACTTGTATGTTTTTTCTTCTTATGATGCATGTAGAAGGAAAGATAAGAGGTAAAAGAGACTTACTAAATAGAAAACATGAATAATAGATACAATATGGGATTCAGAGGGAGCAGTGATGATGAATAAAGGTATTTTTGCCAATTTGGGACTGGCTCGAGAAGGAAATTGGCTTTCACATCACATTTCTTCAAGCCACAAACTTTTATTGTGAAGTAAATACAGCGATTAAAATAAGAACAGCCCCCCAAAACCATAAAAACATGACATTAATGATTGTGACCATGAAGAAAATCTCTTAGCTGACATTCAAAAGCAAAGATATACAATTAATGAAATACGATACATTAGTTGTATTGCATGTGCATTGTTTACAGAGGTTAGACAATGAATTTAGATCTTGAAAGCAGACAGTAAAACTTAGGCTCTAGTACATATAACAAATTGGAGAATCAGATAAACCTGGTAAGTGTATCCTGAACATCCTTCCTGTGCCAAATTAGAAGGATTTCTAATTTGTATAACTAATATAGAAAGACAAATGCTCTCAGTCGTAATTCTACAGACGTGTTTCAGAAATAACACAGATCGAACTAGGTCATGGTGGCACACTTCCTGTTGCTGTGTTGCTGTTGTGTCAGGCATCGGACTGTGGTGAAGTGACAGCCTCTGTCAGCTGCTTTCCGGGAGAGAAGGTGTGTGAGTAGGGGACCAGGAGAGAGGAGAAACAGGGCGCGCAGGAAGGAATGCACTGGCTACACTTCGTGTGCATCCAAATAACATCCAGCGACAGCCTTTGTTTTTTTGTTTATTCTCAATCTGATGGACTGCAGTTAACACTATATTGTTTTTAGTTATGTAATCTGCAGCGAGGTGCCAAACGCATTTCTTCTGAAAATCTTTTCATCATCTTAACTGAAAATCTCCAACACTGTGCAAAAGTTTAAAACCATCATTGATGCTTTATTTTTTTATTTTTTTTACCATTTTGCCTCCAAGAAAGCTTCTTACAATCTTAAATAACCTCAGATGTCCTTATGAATATGCTAAAGATTTCATTAAACTTTGGCTGTTTTTGGAGTAGTTTCTGCTGAGTTCTTGTGGCTGGACAAATTGAATAAAAAAAAAAAAAAAAAAAAGGATCAACAGTCTGAAAAAGATGCATCTTTAAGACCTGACACAGAACCAACAAAAGGTTGCTTAGAATCGCTATAGGCTTCAAAAAAATATATAAGTCACAGTTGGGCATTCTAATAAACAAAAAGACATTCCTCTGAAAATGGTCAGGTGCTGGTCTAACAATTAGAAATGGTGATTTTCAGCTTGAATGTCTTTAAACCTTTGACTAGACAATTGAAAACTCAACCACCCAATTTTTAAATTTTTTTTGTGAGTGAATTCACTAAAACTGTTATTAGGTAGCACTAGCTACAGCACTCTTTAGTGTAGAAGTTGTTACTGTGGGAAGAAGACTCAAAGTTCACTATTTTCGGTATCACAGTATTTTCTGTGATGTGTCAAAGGAAACACACCAGCTGGAAACAATATTTTCTACTAAAACTGCACAATACATCACACTGAAGTTGTCAGCGCAATTTCAATGTGTGCAATACTGCGCAGTAAAAGAGTGCTTGGATGTAATATTTGGCAAGAAACTATATTTTAAGAGTAAAAATATCACTCTCTGAATATCAATAATGTATTTTGCCAGCCGGCTATACTATAAAAATACTTAATCTCCACACCTGATGTATATCTTTATTGACTGCGATATTAAAAATCATGGAGCATACTGGGGACAACTCTTAATGGTGAAAAAAGGGTCAGCACAATGTGGGTTAATCATATTTAATACAGTCATTTTAATTTTCAGAAACTTTATTCAAGCAGCCTAATTGTCTACAGAGGCATGTCGGGCTATTCATTCAGGCTGCTGCAACATAGAACTGGACTTTGAAGGGTGCCTCTTCACCATTTTGTACTTATGTGGCTTTGCTGATTTCATACCTGCCTTTTTGGGATTTAAAAAAAAACAAAAAAAACATCAGTTCATACCCACCTTAAGGATGTTTTGTTCAACTGGTGAGGGAGTCAATCCACCAACATACCTGAATCAAATGAAGGTTTCATTACTAGGCCTCTGCAGAACTGAATGATGAAGGAATTCAGAAATTTGTTTCAGGTGTGTTGGAGAAGGGATACACCTAAAAGTTGCAGGATGGCAGATCTGGAGGACTGGACTTGTGCTCCCCCGCTCTAAAGCTTTCAACTTCTGTGATGGAACATGTTGAATCTGGAAATGTTTGCAGCCTTTTAGAAAACTCAGAATTAAGCTTAGGGTCTGCATTTTAATACCCATGCACACACAGACACAGATTTTTCCGGTTAAAAATCCAAGCTGTGCTAATTGCTGATATTTCTTTAAAATGAGTAAAACCCTGTTTCAGAGTAACTTTTATCTCACATGCCTGGACCTACATCACCTTTGTCCCTAATATAAAAAGTGACTGACAGCTCAGCAGAAAAGCAGCAAAAATATGTTTAGACCCTAAAAATAAATCAGAATTAGCTATAAGCAAGAGTAGCAAGTAAAAGGTTTATAGATACCAGCGATAAATTGGTGGCAAATCTCTAAACTGTGCATCTCTCCTAAGAACCAATGAAAAGGCCACCAGGGTCCACACAACACTTTAGAAAATCATCAGTAACCCTATATAAATGCCCATCAAGACCATTGCAAATAATTTAAAGGAAGTCCAACAAAATATTAAGGAATGAAAGACGACCCACGGGGCTGTGTCAGTCTGCTCAGACACAGTCAAGTACAGAGTAAATGTGATGCTAAGATGCCTGATTAACATCTCACTCCCACCTCTCACATCCTTCTGTGATTAAAATATCAATAAAGCCAATAAGAGATCACCCTGTCATCATCAATTTAAAGGCAGCTCAAACAGCACAAGAGTTTCTGTCTGCTTGTCTCATTTCATCAACATGTCTTTTGTTTATTGTTTTTTTTTGCTCAGTTGTTTGAGAAGAGTATCTAAAAAAACTTCCCTTATGTTAAAAAATAACCCAAAATAAACCCAGGGACCATTTTGTTCCTCTAAAAGGAGCACCATAAATGTTTTACGGCATAGATCTTCATTCACTAGAGTCGCCTTGTTTTATTGAACCAGAAAAACGAGAAAAGCGTCTTCCCTCTGCTGAAATGTTTTATGAGATGTTCTGATGTTAGTTGAGGTCTGACAAACAGCAGACTCATGTCAGGCAGGATGTAAAGCCTATAACAAGCAAAATAAGCCTATTCTGTGGCATAATTGTTGCATTCCAGAGTGCTAGGAAAACCAGCCTTAAGCCTGTTATTAGCCATATGGAGAGTGCTGTGGGCCTGGCTGGTTGGAGAGCGAAACACAGTGCTGGGTGAGTGCCAAATGCTCGAGGAGATAGCGAGAGAAATTCCTCGCTTTTAATTAAGAATTTAATACCGACACTGGTTCTAGTGATTAGTACATAATTAAAAGCTCTACCGTGGATTCTCACGCAAGCATAATTAATAGCTGCATCGATATATGCAGTGTTGTATATAATATACATACAGTTGAGGCCAAAATTATTCATACCTCTGGTAGATTTAAAGTTATTTTAATTGAACCGATAAGTGTTTGTCTGAGCAGAAAAGGTTCCCATGATAGCTGAAAAGCTTTTAACATGTCTTCACTGCTGTCTTAGTAGTATATCTATGAGGCTGGAAAGCCTCTTTGCCATACTCCTAATCTTTACCTACTTCCACAGATTCTCTATCAGATTTAATTCAGGACTCTACTTAGGCCAGTCCAAAACCTTGATATTTTTGCTAACCATTTCTTCACCATTTTAGCTGTCTGTTTCTTGTGTCGTCATTCTGAAACACCCAATGTTGCCTAAGACCAGCTTCTCTGCAGACTGCCAGATGCTGTCATTGAGAATCTTGATTTTTTTTTTCATCTTTCTTTATGATACCATTCACTTTGATGAGGCTGCTTGTCTCGCTGACTGAAAAACACCACCAGAGCACTAAGGTCCCATCACCAACTTGACAGTGTATATGTTGTTCTTGGGGTTGGATGCTTCTCCCTTTTTTATGCAGAAAGAAAGTTACGTCATTTTGGCCAAACAACTTATTGGTCATTTCATCTGACCACCGAACAGAAGACCAGAAGTCTCTGGTCTCTGGCTTAGATGAGATTTTGCAAATCAGGTTTTGAGCACCTTAAACTGAGAAGTAACTTCCTCCTTGGTCTGCATTCATGGACTCCAACAGCATGCAGTGTCTGTTGGACTGTCTGCCTTGAGATGATGCCACCACCATGGTTCACATTCTTCAGGATGGCCTTGGTGGTGACCCTTGGATTCCTTTTCACTTGTTACACTATTAGCCTTGACAGTGCAGTTGTTACTTTTGACTTTCTATGTGTCTTCTGAGATTTTCCATTGTGCAGAACATCTTATACGTTTTCGTTATAATTTGAACTGTGGCCACTGAAAATTTTGATATGACCTTGTAGACCTTTCCTGAGATGTAAGCGGTCACAATGTGCAGCCGCTCATGACTTGTGGCAATTCAAACAGTGACCACAAACCATCTGCAGAAACCTGTTCAGTTGATGAACAGCGAACAGTTGTTGCCAATTGATCCGGGTAGTTAAAGGGGTAGTATGAAGTAAAATCAACTTTTTTGAGCTTTACATCATGTTATAATGTTATTCCCTCATCAAAAATATACCTGGAGTGTTGCTTTGATTCTTTCATGCATGTTTGAGAAATCCTTTTGTCTCGGCTTAAAACACCTGGGTTGACCCAGCTACTCCTTTGAGGTGCAGCTCCTTCTTGGAGCTGCAGTTTCTAAGCTTCTGATCTTCTGCTTTCCGCAACTTCCCCACTCAGCTCCTTCAGACTTGCCAGCAGCAATTAGCAAACACCTAGTGGAACTGCACATCTGCGGTGCTCATTATAAAAAAAACATTGTTAAAGGGTTAATAGAGGAGCAATGTTGTGATGACTTCCTGAAGGCGGAGTGTTGGAAAGAGCAGGACTTTCTTAAAGAGACAGAGGCCCAATTTCAAGGCGTTAAATTAGTCAAATTACTTTTAAGTCATATTTGATATATACAGCATTTTTATAACAACTGAAGGTAACATAGTTACTTGATTGTGCTATAAAATGGAAAACACATAATACTGCCCCTTAAAGATGCATTAGAATAGCATGGACTGTGGTGTAGAAACCTCCCACAATTTGCAATGGATTTGAATCATGTGAGACATGTTCTTTGCTCACATGCTCATGCTCTTAAATTTAAATCTGCGAAGGGAAGGAATAATTTTGGGTTTAACTGTATAAGCATGTGTGTGCAGTAAGAGAATAAAAATGTCTCAAAGGCTGAAAGTTCTCATTAAAAAGGAAGCTGTATTAAATACTGAACCCCAGCCATGTATGTTAAATGTCAATGTGGTAGTTCTAATTCCTTTTATGAATACTGACTCAAAAAAGAAAAACTGTGGCATAGTTTCACATTCCTCCTTTAGTTTCAAATAAATTAAAGCCATTCTTTTTACACACAAAGTGTGTCAACCATTATTAAATCCTTGGCTGAATTTAAAAAAGATTTAGCTAAATTTACATCTGTAGGTAACAGCTTTATCAATTTTGGTGTCTGTTCTTTTTTTTGTTTGTTTGTTTTTTTGTTTGACTTATCATGAAGCAGACACAGTTCCACTAGAAACTAGTCAAACACCATGGTGACTTACCCTGCTGGATATTTCTGATCATCAAAAACTTTTTGACATTACCAAAACCACAAAAAATTAACAATACATTTAATTTGACATTTGGATGAAACTGATCCCTATAATGTTGGGGCACCCAGTTTCCAACAACTTGTTCAACAGCTGAGTCCAAGGTGCAGATTTCATTGTGAACAGTAACCTGAGCAAACGGGATCTTGTCTACTGTTTTCCTACAAAAGTTAATTGATCCTTTTCTATCTAAATGGCTATTGACTTGCCTGTTGTTTTTATTTTTACTGTAAGTGGAAATGTAAAAATGTGAATATAAACTTGACCACACCTACTGTCAGTTTAAAATAATTAAAACTGGGACAAAAAAAGCTTAATGAGGACCCCAGCTTATCTTGTCACAGAGCACACTGAGGATGATAGTAAAGAAAAATCTCCAAAAATCACCATAAACAAATATTCTTGTGTATGTCTGTGCTACTAAATAAGTCCATTATATATAAAAAAAAAAAAAAAAAAAACAATTTTGGTCAAATAGATTACACACAAAAAAAATATGGGCACCATATTTATTAATTGCATAGAAAAATGTCAATAATCTCACAATTCAATAAGGATAACCACAGATAAGAAACAGTGGTGAAGCTACAGTCAGCTTTAAAAGAACATGAGGGATCAGTTTTGAAGAATTAAGATGTGTTTTTTTGTTTTGTTTTTTTAAAGATACAGCATCTTCTGATGTTATGGGTCGTTTTCCAATTGTTAAACTACTCAGTTTCATCTTTTGTTGTTCGAGCACAACCATGAAACAATGGACAGTCCCGCAAGGAATGAAAACATCTGAGCTTTGCATTACTTCAGCAGTCGATCACATCATTGGTCTAGACAGCTGCTTAACAATGGAGGCTGTGCAGGCAGCAAGAGAAGAAGCAGAGGCACATCTACTGAAGGGACAACATACTGTATCTGAGCTAGACCAGTGACTGCTTCAAACAGAGTGCTCACTCTGCTTATTATAAAGTAGACCACATATATATCATCTGAGGTTTACTCATAGGACAATGTTAGGCTTGATTTTTTTCTATTATATTTAAATGGTAACATCTGGTGAGTCTTCATGCAGAGTTGTGTGTGTTAATAACTAAACCTCAGAGGTGTGATAGAGAAGGTTTCTCTGAACCTTTTTCAGTGTTAGTGACCTTAATAATCATCAAATGCCTTTTTTCTGCCAAGACCAATTTAGCAGTTTTATCAGTGGCCATTCATCTATGTTCAAGCAAACCAGTGACTGAGGAATATTTCAGAGTGCTGCAGTTAAAAATGAACTTTATAATTAAAATATTGTTTCTTTATATTTGTGTGGCAGAAAGAGAATTATGAGTACTGGATTTGCCAAATTTGACAAGATCTATCTCACTGGGGTTTAGATTCTATATTTATGGGCCTGTGTGTTTTTTGGTAATATTTTTTGACAGAAAAGTTTCTATTACTTAGTACAAGTGACCTCTCCAACAAGTAGTTAATCAGATGATCAAAGCTTTAAGACCATTAGCCTTAAAAAGTCCAAATCCATGCACAGGGTAGCACAAGCACTCACACTGTCATGACCCCCTGATGACAAAGTCTAAAGGTTATCTGTCTTTGAACAAACCAGGACTGTTGACCTGCAGAGCAGGGTCTCTCACAGCACTCAAGCTCTGCTGATGTTAGTAGACTGTCATTTTAAAATTTTAAAGGGTCCTGAGGGGGTTAGAACAAAAAAGCCAAGTTGATGATCCACAAAATTTCTCCTGCACTGAGCCACAGCATTCAACACTGTGTCTGGGACAGGTAGATCCTTGACTCAAATTAAGACCCTTAATGATGCTGACTGAAGCCCAATAACCACAGATAAACAATGAAAGATTAAGGGAAAATTTAAGTCTGACAAAAATGTGTCCTGGTGGTTTCCATTGTTACTAAAAGGACAAGAGGATCCCACCACAGCTGTTTTCTACACTCCACAGTGAAGGACACCCCAATCATGATCTGGGGAGCGTTTTCCTTCAGTGGAATAATGGAGTTTCAGGTTGTGCAGGGAAGTCAAACCACTGCTGGATATGTGGAGATGATAGAGTGGGCAGTCCCTTATGACTGAGAGCCCTGGGCTGTGTGGTGATTACTGAGTCTGTCATCAGGACAATGTTCCAGGTGACAAAGTTAATCTTACAATGACAAATAACATTCCTCATTTGGAGACTTCTCCATGTTCCCCTGATATAAAACGCATTAAAAAACTTTTGGGACAGGAAGGAAAGAGAGATTTACAAAAACAGATGTCAGATCCAGATTGTGGATGCCCTTTATGAAGCCATCTTCAGCACATGGAGAAACGTTTTCATCTGCATGGTGGAAACAGTTGCATCAAAAATGTCTAAAGTAACTTCTGAAATGATCAACAACAACAATGGGCCTAATCCCTTCTTCGTACTTTGTTTTTATATTTTTTGTTCTGTTAAAAGTTTTTGGGGGGTTTTGACAAATAAGCTGATAAACAGTCTGTTTCAGTTTAAATGTCAGTTTAAACTGCTTACTCTGCTTTTTTGTCTCTTGCTCCTGTTTTTTCTTTTTTTTCATTTTGAAGTGATGTTTGCAACCTGGTTACACTCCAGCAGTGTGGATCTCAGGAATCTATACAGATATGTGAAACCTTAACTGATGTATTCTACATAGATTATAAATTTTAAAAATATATATACTTTGGGGTTTTTGAAATCTTCACTATATCTGTAAAAAAAACAAAAAAAAAAAAAAAAAAAAAAAAAAAAAAAAAAAAAACATTAAAACTGAGTTTCTTAGTTTTTGGAAAAAATATTCCTAAAATTTTGTCTTGTGAATCCAGCATCATCCATCATGTCATCTCATGAGTTGAATGTTTCGCTAGACCCCTAATATTGAGACATCCTCTTCCACATGTGGACAGATGTGCAGCTGGAGGTAAAACAGGATTTGGTTACAAGTCAGAAAGGGCTTGGGATGATCACCTAGATGTGCTAAATTTACATTCATAGATTACAATCTCTGGTCAACATAATCTGGACTAAAAAGAGGGTGCTCCATTCCTATTATATACATGCCAGACAGTCAGACTACACACAGTGGGCAAACTGCCTCTTTCTCAATCATAACACTTTTTGTTTTTATTAGGAAAAGTAACGCATTTTGTGCATATATACACGTGTATACACACACACACACACACACACACACACACATATATATATATATATATATATATATATATATATATATATATATATATATATATATATATATAAAATTTAGAATTTTGTTTTTTTTTCAAAATAAACAGACTTCTTACTCATCCTCTGATTTCCCTAAACTTGTATGACTTTGAGAGTTCCATAAAAAATCTCACAAGTTCCTCACAATATTAAAAACCATTCTCTACACTGTAAATGTGATCTATACCTTTAATTTTAAACTGATAAAAAAAATAAAAAAATATGTAAAAAGAAGTTGAGTCTTAATTCTTAAAGAGACAAGGCAAAAATGACATACATAGTATTAACTTGCTGTGGACTGATACAAATGTTCTGCTCAGTCATGTTTGACAATGGGGACTATAATTTAAGTAAGTTTGTCTTGCAGTTTAGTTTTGGTGTCAAGAGGTGGACATTTTCTTCCTATATACTCTGAAATGTCACCAACATAAAGCAACAAGGAAATAAGGTTTCATTCATGCTTACTTTAAAGTTGTGTCTTTGCCAGGGGTCGTGTTGACAGATTATTTTCTGTATTTGACAGTTTTTTTTTTTTTAAATGGTGATGGAAAAATTTGAAGGCCGGCCCTCATTTTGACAGATGACAATTCCATTACATTTTCAATAACTTCAAATTATTTGCTTGATGGTCATGTCTGATCAGGCTTGGGCTTCTGTGCTGTGTTTAATACGCCTGCAATACATACAACACAGAGAAAATTCATGTCCATGCGGATCAGTAGGGAGTTATTAGATTGTGCGTTCAGGCCACAGTATGTGAGTGGTTTATAATTTAAGTGCGATCATTTAAGTTCATTTTATATGTAGTTACTGGGTCCACAGTCAGTGTTTTTTTTGTCACTGTAGAGGAAAAAGTTGCATCTGCCGGATGTACAATGGCACAACGTAAATTTTCCGTTCAGCTTATTATTATTAATTAAACCAAATGAAAATTAAATGCAACTGATTATGTCATTATTATTATTTTGAAAATTGACAGGTAAAAATAAATTATGACGGAATTTTTTTTGACCACGTCAGTCAAAATGATAGTTTTCAAGGTGCAAAGACCAAAGGTCATGCTAGACTTTTTCTTTGTCTAAGGGTTTAAGACCCTTGTACAGTTGGAGAGCATGAGTCTTTGCATACCTTTAAGTCTGAAAAAAATTAAAATATATTGCTAAAGACATGCAAAGTTAGGCATCAACTATGACAAAACGTGTGTCAGGACTGACCCTACAGAGGTGTGGAATTATATTAATTTGTGTGTTACATATGCATATGCAAACTTGGGTTGTATTAAACCAAAATGATCAAAACAGATGATGGAAGTGGTAAACAAACTCAGGAGGCATCAACCTACAATGAAATACACGCTGATGCTGAGTATTTATTTTCAAGGCTCTCAGCTGTAGAGCTCACATGCATCAGTAAGAGTGGGGAGCCTGAATAAATTGCCTAGTAATGATTCATATCAGATGATTGTCTGTGATACGCAGTGGTCAGCCAAAGGGCAAAGGCCTTTGTGGCACGGCTGCCCTTCACAGCCTCACATTAGGCTCTGCTAATTTGCACGCAATTAGCTTGGCTGCATGAGAGCCTGCCTGAAGCCTCGGGGTTTCAGAGAGACAGATTTAGTTAGCACAGACTGCACAATTCTGGATTGCGTTTTGTATGTGGTGTATACAGTGTTCACATATATCTTTCATCTAAAATTCCAGACTTTTCTAGAGTAAACACTCCAGAGTTCCTGCTCTCTAAACATTCCTTTAAAAAGATAGAATAGCAAAGTTCACTATGAATTTATGGCAGATATCTCAAAAGCAGGCTGATACAAGAAAGGGGGGAGGCAGGATCCAAAGTGTGAAGGACACATGAGGGGAAGCAAGGGCAGAAGGAAGGAAGGACAAATGGAAGCAACAAGACAGTAAAAAAGGTAGGATCCAACAGAGCTAGGTAGGAAGGCACAAGGTAAGGAATGCAACATTTCGACATAAGACAGGAAGGGAAGGAGGACGCAAGGAAGAGCATAGGAAAGGTTAAGTGAAAGAAAAAACAGGGCTAATAGTAGGCAAGCAAGTCATAGAAAGGAATGGAGGAAGAAAACATGACAGGAAAGAAACTGAAACAAAAGGAAGAGAGAAGCGAAACGAGGAAGAAAGGCACAAGAAAAAAAATAGGAATGGAACAAGGAAGGAAAGGGGTATGGACACAAAGAAGGAAAGAAACAACAGAGAGAACAAATGAAAGAATGAAGGAAGGAACAAATGAATTAGCAAATGAAGGACATTTGAGCACAAGATAGAAAGAGAGGTAGGACTTAAGGAAGGGAGGAAGGAAGAAAGGAAAGAAAGACAGAAGGGTAGAAGGAAGGAAAGAAATAGAATACAAGGCAAGATAGAAACAATGAGTCCACAACAAAGGAAGGAGGGAAGGAGAGAATGAAGAATAGAAGAAAGGACAAAACAAAGGGAAAAAGGAAGGAAGGACTCAAAAGGAAGGTTGACAGGACTCAAGAAAAGGAAAAAAAAACAAACAAAAGAAGTTACACTCTTAAAGCTGCAGTATGTAACTTTTATAAAAAAAAAAAATATTGTTCTACATATTTGTTGAAACTGTCACTGTGTTGTGACAGTATGGTACGAGACAGATAATCTGTGAAAAAAAAATCGAGCTCCTCTGCCTTCTCCCAGTGCTCCCAGTGCTATGTAGAAACAATTAACCAGAGCCAGGAGGTGTGTCTTAGTGCTGTCAATCACAGTCTGTGTGGCGTTGCTCCCCCTCCCCCCTTGCTCCCTGCTGCACTGCAGCTCAAAGAGACTATGGTGAATGCTCAGGTTAGTTAGCATGACCACCAATGACAACGGATAAACGGTTTTCCTGTAACAGTAAGTTGTTTCTCCGCCATTAGCACATTTAGCAGCAAGTAAATGAAGTTGACTGACAGCGCTAGGACCTTCCTCCTAGCTCTGATTGGTTGGTTTTGATCAGAACGATTCGGCAGCGGAGGATTTCTTCAGATGGCAATAGTAGCTCCGGGAGGAGGTGGAGGAGATTGATCTTTTCACAGATTATCTGTCTCATAACATACTGTCACGGCATGGTCACGGTTTTAACAAATATGTAAAAAATATAATTTGTATTTAATTTACATACTGCAGCTTTAATTTCATTTTAGCCTACTGGTAGAATACTGAAATCAAGTTCTACACTTTTCCAGACAGCGTAGTACCCATGTAAATAGAAAGTATGGGTATAACATGTGGGTATAACATTTTCTATAAGCATGTTTAGCATAATTAGAGTCAAATACAGATCGGTATGTCCTTCATTATTCAACTACGTTGATTATCTGAAAAATATATCACCACATGATATCTATTACCCAAATTAATCTGTCAGAATTTAATCTGATTTGGAAAAGGTGTTGAATAAACTGGAGTCATTTAAGAACTGCTTTTTTTAAACTATGTAAATAGCACCTACATTGCAGACTTCAAGAGCTTGTTTTCCTCTTGCTTTTAACCACAATCCAACAGAAACAGAATCAGGGAACTGGGCTCATTTTCCTGTCATCCTGTATAACAACACAATGCGACACAGCGGAAGGAAATTACAGAAGAGACATTGCATATCAGGAAGGACAGGGTAAACGGAAGGCCAACAACCATGTAATCCACATTTTATTAAAAACGGCTAACTTTTATCATCAACCACTTCAGCTGCTTTAATCTGCTAACAAATATTTAAATATATATGCTTTATTTACTAAAATAATGCATACTTACATCCTTTCAGAGTTTTCATTCCCATCAGTTTTTTATATAATAATCTTCTTAATTAATCTGAAATATTTAGTACACATTTTATTTGGCAGACTGATTCCAATTGACTCCAATTAATCTTTGACTTCAGTAAACAGATACTTAAAAAGTCTCTGGTTGTTTTAAACTCCACATTATGCATCAATCTCCTTCCTCTTAGTTTTTCTTGTCATATCTAAGGGTAACTTACTTTGTCATAAACTTTTAACAGTGAAGAGGCTGCTTAGACCTGGACAAACTCAACAGCACCATCACAGCTATCAAAATGGAAATACTACATCAGGTTGTCTTTCAATTAAAGGTAAATGGCTAAAGTAAACATTTAGTTTGTTGATCAAACTGAAAAAAAACTGATAGGCAGGTCAAACTGTAAAAAACAGAAAATAATAATTTCCTGTTCATTAAATATGTAAAAGCTTACATACTTTGCTACATTTTTGTATATGTTCACCAGTGAACATGGGTTCAGTCAAAAACAGAAGGAAAAAAGTCAGCATCAGTAAGTCATACCTCTAAGAAAACACACAGACAGATAGTAGAAGCCAACAGTTTGAAATCTTGACCAAAATATCTATATATTTTTTTCTTTAAAAAGCCATATCTGAAATCTGGTGACAGTTGTGAGGACAGAAAAGGGTCCTGCTGATAATAATAGCTAAATTATGTTGAAAATACTTCAGTAACACAGGATGAATAATATATAGCTCAGACAAACCTTATCACTTATAGTTTAACGTAACATAGTCTGATTAGGAAAGTAATAAAATATTGAAGCAATAACCTTGAACCATTGGTTTCAGTGTTCAAAAATCTCAAGCTCAAAGTTTCAGTACTGTGACATTGTTTGAAACTGAAAAATTATCTACAAATGAACAGTGGATTCAAAAAGGAGAAACTGTCACTTATAAGGTAATAATTTCAGCTGCTTTCCCTTTTATTCTCAATGAGACATGCAAGATGACTGCAGCCGGGGGAGGATATGAGTAATATGACTCTTTTTTCTTTCTTTTTATCACTTCTGAACCCTCCATTTATTTATCACAGAATAAAACCAAATCAAAATTGCAAAATATAATTTTGTTTACAGATATCGCACCTCTACAAGCTGGCAATAAAGGACAAAGACAAAGACAGAAAATGGGAAACTGCTGTGAACTTTGGTTTCCCATCGAGAGTAGACCGACACGTGGACATGATAGGGATGTTTTGCTTTTTTTTGACTGGGGGCTTACTGTGCAGGACATGGGCAAGCACAAAAGCAGGGAGTGGGAGAGAGGCTGGTAAAGATAACACAGGGCAGATAAAGACGTTCCAGAGATACTAAATAATGCTAGTATGACGCATTTTGATGCAATGCTGTTTCCAGTCATAACCCTCTCCCAATTTACTCCCATGGTTTAAGGAAAATATTGAAAAAAAAATGGTAAGCATGCTCATAGAGCTAGATTTTTCAACAAGGTCCATAAACAAATCGTTTATGCATGCATGTGCCGCTTCATTTGAGGTTTTTTTTTTTTTTTACTTCACAGCTCGAGCTGAAGCTTCTTGTCAATACTTCTTGGATGAAAAGAGTTCTCTCCATATTCATTTTTTTCTTGCCAAAAACGCAAAAAATTTTATGACCTTGAGAGGCTGAATGACTACAAGAGAAAGATATCAGCATTCAATGTTAATGTATATGAAAGTGAGACTGTGGGTAAATGCCACACATGCAGCACAGCAGTTGTATGCATTTGCGTGGTGTACTTTATGCATGCATGTTGTCCTGGTTTAAACTCTGCCATTCCTGCACTCTCACATTATCATACAGAGCAGACGGAGTGCGTGTGCTGGGTAGTAAACCTCTCCGCTGCTCTCTAACAGCACCCCCCACCTCTCTTCCTCCTCCCATCTCATCTCCTGCCGAGCTCCCAGCGTGTAATCTGCAGACTGCACACGTACGCTGCCTACCTGAGTGGGAGTCTCTCTATGGGCCCACCAGTTTGTGTGTGAGCGTATATGCACGTGCAGCGGTAGGCGAACGGAGACAGACAATCTAGACGTATCATATATGCAAAGTGTTCCCTGAAAGCATGAGAGTTTGCCTCAAGTCTAAATTCAGAAAACATCCATCTTGGGGCGTGTACTTCACACAGGTGTATATGTCACCCAACAATATCTGCAGAATCTGTCAATAAAACAAACTTTGAGTCTGGATCTCACTGTATACAGTAGACAGCAATCACCTTAACTGGAATGAACTGGGCTTATGTAACTTTCCATGTAACAGCTGATACAAAACTAACCCCACTGTGATAAGTTAGGTCATCCAGAAAGCAATAGTCTAAAGCTTTTCTGTACAAACTAATACATTAATCTCACTCAGTTAGCCATAGATACTTTGATCTATGGCTAAGGGTGCCTTCCAAAGCCGTTTATACAATTTAAACTTGTTTACATTTGGTTAGGTTACAACTACCAAATCCAAGTGGTTTTATATGACCAACACAAAACTGCATAAATGGAAAGTGGAAAGAAAAGGATTTGTGGCTTTCAATGAGTTTTATAAACAATGATCCGAGATCTTCTCCAGACCTAAATTTAACAGAGAATCTGTGGCAAATTTAGGTCTGGCCTTTGACTAGGTCATTCCAATGTACGAATGCTTTGATCTGTACAATTTCTTTGCAGCTATGGCTGTATGTTTAGGGTTATTGTCCTGCTAGAAAGTGAATTTCCACACAGTTTTTAGCTCTATCCATCTTCCTATCAACTCTTTCCAGCGTCTCAGTCCCTACCAAAGAAACGCATCCCTCAGCATGATGCTGCGATCACTGTGTTTCACATTGGGGATAGAGTCTTCTGGATGACGTGCAACATTCGTTTTCTATCAAACATTGTATTTTGTTTGCAGGTCCAAAAGTTCGATTTTGGCCTCATCTGACCAAAGCAACTTGTACGTGCTTCCTGTTTCACCCAAGTGGCTTGTGGCAAACAGCCCCCTGACTGACAGGGGCTCCCCAAAAACTTTGTATATACACCTAGTTTCTGGGGCCCTTGTCAAAAATAAAATTAATGACATCTTTGTTTTTACTTGTTTTTGGCAGTAAAAGGTAAATGTTACCATTCCCAGGCGGTTACAACTGGGAGCTTTTCGGCCGCCAAAAAGCAAACATCCATTTTTATACTACAACCCCCTGTATCTGTATGAAATGGTTTGTTCTTGCTTTAGAGCATTTGAGGTGATGGTGTTTATAAGGCTGGGTGACTGGACGAATTTATTGACCATTGCACATAGGCTGAGCCCCTCCCTGATCGTTTTTTAAGAGCAATTTTTTTTTTTTTTTGGCCTATGAGTTGCTTTCTTAATTAACAGCAATGATTGATTGAAGCCAAAAGACAGCCCACGGAAGAGAATAACAACCAATGCCGTTTTTAATGCTGCACACAAACACCTTTTAAAAATTTTCCGGGTGTGCCACTGTTACAATCTAGTCTGTCTCCCTAGTCTCCCTGACCTGCATGCTGTATTCTTTGCTCTTTATGATGCTGAT
Source organism: Anableps anableps (assembly GCA_014839685.1). Classification (NCBI taxonomy): domain Eukaryota; kingdom Metazoa; phylum Chordata; class Actinopteri; order Cyprinodontiformes; family Anablepidae; genus Anableps; species Anableps anableps. Next base: position 14,948,024 of record CM026071.1, read on the forward strand.
CGTTGACTAATGTCAATAAGCTTTACACAGAACACCTTCATTCATTTTAGCATGAATGAAGGTGTAAAAGGATATCCTAGTTATTAATTGGGTGAATTTGAAAGACAATTGGTTCCACTGAACTTTATTTAGGGGTACAAGAGTAAATGGGGCTGAATAAAACTGCATGCCAAACCTTTCAGATTTTTGTTTGTAAAGAAAAAAATAAGAAAACCATGTATTATTTTCCTTTCACATAAAATCCAAAATAGTTACACTGAAATTTGTCTGTAACATGAGAAAATGTGAAAAATATTTAAGGGGCACGAATACTTTAGTGAGGCAGTGTAAGTTTCTAAAAGATAAGTTCAAGCATAAGCCAAAGATTTGTTTTCAATAGAAAAAAGCTCAACTTTGAATTATTTATTAGAATCTATCTTAGTGAAAGCAGTCTAAATTTTTGAGCTGCTGCTATTCTGATTCATTCAATAAATTGTACCTGGCTTAATTAAAAAGCAGCATAGCTCTGCAATGCCATCATAGGCCAGACTGAAAAGAATATCTCAATGCCACCGGTTTAGTGTGTTAATGATCTTACAGGATGCAGCCACACACAATCAATGCATATCATAGTGTAATTATGGGGTACAATAACATCCTGGGACTCCAATACAACCAACAGCAGAATGAATTCATGAGCTGCAGTAAGAAAAATCCAAAAATTGTCTTGGTAACCTTTATCACTTCTCTGGAGACAAAAACTAATTGATTGAATCCATGTGCAGGTGAAGGAGCTATGCCAGCAGAACCCAGACTTGTATCATAACCTTTTTGTCTCCATTTCTGGCATGCATCTGTGTTCAGGGAACGATGTGTTCAAGATTACAGACAGGGAACAAACATGAGTTTGTGAAAGGAAAGGAAAAAGAAGAAGAGACTAGAAGAGTGACTGACTGGGAGACTGAGGGAAAAGAAGGGGAGGTGGTTTGGTGGAGTGCAAGTGCTCAGGAGATGAAGATGGAAAGTGAAAGGAAAGAGAAATAATGAGAGAAGAGGAAAAACGTTCCCAATCTCTCAGAGAGATGAATTGGTTCATAGTTTGCAGACAGCCTTTTCAGTGCATCAGTCGAAGGACTATATCCATCCCCTTTTTCACTAATAAGCAAGAGAATCCCCAAGACACAACCACAGGGATCTATTCATTTGTCTCCAATAACAGCGGCACCTTTCTGCTCGTATTAGCCAGGATTTGCATTGCTACATTTGCATAAGGATTTAATAATGTCCTCTGAATCAGACAAAATGCACCTGTCAATCATTCTCAGTTCACTAAAATGTTTCTGTGCTCTTTAAGGTAACAGTGGGATCAGTTGGTGCACAGCACTCCAAGCACTATCACTATGAGTTTCATTGGATATGATGCAATTGGTAGCTAACATTAATTCCTCTTGTTGAGTCAGATGTATTTCAACCACTTAAATAAATGTATGCAAATAAAAAATGGAAATTGTAAGTGGAATTAATTCAAATAAAGTTAATACTATATTTCATACTTATGATATACAAAAAAATAATGTTTGAGAGAAATATGAAAAATGTCTTAAGGAAAGGGCCTTAGTTTATGATTTTTTAGGAACATTTTACCCCTTTAAGCTGCAGAAATTTACCTTTTTTTCTCTTTGACTGTTAAGAACTGCAGCAATACTGTGCATCACTGCAAAGTTTTCATGCTGAGACCATCAAAGAAATCCATAGGATCACATACAGAACAGCAACAGTGATCCCAGAGATGGCTGGCAATAAGATAAATATCACAAGCTGTAAGTACTGCCCCCTGTGAAGAAAGACAGTGGGTGCCAAGATCAAAGCAATATTTAGTTTGGTTAGCTTGTGATTAGACCATCATAAAAAGTGTTAAGAAGAAAGAAATTTGGAAAAAAAAAAAAATACCATAAACTGTCCAGACTGAAACTTTAGGAAATATCAGGCAAATATATGTTGCTATCAGCTTGTACCATTAACACACCATGTTAGCGTTATCAAAAAAAAAAAAAAAATCCTTTTTGGGGTTGACATATTTTCTGATCCAAGTTTTGACAAAATGCAAGGCACCATCAGTTCATCAACGGAGCTCAGAGCGGAAGTGCCTGTAAGACCAAAGGGATCAAGAACCAGCCACTGATCACTGATCAGAGTGAGATTATAAGGCCAGATCCCTTGACGTGACAACCAAAAAGTCCAAGACTCATTCCACCAAACATGGATATTAGATAACTCAGAGCTACACAACATCAACAGGGCATCACAAACTTTCATAAATAAGAATGTGGAGCACAAGTCTAGAGGCCAATTCAAAGTTCATAAAAAGTACCTCTCAACAATATTCTGATGACTCAGATGATTGTATTCAGAAAAGTTGATGATCAGTTTGGTACTGCTGGACACATTAACACATGTGGAGGCTGTGAAAGTAAAATAAAAACTGATCCCTGGTGTTTACATTATTCTAACATTAATTCCAGTTTGATTCTGATCAACTTAGAAACAAACTTGCATTAGATTTTATTTTTTCTCATTTTTAAACTGTTATGGTAACTATATTAGTATATTATACTCAAACAAAAAACTCTAAATGTGGCGTGACTTGTTTGTGTCTTCTCTTACCTTCCAGCCGCTCCCCGCCTCTCTGTAGTAAGGAAAGTTGTCGCAGATCCACTGGTAGATCTCACTGAGAGTCATCCGTTTCCGTGGAGAGCCATTGATGGCAAAGGTGATGAGGCTGGCATAGCTGTAGGGGGGTTTGCCATCTCTGTGCTGTGCAGCTTCTTCTTGGTCCAGTGTGGTTCCCGGATCCAGATGCACAATCTTCTTCCCCAGCCCATGCCCGTGATGGTGCATGTGGTGGTGGTGGTGGTGATGCCCAAGGTGACTGTGGTGGTGTCCCATGTCTGCCTTCTGGATGGCTGCCCTCATGCCAAGCTGAGGAAGCCAGTCCATGGAAGTGAGGCTGCTCTCCAGCTCAGAGGTCATGGTATTTGATGCTCCAGGGGGTCAAAAAAGAAGGAGAGGGGCTTCAGCGACGTGGCGTACAGAGGGATCTTCTGCTGGCTCACTGAATGGGTTCCATGCTGCAGTCTTGGCTCAAGCCTGGAGAAGAACAGGAGGTTTATTTACTATGCCTATTCATCTTCCTTAGCTGGAGCAGAAAGCAGACTTGGCAGAAACACACGGATGTCAAGTTGTACATTATTTTCCACATTCAGTCTTGCTTTGTACAACAGAAAACAAAATATTTTGGCACTTTAATCACTTTGCCTTTAGCACTGCAAATAAATATGTGAGCTATGGATATTAAAAACTGTTTATCATATTGTTTCCATTAATTATACATTAAGTAGCAAGGTGGTTTGGGGGCTAGGAATGAGTTAAGTGTCTTACTCTTCCCATTTCCTTCCATCTTTCTTTTGGCCAAAGCATCTGGGGAAGTCAGCGCTGTGAAAGGTAAAGTCCTCCCTTTGTGCATGTTCACAAAATCTTCATTTGGTGACTGTCACAGCGGCTGCTGCTGTTGCTGCAATGTACAAACACAAAACCACACAAGACGGTGAGCTTGCACTGCCAGACGGCCCTCATAAGATATTAATATCGCACAACCGTTCAACTGGCCTCGGCATCTGTCCAACCTGATTAAAAACTCCTCTCTCTCTTTCCCTCTATGTTGTGTCTGTCTGGATTGCCTTAAAGTTCATTCCCTCCAAGGTGGAAACAGCAATTGGATCTGCACAGTGACTAAAAGCTGGGGAATTGTTTTCACAACCGTCTGCCAGAAGTGGGGTGGGGTGGGGGGGCTCCAGAAGAATTCCAACCTTCTGGAGGAGCTGAAAGGCTCGTCCCCCTTCCTCTCTGTCTGACCCACCACCCCACACCTCCCTCTCTCTTACACGCACACACAGATTTTCATTTTCTCACTTGACGTGCCTCACTCTCCCAACAAGTCCGTGCCCACCTCTCTGTCCCACTCAGTCTCTCAGATCCCTGTCAGCAGGCAATAAAAACATATGCTAAATAACCCTTAGCCTCTTATTACTGTAGCTATTTTAAGCAGAACACTCAACCCAAAAAAATCCTTAAGGGTTTTACAAATAATTTTGCCATGAGTTATAGCTAAGAAAAAGACAATAGTATTATCCATGCATGGTTTTTTTGTTCTTTAGTTTACTTTAGTGACTGTTAGTCTTCGGAGAAGATGCTTTGATTTGACAGATAGAAATCTCTTTGGTTTGTAATTATGGAAGATCAACATCCTGCACTGTAAAAAATTATTTTGGAGCATACCATATAATTCTTATTCAAGTTAGTCAAAATTAAATTTCGCATATTAGTTAGTAATATACTACTGTTCAATAAAGGTTAAACTCTAACAACTCTTGCACGGTTAATAAATATAACAGTTTGGTAAAAGTTAAGAACTGTGAAGAGACATGTTGTTAGGAAAGTTTCTGTCTGAGCAGTAATTTTGTATCAAGCTTTAGCTAGCTTAGCAAATACATAGAGGATTTTTTTTTTCTTGAGAAAATCTAAGAGCGTACATTTTAAATCCAAGAGCAAGATTTATTTCACTCTTATATGTTATAATTTCCTTACCCCCAAAGTCTTCTCTCAGCACTGAAAAAAGTAACTCTTGCTTACAGATATGCTTCTTGTACAGATATCCTCTGCTCCTGTTTAAATCCTGCTCCACTCACTCAAACTCACAGGGAAAAACCTATGCTTTCAGCTCTGCTCTCTCTGCTCAGGGATATCTCTGCAGTTTAGTCTTATGAGCACTACAGGGACACCAAAAAGAAAGCAGTGATGGTAAAATTACACCATCATTCTTAGACTATAACCGTTACCAGAAAGAATTATCACTTTGCTCCAAGAGAGAGCAAAGAAAATCTACAAGCAGAGAAAACAGACCTGAGAGCACAGGTTTCATACACAAAGAAGCAGATGAAGTGCAAGGTGCAGGGTTCAAACAGGAGCAGAATATATTTGTGCAAGAGGCCATAAATCTGAGCACAGGACCATTCTAATGAGGGTTAGCAGGGTACTTTTGTGAGCAAGCAAGACTTCTTTGAGCATGGGAGTAGTTTTGATAGAACAATAGAACAATATTTGACAGTGAAAATAAGGAGTAATGCCATTAAATTGAAACATATACCCTTATTTTTTTTGGAGGACAAGCCATGGGCCTTCATGACAGCGATGGTAAGATGCTTGCTGAGTAAGATGATACCATTAGTATTGCCAACTCCTCAATAAGTAAAATAACTATTGGCTGCCCTAAAAGTTTCTGAAAGTCAGTCAATAATGTCATTAACTAATTGTATAATTGGCCAAGTGAATATAATTGTAATTGAAGCTGTGGGAGAAAAGGAATATTGAAGTAGTTTACAGAAACAAATGAGCTTTCTTCTGTTGATTCTTGTTTTCTTTGATGTCACAACTCTAACCTTCAGTTATATCAGGACTTGTGACAGACTGAGATATTCTGGCTGACTTAGATTTATATTTTACTTTATTTAACTTGTTGTATCTCATCGCTTAGTTATGTCAGACTTATATTTTTATCCTATTTGTTCAGTTAGTCCCAGTAAAACATGAAAATTTTTTACCACAATATTTCTAACATTTATTTGTTTGCATTCCAATCTACAAAAGCACTACCAATAACAGATTTTGGAGCCACCAAAAATCTCAAGCAACACCCCAAAATTTGCAAGATTTGTAGAAAGTTGCTTTTTTAAAAAGAGTCTCTAGAACTGTAGAACTGTCTGAATACTCACTAAATGTAGCAACAAAGTGGCTAAGTAGGCAACACTGGATTCTGCATTGGGAAATTTTAAATGTACTACAGTTTGTGAACTGTTGACTGTGCACATCTTTTGTACTTCAGAATGATTAATGAAATACAAATTGACAACTTATGACTATTCTGTCTAAAGTCTAAGTCAGTATAACACAGAACAATTACAACTTTAAAACCTGCTTTATTTTAATAATTAACTTCATCTAAGTAAAACATTCTTATTAGTGATGTGAAAAATTTCACAAATTTGTGCCTGGAGATCTTAGCTAAAATCTACCCAAATTATTTTGGCTTAACAATTAAACATTGTTCAGCCAAATTTATTGGTTAAATTCCAACTGTTTATTGTAACAAAGTACATTCAGTGAGTTAAAGGTAAAAGAAATACATAATAAATTAAGGCTAGTAAAGAGTTAACAGCCTTTGCAAGGAATTAACATCTAAATCATAATTTTTTTTTTTTTAAATAAAAACAAAACTTTCATCCTCATCCTATGTGCTAACCTTCATGTGTCCTTCAACAACAAAAAGCCCAATGGCCCACACATTCTCTATTCATGCTGTAAATGATAAAGGTGTGAGAGCTTCAAAAAGCCTGCCAACAAAGATAAAACACATTGGTTTCTCTTTCCACCTTTCCCCATGGAGAGCCCTAATATACTAACACGAGGACGAAGAGAGGAAATACCCAGCATCTGAAAGTATCTTGCTTTAATCACAAGGAGGCAAAAAAAAAAAAAAAAAAAAAAAAAAAAAAAAAAAAAAAAAAAAAACTTGTAGCAGCAGAAATCATAACGCTAGACAAGTCAGGCAGAGAAACTATATAGGAAAAGGAACCAAGAGAAACTCAATGAGGCATCTTCTGCTTCTGGCCTCTCCACTATGCAGGAAGTATACTCAAACCTTTTCGTTTTTTGCAAATTCCAAGAAGCCATCTTAATTAGTCCACATTCCTTTCTTTTTTCCTACGGATCTAATGTTGGTGGGTAGGTGGGATTTGGGTGGTGACACACAAGACACTGTACAACAAGTGCTTATTTTCCTCTCATTAAGAGGAGGCTCAAACTGCAAATCAGCCTGCCACAAGCCCCGACCTGCTGTGCTGCCGCTGCTGCTGTTGTTGAGAAGTTGCGGAGCGTGGGATGGCTACACGGCCGCACATTGTGATGCTTCACACCGCTAGCCTGTTGAGGTGTTGAGATGATGAGTAATAGCATAGAGCAGCGAGGGAAGAAAAAGGGGATATGACTTTGCCTATGGGTACAGGGACCCTGCTGGGTGGGAAGACACAACCAATTACCTTGTCGACTCAGTCAACTGGTCCCACAGTGACTAAGCTAAGTGTCTGATATCTGTCGAGTTCTGTATCAGCATGATTTTAGAGGAACATGATCACTGCAGAGAAGACATGCCAATGTACAGAGCAACTGTATTTAATTTTTGACGAAGTGCACTAATGAAATATGTGCTACAGCAGTTGATCTCTAAATTCTCAACTGCTCTCAAATCTCATCAAGAACAGTCCTCAGAGAGAAAACTGTCATTTTCATGGCTATTGTTTTTGACCAAGTTCAAATGTCCAAATTCAAATGTTGCATCATGTAGACACAATCCTAAACTGGAAACATGTTAACTCATTTAACCAGTGAAAATGATTTTCAGGAATTACTTGGTTTGTAATCTTGAGTTTCCTGTAGGAAGAGTGCAGCCTGCAGCTTTTTTTCTTTTTTATGACAATGTAGAGGTGTGACAAAAGTATCCCACAAGCAGGGAATTGGCTTAATTAAAGCCAGCATACAATTTTAACGTGATAATAGGCCGCTTAATTTTTTTTTTGAAGATTTTGTTCACAGAAGTTGTTCATAGAATCAATTGATTCCTTTAATTTAACCATATAAGGTCAATATGTCCATATTAGCTATGTAAACATCCATCATTCCACAGTCCATTTTCTTCACCTGCCTAATCCATGCAGGATCACAGCTGTTGTGCCTTTCTCCAGCAGTCAATGGGTGGGAGCCAAGGTATGCCCTGGTAGAGGTTGCCAGTTCATCACAAAGCAACACAGATGTACAGAGCATAGAACCATGCCCACACACACACACTCACACCTGATGAAAATTTAGAGCAAACAAATAGCCTCATTCATAATTTGGGTTGTGGAAGGAAGCTGGAGAAAATCCACATGAGGTCGCCAAAAATCCACAAGGATGCCACAAAGACTTTGCAAGTTGTTGGCACTCTTGCAATCGAACAGTGCTAGCAACTGTTCCACAGTGTATAAATGAAATGATCATGTGTTATGTAACACAGTCATAGGTCTAATACAAATTACTTTCAACTGTCAGTTAGTCCAACACTTCATCCTCCTCACCTTAAGTTAGAAAGATAATTGGGACATCTCTGTTCACTAAAACTGATCAACAACTTCTGACCTCTCAAATGGACACTGCACATTATCTGCAAGTCCCCAACTTGTGCATGTTTTGTTAGGGTCCAAAAGGACCCATGCATAGGCTTAGGGATGGAAAGGAGTTATGAACAGTATTTCTGAGTCCATTTATTGGGTTATAGTGAGGAACCTTATCTTCGATTTGCAGAGATTGAGCAATTCTGGTGTAAGATTTTGCCATAAAAGGGTTTCCTTAATGCATATTGGAGAACATATTATACAGTGCCTTGCAAAATTATCATACCCTATGAAAGTTTTCACACAACCAATGATCTGAATGTATTTTGAGATTATATATGATAGAGCAACACAAAGTAGCACATATTTCTTTAGTGGAAAAGGAATCAAGGTTTACAAATAAAAATCTGAAAAATGTAGCATGTGTTTGTTTTTAGAGCTCTTTATTCTGAAACCCCTAAATAAAATCCATAGCAAGCAACTAATAAATAGAGTTTATCTGAATAAAATATAATCTTCATTTAAATACAGCTGTTTAGTAAAGGAGTTTGTTGGAGAGTATTAGTGACCAAACAGCATCATAAAAAGAGAAAGGAACATACCAGACAGGTTGGGTAATAAAACAATATTCTAAGCCCAATCTATCATAAGAATAATAAAGAGAGTATGCCCCGATTGCAAATCTGCTATGGCATGGCCATCCACCTAAACGGAGAGGCGAGACAAGTCTGTTAAGCAGCCAAGAGGCCCATGGTAATTCTGGACGAGCTACAGAAAGTTCAGGGGGAGGAATTGCTGAACAAGTATTAGTTGTTCCACAAACCTGTTCTTTATCAAAGAGCAGCAAATAAGAAAGACACTGTTAAAAGAAAGCTAAAAGAAGTCATGTTTGGTGTTTTTCAAATGCCACGTATTGGCCTGAGTAAAAGTGGAAAAATATTTCCTGATCAAACGAGACCAAAATTAAACTTTTTGGTCTGCATGTAAAATTATATGTGGTTCAGATAACACTGCACTATGAAGAAAACCTGTTAGGCGGCAAAAAAAATTATTGAACTGGACCACTGCATTCCCTTTAAGCAGATACAACCAGAGGTATGATGGAATGGTTTAGGTGAGAGCTGCAGTCATAACAGCAATTTCAATATGTGCTATATTGCATGTGCAAAAATGTCTTGAATGCAATAATTGGTAGGCTGTGACATGTCAGGGGCAATGCAATCAAACCCTGCTTGGAAATAGTAAATTTGGCCAGCTGAACTGACTTTCACTGCCTTTCATGCTCACACCTGACACAGATCTCAGTGAAACAAGATGCTCACCAAAGTTCACGGAGAGTGCTGGAGTCAGTGTGCTGATGGAAGAAAAGAAGAGTGAGGAAAGTGTGGATGAACTGCAACTGATACCATCATCATAAAATTCACCAATAGCATTGCAATTTCATTATCATCATATTGTGCAGTCCAAGTTTAAGCCCAAAGCATAGTTATGTTTTAGAATGGCCCAGTCAAAGTCTAGACCCTAAAATCAGTTAAGAATCTGTGGTAAAAAAGTGAAAAATGCTGATCACAGATGTTCTCCATCCAAAGCGACTGAGCTTGAGCTAATTTTGCAAAGGGGTGGGGGGAGGGGGCAAAGCTGGTATTGACATATCTGAAAAGACTTGCAGCTGTAATTACAGCAAAAGGTGGTTCTACACAGTATTGACTCAAATGCATGACACAAATTTGGAATTTTTTATCTAACTATTTTATTTTAAAAATGCCACCAAATGTATATAAGCATTGGAAAATAATGTAAGCAATCAAGTTCCATATATATTAGCCAAAAACCTTCAACATACATCTTTAGCTGGATAGGGCATTGAAATATTGAGTGGAGAATGCCTTGACAGACACTGTAGCATCTAATTGAGCAGTGTGAATAGTTTTATTAGTTTAACATTATTGGGAATAATTAGAGGTTAGCATCACGGTAAAAGATGATGATTTCAGTGGGTTATGATCAACTAAATTAAAAGAAACACAAAAGTAAACTTTTCCAGCTTGACTTCATGGATTTCATAGAAGAAATTAGATGTATCATTTTAAAACGAGTACATAGGCATTTAAAGGCAAAAAAATCTTTTTTTTCCCCTTCTCTGAAAATAATGTTATAATATACCACTCTGTGTGCTGTGGATAGCGCTGCTTTGATGACTGTCCCTTTAAAAGAGCTGAGGATGTGTGTGTGATTGAATGTATTCACCCATTAGATTTTGTAGCTGTTATGCACTCACTCAGCTGTATGCATCACTAACAGCCAACAGTCTCCCGCTGCTAGCAGGCTTTTAGACTGAGAGAGGGGCTTTACAGTTCTGCATTTTAATAGCGAACTTTCAATGGAGTGACGGGGGATGGGTGAGAAAGGGGAGGGTGGTGGTGAGGGATGGGAGCCAAAGGAAAGAAGCATCAAAATATTTTCAGGGGAAAATGAAGAAATGACAAAATACCCACCCGGAGCGTGCCGAGCAGAGGGGGTTTCTGGAAAGGACTTCTTTTTGGCAAGAGCAGGGCTAATGTGTCAAAGAAACTCTGTAGGCATTCTGAGAACTGACACTTCTAGAAGTGTGGGCCATTCAAAGGAAGGAGGAAAAGGTCCAAAAAGCCACATTGAACATCTTAATTACTTTCTGCTTCGGCAAAACATAACCCTGAAAAGGTTCATTTATGAGATATCAAGGCAAATCAGCTGCCCCCAGTGTGGCTGTTCGTGCACCACTAAATGGAGCTAGGTTAAGCAATTATCATTTGATACACGAAACCTGGAGAGGCATCAATGTAAGGAACTACTTCAAAGTCAGCAGCCTTCAACAGATTGGTCAGGCTAAGCTATCTCTGAAAGGGAATAAAAAGATGATTAATACAGAGGATCATATTTTACTGGCGATGGAAAACTTTCATTAGCTGGCTGGTGTCAACAAAGTTCATCCATCGACAACTCCATTCAATGTCACGATTCTTTGAGAATCTAACAGAAAATCTTATTGAGATAAGGTTAAAAAAAATTCTATCTAAGGAATTCAATCAGTAACTGACTCTCACCAGCCCTAGAATAAAATGTGTACCCGCTAAGCCCACACAGAACGCAACACCTAAAAAAACATGTGCCGAGGTAGGAGTTAGCGACCCGCAAGACTTACAGCAACCAAAATGTGGGAAAAAAAAGCTATCAGAATTTGAGATTCTGACAACGGCGGAGTTAAAAAGGCATATTTTGTCATAAATAATACATAAGAGTGCAACATTCAGCAAACTCCCCCAGCGAAAGGTCCCAAGAGAGACAGAGATGGGATGCTGTTTGTGAACTCGCGCTTTGCACACACTAAAGGAGGCTATAGCACGGCGCCACCGCAACTCAAACTACATTCCCACATCCCAGCCTAATTCAGCGAGGACTAGTCCTCTTTAAAAATTCATTAATTTACTGCAAAAATAGATTAAAGCACCCAACTGTACCACCCTAAAAAAAAGTTTGGCTTGTGAATAGCATAAATAATGGAAGCCAGCATCCTAAACCTCGAGGCCCAGGCTTGCAGGCATGGCTCGGGTTTTGTTGCGCTTTATAATAGAGAGTAATTTACATTTTTTAGAAGTTTTAGAGCTTTTTGATGCTTGTTTGTAATTGCATTGTTTTACATGCAAATTGGCCAACAATTGTTACTCATTAAAACATGAAGGAGTAAGAGTGCAACGCTCTCTGCCTGTGCGGGACATCAAGTTCACAATGGAAGCTCTTGTCGCTGGCAGCGCAGAGGCTGAGTTCAATCCAAATAGCAGCCCTTTAAAGGTGATCATCCCCCCTATCTTATCTCTCACATCTTTCTTTTTGAAATCACAGTGACGCTTTCGCAAACTGAATCAAAGAGGATTTTGACAAGATAAAAGGATTTGCTGCATTAGAATTCAAATTATGTGTACTTTCCTGGGGACATGACAAAAATCACAGTGACTGGGAGCACTCAGGGAACTTAAAGGTACTTGAAAAGAGAGAACGCCTTGCTCTAATGTGTCATCAAATTCATCAGTTTAAAGTCCGGTGACAGAGGAGTCTGTTATGTTGGGGAATTAGTGCCTTGCTAAAGTATTAATACCTCTAAAACTTTTCCAGATTTTGTCATGTTTAATTCACAAATCTTAATGTGTCTGGTTAGGATGTTATGCAAAAGACCAACACAACGGGGCTCATAATTGAGAAATGGAGGGAAACGGATACATGGTTGTTAGGGTTTTTAACAAATAAAAATTTGAACAGTGTGTGTGTTATAGTTATTTGATTCCGATACCCCTAAATAAATCCAGTGCAACCAATTGCCTTCCAGCTTCGTGCAATTTACTCTGATAGAATAAAGCTGTTCTGTTCAGTGTAAAAACTAATGTTGCACATCAGCCTGAACACACTATCCTCATGCTGAAACATGATGTAGGCAGCAGGATGCTGTTGGGATGTGTCTCCTCAGCAGGGACAAGGAAGCTGCCGAGATGATATGGAAAGATGTATGGAGCTAAACACAAAGCAATCAATTATGTTCACTTTTTACCAGGATAAATACCCAAAATATACAGCCTGAGGTACAACTGATTTAGAGCTGAGAATCTGTGGGAAAACTTGAAAACCACTGCTCACAAACACTCTCCATTTAGTCAGACTGAGCTTGAGTGGTTTTGCTAAAATGAATAAACATTAATTTCAGCCTCTAGCTCTGATAAGCTGGCAGTGTTTGTATATTTTGTAATGTTGCATGTATTTGTATGTAACGCAATAGAAATACGCATAAATACACAAAAAGTTTGAGAACCATGAATCTATTTCCTCCCATTTCACAATTATGTGCTACTTCTTGTTGGTCAATCACAAAAAAAAATCACAATGAAACAAATTGGACTTTGTGGTTGTAATGTGAAAAAATGTGAGCATGAATGGTATTGCGAGATTCTGTATTTTGATTACACATAAATTATTGCCCTAACATGAAGTTTCCACATTATGTCAACAAACAGTTTTAAATTTCTCTGAAATGACATACCTGATGCAATCAGGGACTTAATCACCAATAGCGACCAGTTTTTTAGAGGCAGATTGGAGGGGCTTCCAGCTAAAACTGCACCTCATCCTCACCCCTTATAATACCCTGCTGTTTTTCAGCAGGGCAGTTAACCCACAGCATCTCTAACCAGAATACTTGTCGTGATGAGGAGCAGACAGCTTCTTGGCAACAACAGATTGTGGGTGTATGTGTTTGCTAAAAGCATGTTGTTCCTCATTTAGAGACCCAGCTCTTTTCAAGGCTAAGCACCAACTCTCACTCTATCATAGTATCAGTTTAAAAAGTTTAAAGTTAGTGCAGCAGTTATAGTGTACTGAAGGTTTTCTGCACAGCATGTCAGAGATTACTTACAAGCAGTTAAAAAAAAAAAAAACCCTCTGAATGATACACACTAATGCAGTTCATGCTGAGTTTTTCAATAAAACAGACTCAGTGTGAACACCAAGCAGCCACCAGGGTGCAAGGATTGTGTTTCAATTCTATATGCTCTCAAGTGTAATTTTTTTAGCATTTCAAAAGAGTAAATATGTATAAAAAAGACAAGTCTACAACTTGTTTGCAAATATCATCTGCTCTATATGTCGGGGTTCCTATACATTTTTTATTTCAAGAAGTTTCTAGATATCTTTCTGCAATTTTTATACCATTCTGGAGATTTAAAGAAACTATTTCACTTGAAAATATACTAAACTCATATATTTCAGATTTGATGCATTTAATAAACAGTACAAATAAACAGTACAAATAAAATACTACAGTATTTGACCCACTAATGATTAAACAGTGCAGATTCAAAGAAGAAATTTGGCCGGATCTGATCTCTGGAATGAATAATTGGTGCATCTTCAGTGATTTTTTTTTTTTTTTTTTCTTTTTTTTTTTTTAACCAGACCCAGTTTAAGGATCGCAGATTACATTAAAAACCCTGATACAAAATTGTTTTGATGCACAAATTGCCCTTATATAAGTATGGAACAAATGTGCATTCAAGTATCTGTACATTCCAATTAAGTTACTTAAAGACCAAAATACAGATGGCTTAATTGTTAATCTCAAAGAATGGTAAATGGAAGATAAAATATTCCATTTAAATATAAACTAAGGTAAAAACTAGGGCTGCACAATATATTGTGAATATATCGCCATCACAATACCAGTGCGTGCAATATTCCCATCACAAAGGACTGTTTAGAGCACAATAATTGTTGGCCAATATATTCTAAGTATAATGAGATTGTGTTTATCATGCTAATGTAATATTCTGCCAGTTGTACAGAGTCTTAGGGCAGCAGATGTTCACACCGAACACTAATGACGTTGTCCAAAATGCTAAAGGTCATAGTGATGGAAGAACAGGTGAGAAGAAAATTTGCATATATGGCAACTGATATTGTCATCGCAATATTTTCCAATATCATCACCAGCATAAGATTTTTCTAATGCTGTGTAGCAATAACAATAAGAACAACTCTTAGACACAGACAAAAACCATACTTGCAACATTCACAAAAAGAGGTAAGATCACCACAGGTTAATTGTCAACAAGATGGTAGAATCGCAGCATAACTTAAGGTGCTATTCAGGTCATCTGTCCCTTTAATTCTTTTTTTCATAGAGCAATATATTTTGCAGCATTAAAAAAAAAAATTGCAGTGTCAGTTTTTTTCCAATATTGTTCAGTCCTTGTAAAACCACAGAATTGTCCATATACATGCACTAACCAATCTGCCAGTTTTCTCTGATAGGTGATGGGCAGGCAAAATACTGAAAAGTCTGAATTTTTTCCTGTTCATGAAATGCAGTGAAACCCAGAACTCCTATTCCCACATGCACCAGCTAGATGTACTATTATGCATTGTTTGTTTAGCTTTAAAAAACAGATAAAGGTTAGAGACTTATGCTAAGATGCATAAATAGGAATAATCTTGTAATTCCTTAACTTTTCTGTTGGATTCAAAGAATCTCTACCAAAGAACAAGCAGCTCATTTTTTTCTGTTTCATATGTCATAGGCCTTAGAATAAAAATCGAAATTCACAGGTCAGACCTCAAATTCAGATCATGGACTCTTATAAGTACCTGGGTGTTCACCTGAACAATAAACTGGACTGAACTCTTAACACTGATGGGCTTTACAGGAAGGGTCAGAGCAGACTCTCCCTGCTGAGGAGGCTGAAGCCTTTTGGACAGCAGGGGCGCTCCTGAAGACCTTCTTCAACTCTGTAGTGGCTTCAGCCATCTTCTATAGTGTTGTCTGTTGGAGCAGCAGCTTATCTACAGCTGAGAGGAAGCGGTTAGATAAGATCATGAGGAAGACCAGCTCTGTGCTAGGTGGGAGATAGAAGGACTCTAGCTAAAATAACATCCCTGATGGACAATGTCTCCCACCCCATGCATGAAGCTGTTGCTGAGCTGGAGAGCTCCTGCAGTGACAGACTGCTGCATCCTAGGTGCACTAAGGAGTGTTAGAGGAGATCCCTCCTCCCAACAGCTGTTAGACTCTATAACCATCATTGCTCCCAAAAAAAATCAATAAGTGTTTATATCCATGCTAGTATCTGTACAACTTTACTGTTTTTCTACTGTCACTAACTATAAATACTTTGTATTTTTAATGCTCAGAGACATGCACATCTTGTACATTTTAATTAATCAACTCAGTTGCACATTCCTATGGACTGGAGTGTTTTTTTTTTATAACTACACAGTATTTATGTTGAAATTTTGCCTTACTGTACAGTATTTTTTATTCTTTATTCTATTTTATATATTTTTTCTATTCTTTGTGTGAGTCTGTCTTCTGTAATTGCCTGTCACTGTTACTTTGCTGCTGTTGCACAGAAATTTCCCCATCATGGGACAATTAAGGGAATTTCTATTCTATTTTATTCTATTCTATTCAAAGAAAACCAGATATCAGTATTGCCCAGCTAAAGCTTGATTGGTGCATCTCTGCTGAGGATTTCTGCACTATTGCAAGGTGTGTTTAGTATTGTAACTCCACCATGTTTTAACTTTTAGCAAAAAGGCAGAAACAACACTAAATGTGAAGCTGCACAAAAATAACACAGATCATCATTAAAATGCAGCGGAAAAAAGAAAAATCTGACAAAAGAAGTGGATAAAAAAATGTCATTATATGGAGATCATCTTTTTCCAAGAAACTACAATGGTGACATCTACCCAAAAATAACCTCTCATTCAACTTTCAGAAAGTCATTACTTGAGTCACTTCTTTCTCCATTGCGTTTACTGACATTGACAGTAATTACAATGACCTTTCAGATGATAAAACACAAATCACTAAAAAAAAATGCTGCAACGGTTCCTTCTCCTCTCTTTTCATGAGATTCCGCGTAACATTTTAATGAGGCATTTAGGAGGTCTATGAGTGATGTACTGAGAAGAGCCTACAATGGCAATCAGCAGTGAGTGTGGCAGCTGTTCAGCAATTAAAAAGCCAAATTGCCCTCAATCAACACCATTTACAAGCACAAGTAAATCTCCGAGCAAATAATGATGAGAGAAATCTGTTCAGACAGCTCTCATCTTGATAGGAATCAGAGATGCATCCAAATCAGAAGCAAAAAAAAAAAAAAAAAAAAAAAAAAAAACATTGTCTGTCACACACACACACATGGTTACATCTTATACTGTCTGTTTATTTTTAGGGAGCTGGACAGTACTGACTGTCTGTCTGAACAGAAGTAAGGAGAAACATGTTAACATCTTAAAGAACTTTTCGTTTCAGAGTTATAGGCTCATAACTGAAAAAGAATTGCTGTCTTTGTAACATTGCATATTAATAATAACACTACTGTCCCCTTTTGCTCTGCCATGGGAGAGGGCTGACTGACAGATCCGCCCACCAGGTCATGTCTTTAGGTGCGCGGTTAACAATTGCCACCCCACTATTACCAACTTAGCAACTTTGTCGCTATAGTTAGTGACTTTTCAGGCAAAAAAAAAAAAAATCGGTATTGGCCAAAATCAGAATTGGTAGGTCTGATTTAAAGATCAGTGATTGGCTAGAATACTGCAATTGGTGCACCCTTACCAAAGATTTTAATAGAATACAGAACCTTTCTCTGCATCAACAAAAATATAGTATTACTCACCTAAATTCACCTAAAATATGGTTGTCTATACTTGATTGCAAAGCATAAGCAACAAGCTGAAAAACTGATAAACTACTGAGAAGATTATCTCCTTTACATAACTGTTATTGATTTTCTGTTTTATCTACTTTGTGCTTTATTATCACTCTATGATTTTTCATACTAATATATTAAATGCCATGTCATTTTGTTGTATGCCATTTCATAAGTATGACCCCGCGACCTGGTATCAAGGTGTACTAAGGTGTTAAAAAGTTTAACAACCACAAAAACTTTCTGTCATATTGATCCTACAGTTCAAAGTCCTTTTAATGGGATGAGCAGAGTTGTGCTGTCCCACTCACCCACCTGTTGCTGTTCTGATTGTCAGCTGGCTCAAAATAGAGCACAACACTCCCCTTTACCTACAGGAAAGACAAACTGAAGGGTTTTGAAATATTTCTAAACACAAACGATCGTGATGTGGAAACTAAACGAGCCCTCACATTTCACTCTTATTAAGGTAATGGTATTTTTAAAATATAGTGAAAAAGCTAAAAGCAGCATATCTGTTAAGCAGCTGAGTGCAGTCTGTACCTGAGCCAAACTAATTAACCAGCTAATATCAGCTAGTTATGTCTATTGCTCTATAAAGAGCAAAACAACAAAAACAGTAGAATATTTTGAGTAAGGGGCACTTGAAAACTAAATTTAGTGAGCATAAAAATTTAAATAAATTATTGTTATAGATAGAGTTAATGTTACTGTTATGATGGATTATTTTAGCAACAGAAGGAAAATTTGATCCCTCTTCATATTTAATTAAAAACAATTAGATCATGTTATACATTAAATAATTTTCCTAAGTACTGTAATACAATGAAACTTGTATATTTTTATTAAAGGTTTTGATACGAGAATCTCACACTGCCCAATGTATGCGATTCAGTATATGATGAAATGATAATAAATGTTGATATGATTTGATTTAGCATGATTATTTTGAGTTGTATTAAATATGATGAAAACTGGACTTTTAATTTGTCAATATTTTTCATTGTAGTATTAAGATGAATACAACAAACCTGGCAATATTTAGATACATACAGCAAACCAACCTATAAATCTATAGAAAGTTTTGTCTTGTTTTTTTTTTTTCTTTCTCTCTTTTGCTTTTTACCTTTTGGGGGTTTTTTCAGCACTGTGTATATTTTTTTTCCTCTCTTTTGACACATGTATGGAAAGGTTAAAAAAATTATCTAAATAAATAATAATAATAATAATTATTATTATTATTATTATTATTATTATTATTATTATTATTAAGAAATGTAATTGAAAAATCTACATCTACTAGCATGCATAATGAAGACTTGTAAAGTTGAACCTTTCAAACAGCTGGTATGATTTCAGTTACTTTGCTGCATCCTTGCAGTAAGATGAAAGATCCTGAGACTTTAAAGCACTTTTTATTTTTAATTGATGGAATTGAAAAAAGAAAGAAAAAAACATTGAAAAAGAAAGGTTTCTTTCTTTGTAGCTCTGTAAGTTAAACAATTTTGCATATATGGACAAATTTTATTATAGTGTTATTCACCAAAGTTACCTAAATTGTAGTTGTTACACTGTAGATACTGAACAACCAGATTGCTGAACATCTTTCTGCCACAATTTTTTAAAAATCCTTCCTAATATGTTGTCTATTTAATCATTCTTTACTCTCAGATGTAGATCCCTTTTGATGAATCTATTAAAATGACAGTGATTTTATGGTACATGAAATCAGAACATTCTGAACTGTATTGGATCCAAATCTGACTCGATAAGATTTTTTTTTTTTTTTTTTTTTGCAGCTAAAGTGAATACTGAAAGCCTTTAATGTAACATGATGCACAAAAGTATAGAGGGCGGGATATAATCAATACCTAAAAAGCTGTTTAAAAATCTTCATGTATGAATGAGACCTTGTTATTTATCCTTTGTTCATTATGTAGACTTAAAAGACAAACAAAGTTAAGACCCTTCTCTTCGTCTGGGCTGACTTCAGCTGCCTTTATGTTTCCCTGGGACACATCACTGTGCAGCTCCGCTGCGTCTCTCCTCTGAGGTTGTCTCACTTCGAAAGTCTCTACAGATATCCACTGCATATCTTTGCTCCAAACACATTTCACCGCTTGAACAACTGTGCGTCATTGAATACAACTTTGTTTTCACTGCTTCTCTTCTGACAGCCTCATGGAGTTAATGTCATTAAGGTAAGATTCTGGAAAACTTGCAGAAGTTGGACTTCACAAAAAAACAAATAAATAAAAAAAAATAAAAATCTCCAGTACCTGCAGGTATGCATACTGTCACAGACAGTCAACTTGTCACGGCCTGCCTTTAAAAGTAAAACCATTACTGCTTCACGATTTGTCATTACTAATCACATGCCTTTATGACTAACATCCCAAAAATTCCTGCTCAGGCTACTTACCGTGAGGTATAAAATTGAACCGGCTCAGATCTCCTTTGTGTTTTTTATATATATATTCCCGACGCCGCTGACTGTGCACTTGAAAATTCCCCCTCTCGTAGACAAAAGCTCCAGCGGTGTCTTTGCGCTGTCACTTGGGTTTGCAGGTTCAACGCTCAGGCTGGCGGAATCAGACTTGAACTGACCGGGTTGTTTGTGGTCATTCGACGCTCCTGACGGAAACACTGCGACCCGCTGTTGGCGTTTGAGCTCAGCAGCAGCGGCAGCGGCGGCAGAAGATCCCGGCTCACTGTGCGCTCCGTGCTCCGCTGATAAGCCACCGGAACTACTTCCAACGCCAGCCGGAGCACATTGAAGATGAATTCATGCACCACAACAAGGGGAAAAATGAATTCACATTCATTTAACTAGTTCCCAGCTCTAATGTTAATGAGATTCTACAAGAAATATAATTGAGTGCCAAGTATCAACAAATTACTGTTTGCCCTGTATATATTTAGAAAACGCGCTATAATGATGATTATCACGTTTATTTATATTTGTAATAATCATGAACAACAATTTTAGCCACTTTGTACCTATAAAAGGAAAAAACTAAAGGAAGCCCCTAAAGCACCCAGATATCAAAGATACAAAATTACTGTAGACAAAGAAACATATAATTAATAAGATCAATCATATACTCCTCGCACTGCAAAAGCAAATTTGCCGTGTATAACTTAGTTACCCCAATATATTGGGGCTTGACGGTAAATTACCGATCTATTCTAGCCTGGTCCTTACTTCTAATTTGATAATTAAATACAGGGAGGAGCCTGACATGAAGTAACAGCGCACCCAACTGGCGAGGAAATGACTTTCTCCAAATATAGCACTTTTTTAACAAAGTTCCATTATAATATAAATGCATGGAGTCAAATCTTTTTAGTGGGGTACCCAACTTTCTGTGACACTCAGCACCAGTTGTTCATGTGAATTCAACCTTCAATTAATCAATTAAGGATGGCAATGTTGTTTTAACTGTTTGTGCTGCACTTACAGCCTAAAATGTTCATTGAATATGTGTAAAAAAAAAAAAAAAAAAAAAAAAAAAAAAAAAAAAAAAAAACATATTTCATTGAACTCTATGTAAATAAAATAAGATAAAATAAAATAAAATAAAAAGCACCCCGAATGTGTGCCCGAACTTTTGCTTAAGTCTGCTGAAACACCTCAGATATCATTTAGATTCTGTGGGATTATTGTTGATGAGAAAAAACAAACTGACTGAGTTAGAAATAAAATAGATAGATTGGGTGGTGTTAGAGGAATTGTTCATCATCTTAACTCTTGGATTTTTTCTGACTTTGAATTATTATATAGGCAATTCATGTTAATTTATATAATATCAACAATACACAGGATGCTAATAAAGAAACAAACTTAAAAAAAATCATAGACTGAAAAAAAAAATCACAGAATACAAGAAACATGAAGGACACAATAAAAAACATGAATTATGTTTATGTTTATTATGTTCGTTCACAACATAAAATCATGAGACAATCACATAAAAAGATAAATCCAAAAATAACAAATTTAAGCAAAGAAAAATCTAAGACATTAAAAAATGAAACCATGAAGAATTTTTGGCCTTTATGGGTACAGCTGCAGTTAACAATAATTTCAGTCATGACCTAAAGGAGCCAACCATTTCTGCACATCTCAGGTTTTCAGGAAGTTGATTTCAGAGCTGAGAAGCAACAAAAACTTAAAGTTGTCTTCCCTATATTCTGGTCCTGGAAACATTGTGAGAGAAAAGTTCAACCCAAGGGTACAACTATGAAATGTGTTTAGACTCAACACTATTTAGTGCCTCACAAACCATCAACAAGATTAGTGTATCTTTTGACAAACAGTGAGCCAGTGCAGTGATGTTGGACTGGTGTGATATGATTAATTTTCCTAGTGTTCGTCAGGACTCTGGCGGTAGCGTCTTTGATAAGCTCATCATGTAGATTGAGTTTTTCTTTGTTCTTCTTTGATAAGAAACATTTTATTCTGGCAATCTTACTGAGGTTGTAGTAGGCTGCCTCATGGATAGACTTTATTTGGTTGTTAAAGTTCATGTCTGATTCCATGATACCACTGAGGTTTTTTGCTCTGTGGTTTTTAGATCCTTGGAGTCTAATTCAGTTTTGATTTCTAACTTTCCATTTTTGGGACCAAAAACTCTGACTTCTGTCTTTTTTGCACTGAGTTGGCAGAAACCCATCTACTGACCTATCCACTGTGATACCTTGGGCATACCGATTCAGTTACTGTCGTGGACAATGGTCCTTATGGTGACAGAAATTTGAAGTTGTATGTCATCAGCACAGGTGTTGTTGTAGATGTTGTAGAACTCCATCATCCAGCCTAGCAGGATCTTGGAGAGTAAAAAGACATGGACAAAATTCTGACCCATCTGCCTATGGATATTTTGGACACACTGCACACTGACTCAGTCAATGTAGTGTAACAGGGTTGAAGGGTTACACAAGACGTTTAAGTGGCATGTCATTAGCATAAATATTGTAGGAAACATTATGGTAATCCATAATTTGAGCTAATCTCATGTACTGTTCATTGTGGTTCATTAGATTTATGCCAATAAAGGAAACATTCCTGTTCAAGGTTTATTTGACATCAAACTGCAATTTCCATTCTAACCCAACCCGTCAATCTTTGGTTCATCATCCTCTTCAATTTCTCACAAGTAGAGGCTAGTTTGATCAATTTTTTAAATTATTATTGAGCATGTGAATGCTATTAAATTTGATTTGATGGTTTTTTGCATAGCCAAATTAAAAGATTTAAAATTGGTCAAATTTTTTAGTTTATATTTTAAGGAATTTGCAAGTTTTACTTTTTAAAAGTGCAAAGAGCAATCTTCATTGTTTGATTTTTGTATTAAAAGAGTTACAATCTGATGCTACAAGTTTAATCTTTTCTTTGTGTATGACCTCAGTTTGTTCACAAATACAACTCAGCAAATAATAACCAATTATCCATGACTGTTTTTATGCTCAGCCAATCAAACTTGTCCCTCTCTCTCAGATTCCACCAAATCTGTAGTAAAAATTGTTGGTGGCCATGATGTTCTTAACACAAATCAAAATCTGGTTAAGGCCCCATACACCTTGAATCAATCTTGCTATAGGAACTATGGATTTTGTGGCCAGCAGTCTTTTAAGCTGCTGCACACTTGTGTTATGCTCCAGGACAGCCATAATAGCAGGTCCACCTCTAACTGAGGTATAGAAGTGGCCTAGCCAAAGTTTGGAATTAAGTCTGATAGAGATGCTCTGGTGTGACATTAAACAGGCTGCTCATGCTCAGAAATCCTCCAATGTGGCTGAATTACAACACTTATTTAAAGAATAATGGGCCCAACTTCCTTCATAGTGACGTAAAGGACTCACTGCCAATTACTGCAAGCACTGATGACAAGTGTTGCCAACAACGGAGACACAGCCAGTTACTGGGTTTAGGGAGCAATTATTTTATATATTATTTTATATAATACCTGGGTACCTGGGTTCTCTCCAGGTACTTCGGCTTCCTCCCACGGTCCAAAAACATGACTGTTTTAATTGATCTCTCTAAATTCTCCGTAGGTTTGAATGTGTGTGTGCATGGTTGTTTGTCCAGTCTGTGTCTGTGTTGCCCTGCGATGGACTGGTGACCTGTCTAGGCTGTTCCCCACTTCTAAAAATGCAATAAATTATGTATAAAAATTTGAATGACACAGGGGGGGAAAAGTACTGAACATTCTTTACTCAAATTTAATACTTTGTACGAAAAACTTTTGTTGATGATGACAGCTTCAAGACGCCTCCCGTATGGAGAAACTAGTCCATACATCACTCAGATGTGATTTTGGTCCATTCTACCAAACAAACAGTTTTCAAATCCTGAAGTTCAATGGGCCCCTTCTTTGAACTGTGAGCTTCCATTCTTTCTGTAAAGTTTCTATAGTATTGAGGTCAGGTGACTGGCTAGGCTATTCTAGTCTTTAGACAACTTGAGAGTTTCCTTGGCTGTGTGTTTGGGATCATTGTTTTTGCGCATCTTATTTGATTTTGGTTTCATCTCATCAGAAAATATTCTGCCGATATTTTACAGACTTGTCTAAATATTGTTGAGCAAACTTTAAATGCACTTAAATGTGTTTTTTCTACAGCAATGAAGTGTTTCTAGGTGAGCATGCCTAAAAGTCATTGTGGCCAAGTGCATTACTTAATCTCTCCACAAGTTGTCCCTGGCTCTTAGACAACTCTTCTGACAAGTTTCACTCCTCTATTAAAATCCAATAGGGAGTACCTGTCATGATGAGTTTATGGTGTAATGATGTTCTTTCCACATTCAGAATTTGGCCCCAGTAGTGCTCACAGGAACCTTCAGGGGTTTGGAAATTCTTCTTTAGCCGATGCTATCAGTATATTTTGAAACAATAAGGATGCAAAGGTCTTAAGAGAGCTCATTCGTTTTAAGATGTTTCTTGATAATGAGACAACTTTTTATAGGTCATCAATTAGGACTAAACCAGCTGATATTCATTTTCACTAAGTGGCAGGATTACTTTCTAATTACTGGTAGACTTCAGCTGCTATCATGATCTTTCATGCCTTTTTGCACCCCCCTTTCTACGTGTGTTCAATACATTTTCTCTGGGTCATTCCATCTTTTTACACATAGCTTAATTTATGAACATCCATAGTTTGATTCCTTTGCATGCATGGACTGGATGGGTTGTTACTGACATCTGGTGACAATTTCATGTCATTAGCACCTTCAGAATTTATGTATTTACTCAGAAATCAATGACATGTTTAACACTTTTTTTATCCATTCTATGCTTGCATTCACTGTAATTCTGAAAATAAAATTCCTCTTCATCCTCAGCTTTCCAGTAGAAAACTAAAGGTCTTTTGTTAAAACCAAATAGTCTTTTGAACTATTCATAGCTTCACCTACCTTGACAAAAACTTTGGTTTCATGTGAAAAATGTAACCTTATAGTACAATGCAGGCAACAACATGTTTCACTGTGTGCATGGTGTTCTTTTGGTGATTTTCAGGGCTGTTTTTGTGGCAAACATAATCCTTGGAATTCTGAGACAGAATTTCAAGCTTGGTTTTATTGTCCATAACACATTCCCCAACAGAATTCTGCAAGATTTTATCCTGGACTGGACGTTTTCTTTGGAAGAAAATAATTCTATCTTGGTGATCCTGCTTCGGACATATACAGCCAGTTGTTATCACATGTAAAACACAACCAGTACTTTTTGGAAATTCAGCTACTTAGGTGCTTTTCTTGACTTTTTGGCAACTTTTTTGACCAGGTTCAGTCTTGTCTTATTGGAGATTGTCTTTGCTACACATTGTACATGTGTGCAGTTATTATGACTATTGCCTTTAAACTAAAGGTTCTGGGTTCAGATCCCAACTGGGAATTTCTCTTTAGACTTTGCATGGGTTCTCTCTGGGTGCTCTGGCTTCCTCCAACAAGCTAAAAGAATGCATTCAGGTTATTTGGCTCTAAATTGTCCTTCTGTCAGACTGTGTTTGCCAAGTTGTCTGTCATGGATGTAATAATATGGATTTTATTTGTTTTTCAGTTTAATTGTACAGAATTTATATTAAATTTAAAGAGTTTTTTTCAATTATTTATCATGATCTGATTTTTCTACATCATAACAACACAATTTAAACCAGGGTATGTTTACTTTTTAGAGCCACTGTAAGAAAAGGAAAAAGTGTAGCAGCCTTCTTTCATCCAGCTGACAAGCAGTTTGCAAGAACAGGTGGTAGAGGAGGGAGGACGAGAGAATTCCAGATTACTGCAGCCTTTTCCCCTTCTAAATTTGTTTCTGTTTTTAATTGTATGATTACACTTTTTCCACATTGCACAAGGAAATTTTTTTGACATTATTTATCAAAATCTAATTCTTCAAATTGCAAAGTCAAAAATGTTAACAGGGGAGGGGACTTTTAGAAGTCACTGTACTGTTTCAAAAACAGCACAGTGCACTGTGCATCATTTAGCTACGTGTTACCCAAGTAAGCGTTTGACACTGACACAGTCATCTTGCTTTGACACCTTTCTGTGTGAACTTTTTCAGCCATTTAATTTCAGACTCATCAGGATAATCCAGTAAGAGTTGTAGTTGTGGAGAGGTTGCCATCTGGGACAGCAAACTATCTATCCCAGTTTTACTGATGACAAAGATACTAATATCTTGAGCTTTAATAATAATAAATGTTTAAAAATAACTTATTTATTGTATTTATTTTATGCTGCTTGTTTAATTCCAGGGACAGCCATATAACTAAATGCAGTTCAAAGGGGGCAATGAATAAACATTTAAATTGCACTATTTGAGCAATATGTGCACATTAACTAAGTTAGAGTTTGTTAAATTCAGTACAAATTGCTGTTAAGCATAAATGTTTGAAGTTGATCTATAAACACCCTAGGAGTAAATCAGATTTGACACATGCAGTTTGCTGTACTGTAATCTAAGATCATTATGTCAATGCCTCTCAAAAAAAGCTTAGTGCTGCCCTCATCTGGGTGCTGACGCTATCTGCAACCGGATAGGAAACTTGCATAAATGTAAAGTAGAAGAAAACACTTAGATGGTGTTCAAAGTTCCTTCCTACCAAAAGTTTCAGAAGTTTAGCATACATTTGTATTCAGCTCCCTTTAATCCGATACCTATATGTGTGTGTGTGTGTGTGTGTGTGTGTGTGTGTGTGTGTGTGTGTGTGTGTGTGTGTGTATCAAGTGTCATAGCGAAAGTTGTAAAGCTCTTCTTATGAAACACATAAGTAGTGCTACATCACAGTGGCACTCAAACAACAATTCTGAATGCCACACTGCCTTACAGGGCAAGCAAAAATAAAAGCAATTTATTTTATTCACTTTTGTTAATATAATTAATATATAAAATAAGTATTAGAAATTTTCAGGAGAATTTAATTTGTTTGTTTTAAATTATTTGAATGACAAAACTTATTTCAGTGTCATCCCCTTTATATTTTGCTTTCAGGAGCAGTTTTCTGGATGTAGAGGTAAAACTGATCAAACTGATCCTCTCCCACAAAGATGGTGGTTCTACTGCATCACATTACTCAATCGTATGACACAATCACGCAGTGCTAGCTAGGCTTCTTGTCATTGTAAAAGATTCTTACTGCAGTTTTTATTTTGTCTACAGATTCTAACCTACCCAGGATCACCATGTACTTTTGCAAACCAGATGTCAGAAAAATCCCATAATAGAGCTAATTGGGACCTAGCAACCATTTATTGAAATCCCTTGACCATCTCTTACTCTCCTTCAAATTTAAAACATACAGAATTAGAAGTGTTACTCTTTGCACAATCCTATATCTAAATAGTCTGTTAGACTATTGGTGGCCTGATCTGACCATTTATTTGGATTATCATCCCAAAATGACCAATTTGTATAATTCACCAGATTTGTATTCAAAATTCCCTAATACTTCAAAGAGCTCATGATACTGTAATGGCTAAAATGGTTCCATTGACTCTGGAAAAAAACAGGCCAACAGCATAACAGATCCTCCAGCATATCTTGAGTAGCTTTTCCAAAACATTACATTTGTTCAATGTCAAACCTACCTGCAGTGTTTGTTGTCGACAAGCCAGATCTTAGTCTTATCAGAGCAAAGCACATGTTATGTCCCTGTATAGTTTCTGATGGTGATGGTAGTACAGAGAACGGTTTATTTCTGCCATCATTACCAAATAGCCGGTTTGCATGAAGATAACATCTAACAGTTTCCATGGAGACTTGTGGTGACCCTGAACATGGATTTATAAAATCTTACCGTGTGAATGGCATTGCTATAAGGCTTCTTACACATATTTATCAGAGGTGCAAAAAGTTGCCTTTACATAAGCGAATTTATACTCACAAACATACAATCTTTTTACACAAACATGATGTACACTGCATCATATTTCCATTGTGTAAACCAGACCTGTTAGTTAATCATATCAAAGATGTGGTGCAGACTGAAGCATGTGTATTTTATGTGCAATTTTATCAACCAATTGCTTTTATGAATGATCTAAAGAGTTCCACTACATTTATTAATTTTACCAGAATGAAAGCACATCGTGCACGTACTGAGCTGGTGAATAAAGATGCAGTTGTTGTTTTACACATTTAATCTTTGGCGGTAATTTCTACTGACAGGGTATCTATAAAGACAGTAGAAATGGATGAGAGGAGCCAGTTTTAATGTTTCATTCACAAATAATCATGGCAATGAGGCCATTACTTGCTGTTCTTTTTACAAACTTTTCCAGAGTGCCTGAACATTTTCCTATTTAAGACATGAGAATGATATTAGTTTTGAATGATGACACTGTGAACAGACCCTTCAAACGATGACTGTTTATATTTGTTTCACCTGTGCTGTATTCACTTCCCTTGGTGCCCTCCAGGGTCAGAAGGGGTTGCTGAGCAGCTGCCTTATATTGTATTTTTTATCTTCCTTCAGCTCATTATGACTGGCGTTTGTGCTGTATGAAATTGCTGAACTAAAACTGAAGAGCTGTGTTTCAATGTTTGTTTGAAATAAACTTTGGTCTGTAAAAAAAAAAAAAAAAAAAAAAAAAAAAAAAAAACACTGCAGATCACTGTCAACACACCACCATGGGGTGAAACACCAGGCAACATCCTGCTTTGGGGCTGCTTTTTTTTTAGAGTAGACAGGGAAGCTAATCAGAGTTGATGGGATCAGTTGTACAAATACAATACAATACAATACAAAGGCACAGCACACTTTTCAGATTTTTATTTAAAAATGTTGAAATTATTTATAATTTTCATTTTATTTCAAAATTAAGTGCTTTGTTGTGTTGTTCCATTTCATAAAATCCCAAATACATTGAAGTTTATGGTTGTAACTTAAATGTAAAGGATTATAAATAGTTTTGCAATGCACTGTATCATGCCTGTGAAAAAATTGTGTCTATAGTAATAAGTTTCTTTTACTATCTGAGTACTCATTTTTACATTTCAGTTAACTGATTGGATGTGAAGCAATTGAAATGATAATTAGTTATTATCATCTGTTATCATTAACAACTAGATATTTACGGACAGATAAAAGGGACTTTCTGTTGAACCTACAACTCATCCTCGCCTCTTATAATAGCCAGGATCCTGCTGCTTTCCAGAAGAGCAGTTAACCCATCGTCTCTCTAACTGAAATGTTTGTCATGATGAGGAGCAGACAGCGACAGCTCTTAACACAGACTGTATACATATCCCAAAAGCATACTATTGCTCATTACAAGACACAGATCTTTTCAGCGCTAAGCACTGACTGTCACTCTATTAAAGCAGCAGTATATAATCGAAGTCAGTAAAGACGTTGTCATGAAGGTTTGCTGCACACATGTAGATTTTATCCTGTTAAAACCACAAAATTGTATGTATTTTATGTGCAATTTTATCAACCAATTGCTTTTAGAAGTAATGGTTAGGGAAAATGTCTGAGTTAGGCATAAATGCAGTAACTAAAATGAATGAAAGTCAATACAAACTTACAAACTCCTAAATGTGGATAGAATTACAAACGTGTGAGTGTGTCTGTCATTTGTCAATCTACCACCAGAGGTCTCTCTAAGCAAAGGAAGTGAGCTATATGTGTTCACAAGTCATGAAACTTGTACACAATAACTCAAAGATAAAAACATACCTCACATTTGTTTTGAAAACAAAACCCGATAAATATATAAATCACTACCACAAAACTTCTCAGACAATATGTTGTATTGCCATATGTTTTACATGTATTTTTTTTCCTCAACTTAAGATAAAATCTTTGTTTGTGCACACAATCTTGGCCAATAAAGCCGATTCTGATGTCTGTTAGATATAAAGAAAGGCTTGTTTGTAGCGATTTTTATAACGTCATCAAACGTCTCACTTTGTAGAGCAAAGCGGGTTAACAGCTGCAGGAACCACGTCAGCATCAAGTGAGCTGACACGATTCCTGTAAGACGAGCTATGCTTCATCCAGCTGTTGGCAAACATTTCCTCACAATCCCGCTGTCGTTTATGATCTGAATCTGATAAAACAATGGAAAAGAATAGGTTTATTTGAAAACCAGAGGTATGCTTGACCGCAGGTTGCTAAAAGCAGCATGCCCTGTCACAGCGTCTAACAACAGTAGCAGGACCGGTTCGACCCGGTTTGATCCTGTTTAGTCTCCGACACTGCAACGTGTAGTGTGGAGGATGCAGCAAAGTAGACAGAAACATGGTCTATTTGTGTGAAAACCATACAAAACACTATAGTTATTATTTTACAATAGGCAACTATTAAAAATAGTTTATACTATAATACTACTTTTGAATATTAAAAACGGAAAATAGGAATAAAAAATTCACCATAACCTAGCGCAGATACCTCAGTGCCGAATTATATGCTTCGCCGTAAAATACAACACCTAAATGTGCATAATAACTACTTGATTTTGATTTGCATTCATTGTGTGATATTTTTCTGGTCACGATGATGCATAAAGCCAGGAGTACTCTAATCTCGCGAGACACAACTGCAGTGAATTCGCAGTGTGCTGCCCAGACATGGCACAGAATGTGATGCAGCTTTTGGTGAAGGTTAATGAGGTCTTTCTCAGTTAGTTTAGCTTTTATTCAGTTCTGGTTCCCATTTAATGTTTGAGAGAATGACGAGCAGCACACAAATTTGTAAACATTGAGCATATTATGAAGGTAAAGAGAGGGATGCAGTTTAGAATTATTTGAGGTGATTTTCCATAGCTGCAAGTTGCCAGAGTGATTTTCTGTCACAAAGAAATTAGCTTAAGTGCTCTTGTAGAATAAATATATCTCATTTTTAATAATTTAATGGTTATTTTAACAAAATATACACTGTCAAAAGCTCCAACAGAAAGAAGAGTAAATAGCCAAATATACCAGGCTGTATATCAAGTTGAAGCAGTGCATCCCTGCAAAGTTTAATTTAAAAGTACAAGAAATACATTTCAAATACCACTGTTATTTATGACTGGTGCAATAACCTTTCTTTCGGTTGAGGCATTCCCACTTTTTATTTTTATTGTGGCCTTTTGTTGCTTTTATTGACATCTCCACAAACTACATTTCTTTGATATCTTTTGATTTTTACATGTCATGTCCACAGGGCTCCACAGTTATGACTAAGAAACCAGAAAGACTAAGCATGACTCCAAAGAAAAGATGTAAAGAATTATGCCATAAATGGGTCCGTGCCATCCAAATGCTCCAGAATCTACACAGAGGTTATCAGTGGTTATCTGGATTTTTGACTGCTCAGATAGTGTGAAGGAGACTGCATCATGATGATTTTTTGATCAGAAAGGTGTGCTGCTTCATGAACAAGCTGTATTTCTATTACAAGCGTGGTGATAGAATCCCAATCATGTTAAATCCCAAAACTATTTGCTACAAATTTGAGTCCATAAGTGTGGCAAAAGTGGAGCATTTCAACAAGCATTTTCCTCTAAATCTGAATGTATCAAACTAAAAATCATGACTTAGTAAACATACCTGATTCACATCTCGTAGAGGAACCTTTAAAATAATTGAAAATTGGATTTATGGTAAAGCGTCACAACCTACACAGAACAAGATGAGTGGCAGAAAGTATACAAAGATTCTGTAACGCTGCTGATCTCCATGGCAGGGAATACAAAGTTGCTCATCTGAGACATATGGGTACAACAAAAGATGAACCATAGAAAGAATTTTTACCTGTCAAGCACCAATTAATGCAGCTTCACATTCAAAACTTAACTTTGTTAAATGTGTTTAGCCTATAATGTCTTTATTACTCGAAGTGTTCCTAATTAGCTAATAATAATTCCTATTGGAAATGAAAGTATGAGGATAAGTGATGTTGCAATAAAATCCAATTTGGTATCCTTGTAAAATTTCTAAGACTGCAGACTGGCAGAAAAACTAGTCCATGTATTTCTTGAAGGTTGGACAATTCCAACTCTTTATCATCAGGAAGCCCCTCAAAAATCAGTAAAAGCCATCAATTTACAATTTAAAAGGAGCGATAATATTTCTTCGATTTTAGCATCTTTTCATTGGCTCACCTGTCAAATCCAGCATATAATTTTTAAATCCTGCATTTTTCATATAAAGGCCCAAAATAGCCTGCTTCAACATCTTAAGGTGACCCCACAGATTTTCAACCAGATTAAAGGCTTGATTTTGGGTGGCCCATTCCAAAATGTAAATTTTATGCTCATTCTGTTGCTGATTTTAACATTTGGACTGACGCTAAATAATCAAATCCCTCTTCAGGGTGATGGCAAGGAGGCCCTTCAACCTTTGACCTGGAGCTTATCACCAAAGACAAATGTTCAAAATCCCAGTGGGAACATGCAAAAAGCTCGCCAGCATGCATGGTGTCACCGTTGGGAGCACTGCTGCCTTGCAGCAACATCTTGGGTTCAAATTTCCTATATCAAATTAGCAATGTCAATAAATTATGTACGGCTTCAGTGACGCAGTTGCCTTGCAGCAAGAAGGTAAGAAGGTCCTGGGTTCGAACCCAGCCGGGGTCTTTCTTTCTGCATGAAGTCTGCATGTTCTTCCTGTGCATGCGTGGGTTCTCCCTAGGTACTCCGGCTTCTTCCCACAGTCCAAAAAACATGACTGTTAGGTCTGCTAAATCGCCCTTAGGTACGAGTGTATGCATGGTTGTGGGTTCTGTGTGTCTCTGTGTTGGACAGGCGACCTATCCAGGCTTTACTCCGCCTCTCGCCCGATGACTGCTGGAGATAGGCACCAGCCCCCCCACAACCCTGCAAGGATAAGCGTGATGGATAATGGATGGATGGATGATACTTTTTATACTATATTTGCCTGATTTACATGACGAAGAAATCTGAATCCTGAAAGTGAATCAAAATGTGGTTTAGAAAAGAGTTTGTTAGAAGCGTGCAAACTTATGCCTTCAGGTTATTGCAGCTTTTTTTTTTTTTTTTTTTTTTTTTTATACCCCCTCCCCCCTACCAGATTTGTTAAGTAATACAGGATAAATCTCATTAATAAATAATGTACAAAGCTGAAGAAACCTCCCATATTAATAAGGGTGTATCTACTCTTTAAATCCACCACAGTAGAATTGTTTGTGTTGTAAAGATCCTTGAAATAACTTTTGCTGTGAATTGGTTTTACTTAAATAAACGGAATAGCTTCCAAGTTATACACTGGGCACAATAATTATTATTAAAAAGTGAGTCTTGCTTAATTCAAATATATGCATGCAGTGCTCTTCTTTTACAGATCTTGTCCCATCCAAAAACGCTATCCAAGTAGTTCTTCTCCACATAAAGACGGGAGGGAGGAGAAGTGGGTCAGTGGCATAATTTCTCCCAGCCGACACAGCTGTCTCTAGATGGCGTTGGTAAACAATAGCCAGAATCAAAATACGACTTATTTTTCAAATAAACCACTGTTTGCCTCCAAAAATTAATAAATAACCTTTGAAAAAGGCGTAAGGTTGTGATATCGCTGGTATCTCTTAGGTCACTTCCTGCGTCTTTAGGGAACAACGCTGTTGTTAACCAAGAGCTCCTCGCAGGTCTGGTCTGAACCGGTTCGGAGAATGCGCGGTCTCGTGAGCCCTGCAGACGTCTCGCAGAGCTTCTCGCTGCATTCTGCGCGCCACCAATAGTCTCGACCCTCCTTTCCTCCCCCAATCATTACGTTTTCCCTTTTCTCATTGGTTCAAATGATAAAGACTCATCCACCTTTTCCGGTTGCTGCGTGGACAGTGAGACTGTACACGAGTGGTGATTGGTCATATACCATCCGAGCCTTTGTTTTGGGGCAGGGCACGAGACGTGGAGGAGTGGAGTTGTAAACTGAAGCGCGTGCACTTTTCAGCACCAATACCGCGTGGATAGCAGCCAAACGGACCAGATAGATAGTTGTTGCGTCGGTTAGCTTGGTTCAGTTTTGCTGTTTTGATAGTCGCTGTTACGTTGAAAATAAACTTTTTATAGCGGGTTTGACTCCTCAGACGGGAACCCAAAGCGGCGAGGCGTTAGCTTTGTTTGCCTCGGCGGCAGGAAAGCTGCGTGTCAGTTGAAAAGGAGGTGGAAAATACCCTCATTTTCTTCGCCTCTGTCTCGAATTAGTTTTTTTGTTGGGGTTCGACAAACTAATCCGCGACAAGACTAAATGGCTGGAAGCAACGGAAAACAAAGGTGATATACTGAACATTTTTTTTTTTACCTTAGTCGGTTCGGTTCGGTTCAGACAGCGGTTGAGCAAGTGGTGTTGTTTTTAAACCACATTTACAGCCAGCTCACACCGCTTGCCTCCATTGTGAGAGCATCTCTACCATTCCCTGTGCCGCCCGAATCCCGCGCTCTCACCACACACCTGCCTGCCTGCCACCCCCTCTTCACTTCACGGCGTATTTTCAACTGTTTAGTTATTAAATCCACTCTACAAATAATGTGTTCTCGGGTTTGGTTCGTGACCGACCGGCGTATCAGCCAGGAGTACCCTCAGGTCCAGATCCTCCGGGCTCTGAAGGAGCGCTGCGCCGACGAGGATGTTGAATTCCGCTACCTTCTCATGGATCAGATCGTCCTGACGATCAGCGAAGGGCAGCTAGGCAAGTATCACCAAATTAATTAAAGCTGTCATGTTTGATAAGAATGTGATTGAGTGGATTATGTATTTAAATACGAATTATTACGTGTTTAGGTTTTATACAAACTTGAAAGCGGATAGTTATTGTTTTGCGACCAGGCCGATGCCAAGTAGGGCTTGCCCGGTCTGCCTTCTCGCGAGGAAGCGGAGCAGCACAGCAGTGACCGCCTAACCCACTTTCAAGCTAGACTGCCTGCTGATTGACGGAAGAGATGACGCTTGATTTAATTCTGCTGAATACGCTGCATTCACCGTTCAAATAAGCTGGATATGTTTATTCAAATTATACACAAATCTGATACTTGGAGGGCATATCATACGTGGGAAATACAACTTTGCTTGTCTATTTTTATTTGCTCCTTGCGTCACTGGTTTGGATTTTACATTTGCTGAAATGTTGTTTTATTAACTCTTAACAGATATTTCAGATTTATAATTTGGAAATGGGGCTTTCCTTGATGCAGCTATAGCATCACCTTATGCTGCTATTTCTGGGCTTCTGTTTCTAATTAATTTTAGTTAGTATTGATAGCCTAATTAATTTACAACAAATGTCATCTCAAGGACTTTTCAAAAGAAACGGGTCCAGTTTATATATCGAAATATATAAACTAACCTGTCCAGTACAATCCGGTCACATGATGGAAAGATTCAAATTCAATTACATCAAGTCCGATTTGATCCTAGTTAGGACATATTGAATGCAAATATAGCTTTAAAAGCACTTTGGTAAAATCTAGCAAAGGAAGCACAGACAATTGCAGCTGTTTGCTGACTGGTATGTCTGTATTGCCAACATGGATTTTGGACATATCTCTTCAGAGATCAAAACATTTTGTTAGTAACAGAAGGCCTTGGTAAACTGATGGTGACAAGGAGGAACTCTAAAATAAACAGATGCCCATGGAATTTGTGAGTATGGTGTGATGTGGGGCTGGGTCACCAGATGAGAGGTGTGAGGGTCCAAATTAGCACATAAATGCTGCAGTTTGAAATTAGCAGAGGGTGAATAGATGGGAGAAAATGTAGGATGGATTGGGATGGGTCTGACATGTTCTTATACTTAGAGGTCTTATGTTATTTCTAGGTCGTGTTGAAGATTTATGCACACAGTTATTAGGCATGCTTAAAACTGGGAAGAAAGGCAGATACAAGATGACATACAATCTGACCCAACAACCAAGTTAATCTGTAAATAGATAGGAATGTTTAAATATCCTGAAAACCATTGAAACAGAGATCACATGAGTTAATTCACATTTGTAGGTGGATCGCTGTCTAGTTCTGTGGCTTAGTGGGATACTCTCGAACAGGGCTCTTAGTATTGGCTTGTAATCCATATCAGCTCTAAGTGTCCGTACAAATGTCTCTTGAGCCTTGGCTTCACATCACAGATTAAGAACGAGTGGACAGATTGTCTATTGTGAAGGCTGTCTATCTAAGAAGTCACAAAATACACGTGGTTTTTGGGTGGGGCCTGAGCACTCATTCTGTTGATAGTAGAGATGAACTATTTAAACCTAGATTGAAAAAAAAAAAAAAAAAAAAAAAAAAAACCCTGTTAGGTGGAATATAATTTCTGTGCAAAATATGAACAGAACTTTTTATTTTACCTGCATTGCTGTTTGTAAATGTCAGGGTTTTTTATTTTTAACATGGATTTGCATTCTATATGAAAATACATGTGGATTAGAATGCAAAAACAGACCAAAGATTTATTCATGTAGAGAATTAGACAGGATCAGCTAGGTCCAAGTCTAGTCCACTTTAATGGTTTCAGGGTGTCTGTAGGAGGAGACATCTCTAATAGAGGCATCACTAGTTGTTTTTAATGATGAATAACCTCTGCTTGCATGAAACAGCTGAACCCAGCACCCAGTCTGCAAGCAGCATTTCACATCCCATGATTGGATATATTTAAAGCCCTGACATGAATCGTTTTCATGAGCCTCTGTGTTCCTGGTGCGTGGCAGTGGGTGTAGTGTTACCCATTGATGATAAATGCAGCATGTCTGTGCCAGTGAACAAGGAATACTGAGATATCATTAATTTTGTTCACCATCGGAATCTATGTGAGCATAAGTAGCCAAAATGTTTAAATACAGTAGCTTTATCAGCACAAATAGTGCTTTATTGTTCAGGAAGTATCGTCTCAACTTGTCACACCTGTAATATAACAAGTTAACACTGAGTCTTGGTTTCTTGAATTATTGGTGGTATTTGCTTTAGGATATTTTTACATCTTCTTCAGTCTATTAGAACAGATGCTATGTTTTAAGTTTTTAGTGTAGTCTATAGTCTCACTGCAGAGCTGTGATCTGACCTATTCTTTTCGCCAAGTTGGAAATGTAGCCTAGTTTGCTGATGATCACGTTGAGCCTAGAAAGGATTCATTTGCATTTTATTGGTTTTCGCAAATAGGCTCCTAGCTTGTTCTTTTTTAAATCTAGATAGAAAAAAAAAAACATTTTTTCAGAAGGCAGACACATTTCCATAGTTAAGCTTAAGCTAAGCAATATATCTTTGTGCTTCTCGGTTGGTGTGTAAATTGTTTGTGATAAACATCAGAAAGGCAACGTAGACTGCCAAATCACCGTTAACTGAAACTCCCATTGCTGAAAAGGATCACACTATTTACCCAATAATCATATGATCCTAGTTTGATGAGGCATTTAGATAAGGAATTTGTATGGTTGCAAGTAGCCAATAGAGTAATGTTTGCTTAATGATTACTAGACTTAAAACCTTTTAACTTCATATTTTCAAAATGCTAAATAATTGCTTAAGCTGGAATACGAGTAATTTGTCAATTACTCCTAAAAGAGACTTCATCTTCCCTTTCAGCATGTTGTTGTAAGCAACATAGGTAAGCTTTATTAATGTTTCTGTATAACAAGCCACTCTGGATTGTAATAAAGAATATTTAAAATGCTAAAATTACTTTTAGGTTTTTACAATGCACTTTTTTAGTACTTAGTGCTAATATAGGTAGCTGTAAGTAAGTCTCTCATCATACATCCATAATTATTTAATAGTCTACTCTATCTCTATCAAAGTTGTATTGATTATTAATACTCGGCATTTAAAATTACAGGCTGAAAAAGTAATTTCCATTATTTTAAACAAGATAGTGAGACAAAAGCATAAGCCAGTTTCAAAGTATCACAGCAATAATACTAAAAATAAATATCTAAAAGAAAAAACTGTTTACAGATATAAATTGCTTTTATTTGAAACAGAAAAGCTGCAATTATTTTTACCATTTTTAAAATTTCCAAAGATTTTGATTAATAGTTACAATAATGTTATCTGTAACATTTATGTAATATCTCAATTTTGTACAGACTTTTAGAAGAAATATAGAATGCTTACTTGTTAAATGTAGAAATGATTTTTAAGTAAACAAGCTTATTCAGGGTATTTTACTGCTTTAGCGTTCTGCTTTTTATGGAGCGATCCAAGTGTAACAAGCTGATATACGCAGGTTAATAAGTCAACTCTCCAGTAGCAATCAGCCACTAAGCAGACATCCAACTCGTTGCTTACCAGCGGTAGGTTTCATATAGCCATATGTTTGTCAGTTTTTCACTATTGGGAATATTTTTAGAGATCTGATTTTGTCTTTCTTGTAAGTGATGAGAAAGCAACTGAACTGGTTTGATATAAACGTACCGGACTTAGCCTTCAGGCTAGTTTTTATTGGTAGTCCCTATGCCTGATGTAAAACAGTATCCAGGATATAAGTTAAACAGGAATATCAACATAATAATAACTTTAGAAACTGCAAACATTGAATCATGACGAAACATAAGCAAAGATATATGACTGATCAAGTTAAAAAGGCAATCTATGTCATGAAAAAGCTCTGATTCTCAAAAACAACTTTACCTTTTGTTTGAAGGCTGATGAGGGCTGTCTGACAGATTCAGAATGTCACTCATGTGAAGCTTTGAAAGAAGCTTTAACCAAACATTGTCTTTCTGAGTGGGATTATGCATTCTCTCCTCTGGCAGTTCTTCTAAGCAGTTTAGTTACTGTAACTCTTTCTCTGGCATTTCACCAAAAGGGCTTGAAGGCATAAGGTAACAACTTTTCAGCAGACTTGTTTTGAGTCTGAGGTGCTTGGTATACCTTGATACCCATAATTAGCAATCAGCCCATACATTGTATGAATAAAGTATAAAAAATGTCATTAAAAGATGTCATTAATTAAAGTAATCAGTTATGATTTAATATTAGGTGTTACTATATGAAAACGTCATGATTTAAAAGTGTTACAATCTCTTAAATCTAGTATCTAGTAATATTAACATTCTTTCCTGATCTTTCAGTGTTGTCTAACTCATAACTCATTTTAAATCCTCCCTAGTCAGATTTTGTAGTCATCTAATATGTCTTCAGTGCCTTAATTCAAATTATATAAATATTAACTTGATATAGCAGATAGCACAATCATGGGTTTCTCTAACTTAGTTTTGTCTCCTGTGCAGCTGGTATGCAGATATATACATATATAGCTGCTAAAACAGCTGAAAGGTAGCACTGTTTTAGTGCAATCAAACAAAAAAAAAAAAAAAAGGACCCGATGCTTCAGTAAGCTAAGGTCAGACAGGAGCCTGAATTACAGGACTGACCAGCCAGACACTGGAGCAGCGTTTGTCAGTCTGCTTTGTGACATTACAGCGGTATGTATAGAATGCCTGCTATTCTTTAAAGCTTTGTTGGGCAGGGTGGAAATGGGATGAAGCTATACAATCTGGTGAACAAAGTGGAAACAGTTTGATCTGTTGAATCAACAATAAAACAGTCCTCTCAGTTTTTAGTATTAACCGATCCTACGCTGTAAATAAAGGCCTTCTCTCCTAGAACAGTACTTTATTCTTAAATCACCCTACTAAATTGCTAAGTTTTTTTGTGAAGATCACATGACAGACAGCGAAAAGCACACAAACACTAGCACAGATGAATAGGGCTGATTCATTCGGCTCGCTCATTGGTCTCTGTTTGGTCCCCCTGGAGACGGAGACGAGCACTGTGAATACTGTCTGTCAAAAACCATAAGAGCACATCCCTTGACACTTCCCACTGTAACAGCACTCATGGTGCCTGCAAAAACCACCAGTGTGTGAGAGTGCTGAATGGAGAGAGGCAATGGATCTGCCAGGTTCTTAGCTGAGATTGTCAAGAGGAAGAGGACAAGGAAGAGGAAAAAGGGGAGGGGTGGGGATCTTTTTACGGCTTCATACTCTTCTATTTTCATGCGACATATTCCCTCCCAACACTGCCCTCTTATTGGTTTCAAGACACCCTTGAGTTTATGTGCATTTTGCTTTTATAATTTCCTCTTTTTGCTTGTCTGTTTACACAAAAGCAACATGTAAAAGAAATACACACTACAGACACGACTGCATCTGCCAACATGTCAGTAACTGTCTGTTGTTATTATGTGGGCCGCAACTGT
This sequence comes from Anableps anableps, assembly GCA_014839685.1. NCBI lineage: Eukaryota > Metazoa > Chordata > Actinopteri > Cyprinodontiformes > Anablepidae > Anableps > Anableps anableps. Next base: position 14,988,138 of record CM026071.1, read on the forward strand.
TGAGCTTCTCTTGACCTCTAATGATCTCAGCTTGCTTTGTCTGGTCTCTTTGAAAAGCCTGCAGCTTGTAAGACGGCTAAAACCCACACAATAGTGAATGCACTGTTCAAATGTGTCTTGTTCTCCTGATATCTGTCCTCGGAGAACTTGCAAATACACACATCTTCATTCCAATCGCTCTAACGAGTTGTTATCACAGGCAGAAAAATCTTTCTGCATGCCAACTAAAATTACAATAATTTTCCAATGAAATGCTGCCAAACTGTGGTTTATTGCTGATGAATATGCCATCTGTGCTGCAAATATAAAAACAATACACTTGTGATTCTGTTGTGAAGCTTCAGAGGGTTGCTTGTGCTTGAAGAAAGCTTACAGGTGCTTTTGGAGCTAAATCTGTGTAGTTTATGTTTCATTAACATTATACTTCACAAGATTGTCCACTCCCTCTTGTTTTCATTCTGCCCTGAATTGAAATGGCTGATCAGTAACCAATTCAGATGTGCTCAGATATCCTTTTGTTCCTCAGCTCAAATTTGCATAGGAAAAGTGGTGTCAGGCTGAGGCATTGGAAGCCAAGGTCAATTTGACTTTCAATAAAGCAGAGAGCTAAACATTTTATATCCTAGTCATTATTTGCAGATGGTTTTTGACTATTAAACAGGGTATAGAAGACTGGACTTCATAGCCAAATATATCATAAATATACATATTTTATTTGGGTGCGTACAAAACAGAGTATATAATCATAGTTTTCTCCCGTGTGATTAAATTCAAGGCTGGGATTCAGAGGTCACTATAACTGTCTGCCTGCGCTGCACTGAATCCGCAGAGTAGTGTGTGATGTTTTTATATCACGAAAGATATCTGATTCTTGCTCAGTGAGTTGCATATTGTAATACTATTGAGAGCTAAGGCAGGAGGAACTGTCAGTACATAATTACTTGCATCATCAGGTTCTGCAGGTTTCATATTTATGCTTTACTGCAGTCCCTGCATGCCTCTGTTTAGTCCAGTATTCTGGACAACTCACTTGTTATACTTTTATGAAAACTGGGTCCGCATGCCTTTTCCAAAGGTGGAGTCAACTGTTTTAGCGCTAGATGTCCAAGCAGTTGAATATTTTTCCAAGCTTTAAATGTGATGGGGAAATAAACGGTGTAAATACAACTGCATGACTGACCACAGAAAACAAGTCATGCCTTTGCTCATACCTGTAGTTTCTAGATAAGAGAGAGTTTAACAACAGCAAAAACTGAAGATGTTATGCAGTTTGATGTGGATATTTTCTGTTTTGTATTCAAGTATTTCACAGCAGGAGATGTGCTCTTTTTCAGGAAAAGCACAAGCCATCTTAAGGATCTTTATTTAAAACTGTTAAGACTTCCTGTATATTGGTCTGAGTCTAATTAGTTTTTTTATTTACACTTTAAAACAATCAGCTAGGCACTGTAAACATCAATATTTAGCTGATTCTTGATTAATATTCATCTTTTTATTGTTTTTCATCCACCCATTCTCCTGTTTCTCTATCATTATCCTACCCTCCAGGTCTGCGAGTGGAACAAGAATTGGTGACATCTTATCCTCAGGTGGTGTTAGTGCGAGTTCCTACGCCCTGGGTGCAGTCTGACAGTGACATTACCGTACTGCGCCACCTGGAGAAGATGGGCTGCCGGCTGGTCAACCGGCCCCAGGCAATACTCAACTGTGTCAACAAATTTTGGACCTTTCAGGAACTGGCTGGCCATGGGGTCCCTCTACCTGACACCTACTCTTACGGTAAAAACGTATTTGACACCTTTTTTTAATGAGAACAACCAGCAAAGCAGTTGCCGTACAGTTTTACAACTTCCCAATATGAGAACAAACATTAAGTAAAAAACAATATCTATCACAATAGACACGTAATCAATATCAATGGAAAATACCTCCCACAGAATGTTCAATAATTTCACTGAACTCTGATTAAGAACTGCACAGCATTCTGGGGGATGTAGGAGGGAAAGACTTTAGCCGCTCAACCTCTCAAGGCCCAGCTAAGCAAGGTTGGTTGGCATCAACTAACTCGCTTGCTCTTTGGTTACTTAGCAACATCCTGTTGAGTAACTTGTGCAGTAGCAGTTTCAGATTTTGCCAGTGTGTTGCTAGTTGTGACAGGATAAAATGAGTACAACAGCTCCAGAGGAAATTGTGGATAAAACAAAGGAAAGGTCTCATCTCCAGCTTGGCAGTGTTTTAGATATTTAAACCAAAAAACAAATCAATAATTACTGATATCAACTGATATGAAATGCTCATATTGTGATACGTTTTTCAGTCATATCTTCCAGCCCTAGTGCTGAATGTGCTGAACCTGTAATTTATTAAAGAAATTCATTACCCAAGAATTGTGGAAAAAGCATTAAACGTACCTTTAAATAAAACCTGGCACCCATCACAGCCGTATGATTTTCACGCAAGAAGTTATAAAAATGCAGTAAACATGACATGAAGATCCTCCTTCGGCTTCATCATGAAACCTTATATTTATATTTTCATAGTAGTTATGCTTAGTATAGTGCCTTGTGAAAGTATGCACACCGCTTAAAATCTTTCACACTATGAAATGACAAACAAGAGCTTTATTGTATTTTATTGGGATTTAATGTAATAGACAATAGATACAAAGTTGTACTTGTCGAGAAAAACCAACAGTGTTGATTTTCTTAAGCACACTGTGAAACATGGCAAAAGCAGCATCATGCTGTGGGGAAGTTTTCTTCGGGAGGGACAGGCAGGCTGGTCAGAGTTGATGGGAGAAGAAATCAGCTAAATACAGGGAAATTTTAGAAGAAAACACGGAGAAGACCAGCAGGACAACAACTCTAATCATAGTTCAATTAAAGGCGGTTTTCCTAAAAAGTGGCAAATTAATATTAATGCAGAGCAAATGTATCCACATTTTTGTTTTTGAAAAACTGAGAAAACCATGTGTAATTTTCAATCCAAATCTAAATTATGAGCTAGTTTGTATTGGCCTATCATCTGGAATATATTGAAGACTGTGGTTGTCATTTGACAAAACGTGATCTGATGGGTATGAATAGTTTTAGAAGGCACTATAAAAGCCCGCATAAGCATTTTCTGTCTAAACACAGGCCATAACCTCATAAATAAAGTTTTGATTTATGAAAGGAAGATCAAGAGTACGGCAAAGCCAGAACTCCTGTGTTTATTTCTTGTACTTCATGGATTTTTCTAACAGTGCACATTTCTTTGTGTTTAAAAAAAATCCACATTGCTGTGGTTTTCATGAGAGCAGAAAAGGAAGGATAGAGACAGCAGGGGAAAAAAAAGAATGAGCGGGGGCTGTTTGGCCTACATTCCATGTGTTTCTGTGCACAGTAGGCCAGGCGATGCATGCAGAGCAGCTGGAGAGCTTATGTAACCAACCCCCCACCAGCCCTCCCCATGTCCTTTCATTTTCCAAAATAAAGCATGCAATTGCTTAGCTGCCTCTACCAGAGACTACCATAGCACCTCACTGGTGGATTTGTTATCTGTTTTGTCCTCCACTCTTTCAGACATTTTTTCTAGTCTGAGTGAAAACACATGTGATTTAGCATACTAGGAAAGAGCCAAGTCACAGGGTTGTTTGCATCTGCTGCTTTGACTACATGCCGGGTAAGTGCAGGTGGGAAAATGAAGACTTTGAGTCAGTATCAGGTGTGGAAAAGGGAAGAAAATGGGGAAATAAACAATGAACGATCATTTATACAACCCATGTTTTGCATTCCCTCCCCAAGTCAAAACAGGAAGCTGAAGCACATCTGCTGCAACAAGCTGCCATTATAAATCATTGTCTGATATGCTCAGCTGCTTTACATGACATGTATCGGTCAGTGACTCCGCTCTTCTGTTTTGCGAACCAAGGCAACAGATCCACGCTCAGGCAACACTCCTACAGCATCGCTGTTTTGAGTAACCCTTGTTTCCATGGCAGCATGATTCTTTCCCTCCACTCGTCCTGCCGGATTGGCTGTAATGTATGAACCATGTCACAAAAACGAGCAGCTCCTAATGTGCTTTAATGTGTGGTTGTGGATGCATGTTTCTGTGTGTGTGTGTGTGTGTGTGTTTGGATGGGATTTCTCAGGGGGGCACGACAACTTCCGTAAGATGATCGATGAGGCAGAGCCGCTGGGATACCCAGTGGTTGTGAAGAATGCACGTGGCCACAGAGGTAAGACGATACGCCGATTACGTCCTGTCATTCAGCCAGGTCACCACAATACACTTCAAAATTTCCACATGAAGGGAATTTTAGCCCACCCTGACATGAAATTGATTGACAGAGTGTTAAATGATCACCACTGTGGTTTTGCCACAAACAAAACACAGTCTTGTAAAGACAGGTTAATAATTTCTGTTTCTAGTTAACAAATGAACCCTTAGTTTCATCATTTTCCCTGAATTCATGAGGGGCTTGTGTTGAGGGTTTGAGCCACTAATGCACTGCCTCCAAGACAAACCCCCGCCCTTACTGCACAACCATTAGCTGATTCCTATTCATAGTTATTGCTTTTTTAGAGGCTTGATGAAGAAATAACCACGGTACTCCGTAGCCGAGGTTTCCATCACGTAGGTCCTGGAGGGCTGCCACTGCTGAACCGCAACTGTGACATGTTTTATGGAGTCTCAGGGGTTGTTTGTCGTCTCTTTATTAGTTGACCATTGCACTGGCTGAAACCCAGCTTCCTTCAGATACTAAGACATGTAAACTAATGTCTAGTTCGGGTCAAAATGATATTTGTTAGGATTAGAAAGACAAATAGAGATTCAAAATGTCCCCCCAACATTTAATTGCATTTAGTCATACACTCCAAAATCTGTTTTGAGCCTTGTTAATAAAAAAATGTGTCACAATACCAATACTTCTGACATACTACATCAAGCCTGCTTCTTCCTGATATACTCAAATAATAATACTGAGTAATTGCCATTTTTGGATTTATGATCACATAGCTGTAAAACGAATATCCTTGGAACAGTTCAGAGGTCCAGACAGTAAAGAGGCAGAGCCAGGTTGTGCTAATTAAAACGGGTGTCTTCTATTCTCTGTGAGAAGAGGCTCTGAGGGTCCTGTCAGTACATTGAGAAACGGGAAATTGTATGGGAGTTGCTCATCAGAGAGCAGCTGCTTTTTAGTAAAACAACAAGCCAGCTGCTCAGTCTGAACTTGTATTTCAAAATGAACCAGTCCTTCAAATATCTGAATATTTATTTCATTTTAACAAGTCTGTATGTGATGATAGCCTGAAGAGTTGCTCATTTTTCCTTTCTTCTCCTCATTTAGTCTCTCCTTCCTTCTCTTAGGCAAGGCTGTGTTCCTGGCGCGCGACAAACACCACCTGACAGATCTGTGTCACTTGATTCGCCACGATACCCCCTACCTGTTTCAGGAGTATGTAAAGGAGTCTCACGGCCGTGACGTGCGGGTGGTCCTGGTGGGCGGCCGTGTCGTTGGCTCCATGCTACGTTGCTCCACCGATGGACGCATGCAGAGCAACTGCTCCCTGGGTAGGTAAACAACAGAGAGGCACCAATCACACGTTTAATTACCCTACATGCTTCACTGCTTCATCCTTACAGTTGGCAGCTCTGCTGCGTTTTAGCTGTTCTTGAATTCACCAGATTTTTGTATTTTTATTGAAGTAGCTTTTATTACATACAGTTTCAGTGAGAAGTCTAAATACACTCATCATCGACTTGGAAGTTATTTTGCGCATTTTTAAGATGCATTTGAACCGTTCTATTTCAGGGTAGAATATTTTTATGACAAATATTTGAAGTTATCTCTTTTTTTATTTTCTTTAATAACAATAACAATTTTGACTGGGTCAAAATTGTACATACACAGTCAAATATATCCATGCAGACCCTTTTAATATTTGAATAAATGTCCCTTAGTGAGTTGCAGAGAAAACACACAGCAATTCTGCCTGTTTTTTTTTATTTGTTGCAATTGTTTATTCCATTTATGTCAGTACTTAATATTTACTGGATAACTTATAGTACCTCTATCATAAAGTATTGTTTACTAATGCCACTTTCATAGGACCCTAAACTATGATGCAACTTTATAATATTTGTACTTTTATAGGTAATTATATAGAGGTGTAACTACTCTTATTTATGCTGTTTTGGGATCAGTAAAGGAACATCTTTCCTGCCATAGAACTGGCTTGTAAGTATAGTCCCTAGATTTTCAAAGGTCAGGCCATTCCAGAAGCAATGTTTATAATGTTAACAGTGTTGCTCAAGGTTGTCTGCTGTATTCACTCAAAACCTAGTTTTTAATGTGTTTTGGGATCATTGTCTTATACCTGATTCTATCCAAGTCGTACCCATCACCGCCACCCACAGATGAAAGGACATTGGTTTGGACCATAAGTCTCCAGCTTGTTATAAACTGGAAGATACAGGACCACCAGTGTCTCTGTTCATAGTTAAAACTTATTTTAGAACAGAGAAAGCACCCTAAAATTTTCTTCCAAAATAGCTCTGGCCTAAACTCAGCTGACATAAAAGCTACAGTCAGTGTCAGTGAGTGTTTTCAAGCTTCTCACTGTAATTAGATAAATAATTTAAGATGTGATTTAATCTGTGAACAGCTTTCTCCTATTGTATCTAAGCTGTAACTCCACTGCTGTGATCATCATTATATGTGCGGCAAAATTTATGATGTGGCAGTGCAGAATCAACACTTGTATTTAATTCACCCTTAGAACTTCAAGTGACACAGCACTCAAGCTGATAAGGCTGATATTCAATGTCAGCGCATGGGTCCCCTTAGTCTAACTGAGGATGTAATGCTCTGTGACATAATTAGGACATCAGCCGCCAAATTATTCTGAATTTATGTATCGAAACAAAGGTACAAAAAAGCTATGAGAAATGTGAAGAAAGGAAATAAGTTTTTCAGTTATGTTAGGTCCTTTAAATATTTTGTTTCTTTGCACATCAAACATGGTTTCGACTATACTGATGAAAATCTGTTGAATCACAAGAGTTTTTCGTATTCACTGACCTCACATGTCTCCGAATTGTTAGGTGGTGTTGGGATGATGTGCCCCCTGAGTGAGCAGGGCAAGCAGCTGGCCATCGAGGTGTCTAACATCCTGGGCATGGACGTGTGTGGCGTCGATCTCCTGCAGCTCAACGACGGCTCGTTTGTGGTTTGTGAGGCTAACGCCAACGTGGGCTTCATTGCCTTCGACCAGGCCTGCGGGATTGACGTGGCAGGGATTATAGCTGACTTTGCCCTTTCAACGCTCCCCAGCCGCCTGACTCGGAAGATGTCCCTACTGTCTGTTGTGTCCAGCACCAGCGAGACCAGCAGCGAGCCTGAGGTGTGCATGGTGAACACGGGCGGCGGCTCCCTGCCAGAGGCCGTCTGCAACATGAGCGTGGGTTCTTCTTCCAGCGAAAGCGACCCCGAGCTGGCCGAGCCCTCACAGTCGTCGCCCCGCCACTCCTCGGCCTCCGCCCTGTCCGATCTCCCCGACCTCCCTGACGCAGCTTACAACTTCAACACCCTCCTGGCCAATGAGATCAAGCTATTGACTGAGTGAGAATCGAACAAATTCACATACATGCCGCAATCAGACACGTACAGTACATACACTTGTACAAGCATTCATTTAAAAAAAAACAAAAAAACACAGTATCACTCCGAAACAAATATTCATAACAAAAAACAGCTGAGAGAAACAGATCACACATTCTGACACAGCAGAGACAAACATCTAAACACAAGCCTTTTCATTTTGAGCAAAAGATCTACGGCTGCTCCCCTGACTCCTTTCTTTGCATTTTTTAAGTCCCACAGAGATATGTAAAATCAGTGTATGCTGTCAACTTATCTTAAAGGCATACAGCATATGAGATAACTGCCAAAACTGGCCTCTACCGGTGTGTATTTGTTTTTGTTTTAGGATGGGTGAAGAATTTCATTAAATGCCATGTTTTTAACCCTCCTCACAATGCAAAAAATGCAAATGAAAGGTTCTCCTGGTGAGGTAAGGTTTGGTTGATGGTGGGCAAAATGAAGTATTTCTAGGTTAAACGTACCCTCATGCTAGGCATATTGTTCCGTCAGTTCCGATTTAGTAATGAAGTGCTCCTGAAAATGACAGATAAGATGGAGACCAAACTGAAGCTGTTCAAACTTTTATGTCAGGAAGTAGTCGTCCTGTTCAGCTAAAACTCATATCAAAATGAATTCACATCATTTTAAGTTTACACTGCAGATTGTGTGTTGGATTACCAGCAGCAGCAATCTGCTTTTTAAAAAAAAAAAAAAAAACAACCCAGAAAATGCCTAGCACTTTATTAAAACAGCTTTGTCTTTTTCTTTCTTAGAGGACATATTTAGGAAGGATGAGACCATATTCAAGCCGTGTCATCACCTGAAGGCAAAATATACCTCAAAACAGAGATGTCTCACTGCCATAAGACGTCATAGACACATACAGAACATATCAGCTTAGGCCCTAACACCTTACAGACCAGGTGTTCCTTCCTTTCATGTCTAGGACCTAAAATATAACTGTGTTATGTTTATGTTACATTAGATTTTTTTTTTGTAAATATTAGAGATAGCAAAATTAACTTCATGGCATATTAGTATGCAGCTGATGAAACTGGAACAGCCGGACAGGAAAAAAACGGCCAACTTTGCTGTTTTTATAAGCTACTGTGGACAAACTAGATTGTACAGACCTGTGATTTCAAAAGGCTGAAGCTGCAGTTTGGTGCTAACAGTTGTGGATCCGGTTAGTTCACAGTCATGTTTATTGTGCTCAAAAATCCTTTGTTAGTTGTTAAAGAAAATCAATCCACCTTGTAAAAAAAAAAAAAAAAAAAAAAAAAAAAAGGAAAGGAAATATATTTTTAAAGTTGTCTTTAACAGAATGTTATTTTTTCCTTATAGAGTAAAGAAAAAAAAAAAATCCAGGGATTTCAGCAGCCAAGACTTTATTGTTTACAGCTTTTGTTCCTATGGATTTACCTTTTGTATACCTTGTGGCAGAGGCATAAGGTACGGTACAGTATTGTCCATTACTTAGGAATATTATCAGGCCAACTTTGATCAAAAGCACAAATCTAAACCCTGAATCGTCCACATAGTTATCTTTAGGCTTGTAACCCTTTCTGTTGAACACAACTCAGGGAAGCAGCCTGGATCTCAGTCCTGACCCTTCCACAAAGGCATGGAATATCCATCCAAGCTTAAAACATGTCATACACATAACACATACTTACATGTAGACCAAAAAAAACAAAAAAAACAACAACAATGAAAAAAGGTTGTAAACTACAGTATAAGACATGTGGTGTATACCATGGTTAACATGCACTTTTTTCCTTGCTTGTTTCATAATGTTCCATGTTTTCTTCCTAATTTATGGGATTTTTGAAGAAAAAAGTGGTTTGTGTGCACTAATATTGTCTCAATAAAGTGAAACCTCTGTGAAGCTTGTTTTTTTCATTTTCCTTCGTCATGGGCCCAAATTTTTTGTCTGGGGTCAAGCAGCGTCCTGCTGAAGGGTTCGGCTAGGTAAAACAGGGGGAGGGGGAGGAGGGCAGCTTTTATTTTAAATTCTTGTGTCGGGTGATTGCAGTGGCTCTAGGTTTACAACACTACTGTGATGTTGTTTGGTATCTATATTATCAAAACTATCAAAAACTGTGAAATCTGTTAAAGTCTACATTCCTAATACACAAGGACAAGTGACTGACAACATCCTGAACACTTCGCAAGGTGAACAGTAATCTTCCTTAGCTTGTATTTGACTGCATTTGTCCATTCTGTGCAGAAGTGAAGATCCAAGGAATAAGTTAATATTACCAGGAAAGAAACACTCGTTCGTCACTTGGAACCCTGATATTAGGGTTAACTGCTTCATAATTGAATCATAATCAGTGAATCATAATTTGTTTTGGTCAGGTGCCATGATGAAAAAGCTATCCATTTCATCATGGCACCTGACCAATAAAAAACATGCATGAGTTTACTCTTCCACAGTAAGGTTCTTGGACAGACAGCGTGGAATGAACTTGTATAACTGGGTGGGATGCTGTTTAAAAAAGTTACTATTAAATGTCAAATTCTGCCATTAATAAATATTTGCTCTTGAAACTAAAAAGGGAATTTAAGATGATCCAAGTGTTACAAAAATGTAAATGCCAACAGAAACTTTTCTTTTTGTAGATCAGTACAATTAACACTAACAGAGTTCATAGATGTCCCAAGACTGTTTTGACAAAGAATTGTATCGAAACATTTTAAAGGAACTTTAAGTTGCCGATAATATCTGTTTTAAAAGCTGTGGTTTGTTGAAAGGTTTCCAATATATTTTTATTTGCAAGAACAAAGCGACTTTTGAGCTTACATGACTCACTGCAGCTCTAATCATGATATATAAAAGGACTTCAAGGCTGCTAAGACGGAAAACATGAAAGTGGTTGCATAAAAACAGTCCCAGCAAAAGTCATTGACATTTCTCTTTGTTTTCTTTCTGGCTAAAGATTGTTGTTCACAAATGTCCAAAATCATGTAAATACAGATCCCTCTTTTTTTTTTTTTTTTTTTTTTTTTAATTCAAATAAAGAGTCATTATTCAAACCAATACAAATGTGCTCTTTTGCTTTTTATCAGACATTTAAGCATGGAATGATTCTTATTTCATTTAGATGCTACGAAAGATAGTTTTGCTTTTTTTTTTTTTTTTTTTTTTTTTTTTTTTGTCACACTTAGATGTTTCTGATCATCAGTAAAATGTTCTGAGGTAACAGTAACCTGAGTAATTATAAAGACTTTTAAAATGGTTTCATTTATGAAGGGAAAAGGCTACCCATGCCAACCTGCCTTGGTAAAAGGAAAAAAAAAAAAAAGTAATTGCCCCATAAACCTAATAATTAGTTTGAGAACTGCCATCTGAGTCTTTCACATCGCTGTGGAGGAATTTTCCCACTCTTGCTGTGACATGTTTAAGGTCATGCTGCAGCATCTGAGCTTTTCAGCCATGCCGAGGTGGACTTGCTGGCGTGCTGCAGATCATTGATCTGCTGCATCACCGAAGTGTGCTTGAGCTGAGGGTCACAAAACTGATTGCCTAATATTCTCCTTGCTTTTCAGGATAATGTAACCTTTTTCCTTTTTTTTTTTCTATTGGAAGGAAAAAACATAAAGAGCAGTTTACAGAATATCCAACCTTACAACAGCCAGGGGTCAAATAAAATTGAAATTCGAGTTCAAGTTATGTGTTTTGATGCCCTTAAAGTTTTTGGAACTAGATAGGAATTGGAAATTTGAGGTCAGTGACTTGGTGCAATTTGCTGGCTTTCCTTTGATAAAAACTTTTTTTTTAATTAACTCTTTTTGATTTGAGTACACCTAAACACATCCCGTGAAAAGTCTGCTACAGAACAACCAGTACAAGAACACAGGAATTCCAACCTGGAAATGAACATTTGAAATACCCAGAATCTCAGTCTTTCTTTTGCCATTCCTTGTTTTCAATCTCTTAATGTTGAATCCTTTCTTGTTTTTATTTTTAAATCTCATAAAGACAGAGAATAAATAAATAAATGAATGAGATCTAAACAAAAGAAGGATGTCTCAGGGAATTATATACATTTTCCTTTTCTTCCAGATGTCTTCACATTTAGATCGCTGAAGTCTCATTGAGAAAGTGATTCTTTCCATCACACGTATATCATAGATGATATCATTCCATTCATCTAGACTTGGGATCTCAGATTTAGGTCATTTCTTTATAACTGCTTTTCTTGCAGCTAAACTCAGTATTCCACATTAATATTTAGTTTTAACACTTACAGTAGTTGAGCGTATAACCAAAAAAGAAGTTCCCAGTTAAATGTAATGTTTATTCCATATATAGTTACTAGTGCTGTAAAAACTTCCAGCAGCTGGAAGAACTTGGCGTAGCTGAACTGAATAAAATACCTAATAAGACGTTTCACCCAAAATGCTTTCCACAACTATGAACATAATATCTTCCATGGAAATCCACAGTAATTCTTCCAGGTCTCTTCGGAAAGGTGGGTGTTGGTTTCCCTGTTTGTTTTATGTCAGTGCTATTTATTGTTTTAATCTCTTGAAATCCTCTATAGACTCTAGAGATCACCTTACATCTGGAGTTTGTCTTGCAAGCACTCGTGAATATTTTTAATAGACTGCTTTCAAATACCGATTGATTTTTTTGACAGAGCTGTTTAAGTGATGGAGTACCTGAAGCAATTTAAAGAAATAACTATTATTTCAGACGTCTTTTCAGCATCTGAAAACTCATTAGTGTTGCTTGGTTATAGAAGATACAAAATGAGAGACCCCAGTTGAGCTATCCCCTATAATTAGTATTCATGTTATTTGGTGTAAAAGCTGGATCATAACGGCGCCATTTCAGGATCTTTACTTCTTCTGTCATGATGTAACCTTTTCAGATTGATAGATATCAGCAACTTTGTTTCTCATCTGTTCTTGAGTTTTTTTTAGATTCCAGCATAATGTGCAGCTTTAGGAGATCTTGTATCCCACTTTATGTTTCTAATTAAGAGATCTCTTGGTACTACATGTCAGACAGTAATTGGACCATGGTGAGGCAACTGAAACTGATCCAGAAAAAGCGTTAATCAGTCTATTCATGATTGTCACACAGGGACAGGTTATTTTGGATAACTTTTTTCCCTTTATAAGAAATGAAAACATTATTTAATAACTGCCTTTTACATTTACTCTGGTTGTTTTTATCTGATATCAACATATGTTTTTTGATGATTTAGGCGTGACAAAAAAAAAAGTAAAAACAAGAAAGAAGGAATCTTTCGTCACAGAATTGTATATTAAAAAGCCCATGTTTTAAATAACATAAAATGACCAATAATAACCACATACATACTTTTATTTCTTAGCTGTTCATCTGTTCTCTATATTCACATCCGAATGAATTGTACGGCTAAACACATGGATGGAGCAGATCTCAGAGAAGAATAAAATAGGCAAGGCAGGGATGTTGGCTAACCAGAACCAGGCTGTGGTTCAAGCTGCAGACTCTGCACCTGCTGCAGCAGCCCCTGGATGGATTCTGTCAGGTAATGTTTTGGTTTCTGCTGGATGGCCTCCAGGGCTGTGGTGCCAAATCCCAGTGCCTGGCACGGAAACAAACACAAGCACAGCAGCTGTCAGCATCTCTTGGGAGTGCAAAGCTGACTTATATAATGATGTCACTGAAACTGGACAACACATTCAGCTTCATTTAACCCACTTTATATACCCTTATGACAACCTGACATGCTTGGCTCTTTTATACCTGGGATCAAGTAGATGTTATTGATTATAAGATTATTATGCATGGATCACCACGAGAGTTAACCTTGTCTGCAATTTGACTACAGCAATTTTTACAAGCTGAAAGGTGGCTGTCCGTTTTCTGGAGACCAAAAGAAGCTCAAATAAGTCCTTTCTTCTATAAAAGTAAAAATGCTGCATTTTAGCACATTACAAAATCATGGTTTTAATGTGCGAGCAGCTGGCAATTTTTTTTTTCGAAGATAAACCTTCTAAAGAATACAGGTGAATTCCTAATGGAAATACCAGAACATTTATCTTTAACATGAATTGCAGGAGAAAGTGGGTCACACAGCAAGACAATGTTCATAAGCACACAAGGCATTTTAAAAAGTATTAAAGTAGACTAAAGTTATTGTTTTTCAGTAGCCAAGCCAATGTCGTGACCTTAATCCGTCAGGAATGTAATAGATGGACTTGAAACAAGCCGCTCATGTGCGCACATCCCACCAACATTCCAGTGTCCAGTTACTGCAGCACATGGATGGGTGGGTGGGGGTGTGGAGGTTTTTTTATTACTCAACAACATCCATTGTTGATTGGAAATATAATTTGTTTATAGTTTTAAAACATGTTTAAATGTTGAAAATTTCAAGATGTTGCTGTCATGATATGATATTACAGATGCGTTATGTATGGTGCTTTGCAAAAGTATTCATATGCAACGCAGCTCAAAATCAGCAAGTTGAAAGTACTCAGGGGTTGTTTTCTTGCCAACTTAAAATGCAAAAATAAATCTGTTGTGAATGATTTTCTTTGCCTGCTTTGCAATAGACTAAACATGCCAATATTTTAATAAAACAAAGTTGCCCGATTTTTCTTGAAAAGAACAAACTGTTGCAAGTCCAAAAAAGTGGGTCAGACATCAAATATTTTCTATTTTGCTGGTCTAGAAAATGTTTTGATTTTGAATGTAAAGATCCTGATAAGACAAGTCTTTCTGCTATTTTATATACAGCCATAGGAAATACATTGACATCCCGACTGTTTTCTTTTTTAGGTTGACACGCAAGAATCATGTAAAGTCTTTTAGGTGAGACGCAAAGCCTGCAGACCAAATCCGGGGTCAGACTGGCGCGACGCTCCCTAAAAACTCCCACTAATATGCACCTTGTGTTTACAGCGTCACCAATTAGAGATAATCCAGTACTGAGACAATGCTGGGAAGAGCTAAGAAACTGTGTCACAGAGTCATACCTCACCCCAGCAGGTGACTTACCTTTTGGAAGTCGCCTTCAATGAGCGATAACATGGCGAGGCAGTGGGCCACGAGCGCAATCTGAGCAATGTCTTTTCTGGCCTGCTTATGTTCAAACTCCAGTATGGCTCGCAACATCTCGTCCATTTCAACACGCTGGGATTTTTCTAGTCAAGAGTCAAGGAGAGGAAGATGTTTTATTTTGTACTTAATCCTTTAAGTTACGAATAGACTGTTACAACACACACAAAAGAATCCTGAACACTCTTACTGTTCTGGTTGGGGTGTGTCTGTTAACTGTGTATAGCTTTTCTAAGCATCTTTTCTCACCCACTTTTGCCAGTAAACGATCCATCAAGCCTGGGAATTTGCTTTGCAGCTAACGGGCATCACATTATACTAAGTAGGGCAGCAGATGTGATAGAGTCAAGTTGTCTGGTTGCTGCTCAGCCAGAGTTGTGTCAGCAGTGGTCTCTAGTCAGCCCTAAGCATGCTAGTGTAAATCTGGGGTTTAGCGTTTGGATTGCACAGCAAGACAGATCAGCTAAATATAGCACTGTTGACCTTATTTTTTTCAGTTCTTCTTAGTCTCATTCATTAGTTCACTTGTATGTTAATGGAGCTCTTGGCTGGAGTTTGGAGTATGACGTAGATGGACAGATGGTGACTTTTTATGTGTTTTCTACACCTTGGACTACTGTAAAGCTAAATAAACTAACAGAATGCTTAGTCTAATGTTTGACATTTGTTTTACATAGTTCAGGAAACAATATGCACCATAAAAGGAATCTGATGACACAGCATGTTTCTGGATCATTTTCGTCTCGGTCTTCAGTATATTGCTGAGATGGTTTTGCCAAGTTTGTGCCACCTACAAAATAACAAAGCATTATTAGATTAAACATGAAACATGTAAGCAAAAATAAATGTAATCACATGAGCAAATGTAATCGAGAAATGTTTAAAACTGATACATTCAGCATGGTTTTTTACATTTTGACTGAAAACAGTTCAGTTCGAAGCTCCTGTTTACTGTGGCTTATGAGAATAAAATTAGTAATGAAACACCTGGTGTTTGGTGGCTCTTGAAGTTCTGCAGTGAGCTGCAGTAGCTGTCTTGTGAATCATTCCTTAACTTCCTAATAGGCTTTGCTTGACAATCTTTGTAAGGCTGCTTGTGCACCTTTTTCTATCACTCTTTAAAAAAATATGAATACTTTGAAATAGATTTGCATACAAGTTGCACTTTTTGAACCGCATAATTGAAATAAATTAATTTTTCCACAATATTCTAATTCCTTGAGATCTATCTACAACTCCCTGCGGTGTTGACTTTAGGCTCTGAAACTTACATAACCTCAAATGAAATTCTTTACTCATGTTTTTCCATTTCTTGTATCTGTTTTGTTGAAATTTGAATCATTCTAAATGATATAAAGAAAGAAAGAAACAAAGAAAAAGAAATGCCAGATACCGCTCGAGGATAAAGGAGAACGGAATATGTGCATGGGCAAACCTTAGAGTACAAGGAGCGAACAATGAGAATCTTCCCTTGTCTGAAAAACACATCAGCCATTAGAAAGTATCCCTTAGAGGTGGCAGAGCTGTCTAAACCATACTCCTCAGTGGCAAAGTAAATCTGCAATTAAAAACATATGCACCCGTGTCAGTTTTTGTAAAACAGTGTACAACCATATAATAACTTAGGGTTGATATTTTGATTACTTTGGATTTTTTTTTTCGCTGTTTTTTCTTAACTACCAGGAGGCAATGTTGACTCAAATTGAGTTCTACAAGCTTATATATATATATATAAAATGGTTATGGGTTTAATTAAAGCAGTAAAGGCCTTCTGCTAATCATTTCATCTGTAACAGTTTTAAAAAATGCAAACATCATTTGCAAAGTGATGCAGGGCTGCTTCCAGGTTTCCAGCTGATGAGTGGAATTGGGCCAGGCTTCTGTGCAGCCGCTGTTGTATTGAAGGACCTGATTCTGGATTCTTCAGCACAGCCCATTCAGCCTGGGACAGGAGCTCTGCTACAACAGCTAAATTATCCAGGCCTGGGAATGTACAAGCAAGGAAACAAATCCACAAATATTTATGCATATAAAATGATCAGAAATAAAAAAAAATTAAAAAAATAAAAAACAATGTAATTTGACCCAAAGAATCATTTTTGTGCTTATCTCTTACCCATGTTGGCCTCGGCCAACAGTAAATAGGCAGGGACGAGCTGAATGGTATCGGGACTATATACGTCAATGGAGGTACGCAGGCAGCAGTGGGCAGCAGGAAGCGCCTCTTTGTGTTTACCCTCTGACAGCTTGCTTAGAGCCACCAACCTGCAAATCTCAATCAGCCTTACCTGAGAAAGAAGCCAAACCCAAAGTTACCTTCACTCCACAATAACTCTTATGACTTCAAGAAATGATTACATAACAGTTCACGGAAATAAAACAATGTTATCTCATACATCCTCCCATTTCTTTGAAACATTATTTTCAGGAATGAAGCGAACTAGACTCAGCTGGTTCTGAAGATGACTCAGTATCCAGATTGTTAAACACAACAGCAACATTAGCACTTACAGAAGGAAAAGAATCTTGAAAGAATGCATCTCTAATGCTGCTGTTCATGTTTCTTTCTTTCTTTTTTTTTTTTATTTTTCCTCAGGTAACAGCAGTTCTAGTTTGGATTATTCAAATTTGGAATGATGGGTCCTTTCAAGACAGACATAACAAAGGAGAAAAATGTTGTTTGGCTGTAAAACTCAAAACAAAGCTGGATATTCTGTTTGCACAAGTTTTCATATCCATCCCCCAATATGTTTACCTTTCTTAACTTGTTTGCCTTGCGGACGGCCTGATCGGGAATATCTGTGAAGGCACGTATGGGAAGAAGCAGCTGACAGATTCTTTCATGGATTCCCACCCAGTCAGCCTGCTGGTGCTCGACATTACTGAGGACATTTAAATACATATTTGTGATCCAACACATATTTTCTATCTGTCCCAACATCTTAAATTCCTTGAAGTCAAAATAACTTTGTAACTTCCAAGAAATCCTCTCTTGTGCAAATGAATCATGATGCACTGCAAGTTCGGCTGTACTCCGGTATGAACGTAATATTGGGAAATACCAGAGAAATAAAATGTCTGACAGTTAAAAGCTTCAGTCTTTTGAATTCTGGCAACATCCTAAGATGCCATCGGAGTTCATGGAGGGCATAGTAAATTGGAAGCTATAATAACTAGCCTGTAATTTGGTTCTTCTGGTTCCTTTCGTCTGCACACTCTTGCGGAAACGGTCTGAACTTTCCGTGCATATTTCTTACTGCGGAGGATGTTTGCTTGCTCCGTTGCATTTGTCTTTTTAAGCAGGCAGAAATCTGGCTATGCCACATCACCACTAACACGACACAAACAGAAGGCTGAATTGCTGTGCAGCTGGAAGTGAGAAAAATGTAATGCCCCATTTGGCCATTTCACTCCAACACAATGCCTTCAAAATATTTAAGTAACGTGATTTGAAAAGTATTTACACCCTTTGAAATTTTTCCCACTTTGTTAAAATATGACCACCAACTTCAATGTTTTTGATTTCATGAGATAGACGCCAACACAAAGCAGCGAATCATTGTGAAGTTATAGAAAAAAGTTGCAGGGCTTTCAATTACGGTTAAAACCAGATATTTACATATACTAAATAAAAAGATGCATACACATTTTTTTTCCCCCACTGTCTGAAGTTAAATCAGACCAAACGTTTCTTGTTTTAGGTTAGTCAGAATTACCAAAATGATTTCTATTTGCCAAATGCAAACATTTAGAACATAACTTAGAGATTTTTTTGTACCTTTCTTCAAATTCAGAAGTTTACATACATTTGTAAACATTCAGAAGTTTACATACATTTGGTCAGTATCAGGGATAATTGTCTTTTAAACTGTGTGACTTGTGTCAAACCTTTTGGGTTTCCTTCTTCAAGCTTCTCACAGTAGTTTGCTGGAGTTCTGGCACATTCCTCCTGACAGAACTGGTGTAACCGCGTCACCTCTGTAGGCTGCCTCACTCGTAGACAAGTTTTCAGATCTATCCATAACTTTTCTATAGATAGAGATCACAGCTTTGTGATGGCTATGCCAAAACATTGACTTTGTTGTCCTTAAGCTACTTTATAATCACTTTGGCTATATGCTAAGGTTTATTGTCCATTTGAAGTCCAATCTGCACCCAAGCTTTAACTTTCTGGCTGATGTCTTTAGATGTTGCTTCAATATTTCTCTATGATGTCATCTATTTTATGAAGTGCACCAGTGTCTCCTGTAGCAAAACAGTCTCACAACATGATCCTGCCACCCCTATACTTCACAGATAGGATGGTACAAGCATCCTAATTTTTCCTCCAAATGTAACGATGGTCATTATGGTCAAATAGTTCCACTTCAGTTTCATTGGACCACATTTCTCCAAAGATGAAGGTCTTTGTCCCTGTGGGCATTTGCAAACTGCAATCTGGCATTGGTGTTTCTTTTGAAGTAAAGGCTTCTTCCTCGCTGAAAGGCCTTTCAGCCCATGTCGGCACAGGACATGTTTCACTGTGGATAATGACACTGTCTTACCAGCTTCAGCAGCATCTTTACCAGATCTTCTGGTTTTGTTCTGGGGTTAATCTGCATGTTTTGGTCCAAAATACATTTGTCTCTGGGACACAGAACCCGTCTGCTTCCTGTGAGCGGTATGATGATTCAACAGTCCCATTAAGTCTATACTTGTGTATAATTGTTTGAACATATGAATGTGCCACCTTCAAGCATCTGGAAATTGTTCCCAGGGATGAACCAGACTGGTGCAGCTCCACATTTCTCTTCCTGATATCTTGGCTGATTTCTTTTGACTTTCCAATCATGTGAAACAAGAAAGCAGTTTGTTCCAGGTGTGGCCTTAAAATACATCCACAGGTGAGCCTCCAATTAACTCGAATGTGTCAGTTAACCGATCAGAGGTTTGTGGAAGGAAACTCGAAAAAGTTTGACACAAGTCATACAGTTTAAAAGACAATTATCCCTGATACTGACCAAATGTATGTAAACTTCTGAATTTGTAATTTATATGTAATATGTTCTCACCAGGTTTTCTGGCATTTAGCAAATAGAAATATTTTTGGTAATTCTAACTAACCTAAAACAAGAGAAGTTTGGTGTATGTAAATATCTGGTTTCAACTGTGTATATATATATATATATATATATATATATATATATATATATATATATATATATATATATATATATATATATATATATATATATAAACAACAGAGGAAAGCCGTTGTGGTGGATGTAGCAATACCAAGCGATTGCAACATCAGGAAAAAGGAACACGAGAAACTGGAGAAATACCAGGGCCTCAGAGAGGAACTGGAGAAGGCCTGGAAGGTGAAGACCACAGTGGTGTCTGTGGTCATCGGGGCCCTCGGGACAGTCACCCCCAAACTGGAGCAGTGGCTAAAACAGATCCCAGGAACAACATCAGACATCTCAGTCCAGAAATGCACAGTTCTCGGCACAGCCAAGATACTACGCAGAACCCTCAAGCTCCCAGGCCTCTGGTAGAGGACCCGAGCTCAGAGGTTGAGAAAGACCACCCGTGGAGGGTGAGAAGGGAATTTTAATTTTATATATATATATATATATATATATATATATATATATATATATATATATATATATATATATATATATATATATGATTAAAACATGTGGTGTTAAGTGGTATTCAGTTCCCCTGAGGCATTATATTGCAGAACCATCTTTAACTGCAATAACAGCTACAAGTCTTTAGTGGTATCGCTACCAGCTCTGCTACTCCAGAGACTAAAGTTTTTGCCAGGTCTTCTTTGCAAAATACCTTACGTTCAGTCAGATTGACCAGAGTCTCTGCAAAAAGCAAGTTTTGAGTTTTGAGTTTTGTCACTTTTTCTCAATTGGATTTAGATCAGGACTTTGACTTGACCAGTTTGATATATGGATATGCATTTAACCATTTCACAGTAGCTCTTGCTGTATGTTTACGGTCTTTGTCTTGCTAAAAGAGAAGGCAAGTTTATTTATATAGCACCATTTGAACACAAGGTAATTCAAAGTTCTTTAGATAAAACCAAAGAAAATCATTAAAATAACAAAAGCTTTTTAGCTTTGCTTAAAAAGAAACAAATGTTAAAATGCATTTTTAAAGTTCAGTCTCATGTTGCGGTGGCTCATTAGTGTTGGGTTAAGAGTTCATTCGTGGGATTCTTTTGTCAAGAGCTGCAGTAACCAATAATGTTTTTAGTCCCGGATTAATTAGGATTGCCCTATATTTAGCTCCATCCATCATTCCATAAACTCTGACCAACTTAAGAAGAAAAGCATCCCGCATCATGTGACTGCTTTCATGATGTTTCACTTTTGGGACTGTGTGTTAGGGTGATGTGAAGTGTTACTTTGTCTCAGTTTTGGTCTCATCTGACAAGAATCCCTTCTTTTGAATGGTTGCTACGCCCCCTGGACAGCTGGAGAAAAACTGAAATCTGGGCTTTAATTCAGCAATGGCTTTCTTCTTGCCACTTTCCCACCAAGGCCAAATCTGACAACAGATTTCCCCCATCTGAGCTGTGGATCTCTGCAGCTCCTCTGTAATTATTATAGCTTTCTTGGCTGCTTCTCTGGTGAATATTCTCCTTACATTGTAAGTTAAGGTGGATGGCCATGGCTTACAGTTGTGCCATATTTTTTATGATTTACAGTGCTCCACAACTTTATCTCCAAAATGCCTTCTGTGTCCCTTTGTCTTCATGATGCTGCTTGTTCAGCCATGTCTCATTTTCCTTCAGCTCACAATTGTGCATTACTTTGTCCTAAAAAAGCCTGATAAACTACACTGAATTTTGTGGTTGTTACAGTAGGAAATGTGGTACTAAAAAAAAATGTAAGAGGAATGAATATTTTTTGCAAGACCCTCTAATTCATAAAACAGGGAAATGTTAACGCTCTGACAAACATCTTTAAGTTGTAATCTAAAGCATCAGCACCAGTTATATCAGTACTTTTGTTTTGAATTCCGTGTTATGATAATTTGCATTTCATTAAAATGTTTTTTTTTTTCCTCTGTTTTTTTCAGTATAAAGGCTTAACGGAAAGTATGCACAGTAAGTGGCTGTAAGCTCCATGAGACTGGCTTTAGTGGCTCATCCCTTCCCATAAATCCCCACAGGGAGGGCCACATGTTACTGCTCACTGTTCTGCCACTAAGGGTTTTAGCCAGCACCATCTTGTGCTCTGTAACTAAGCAGAAAGCCGAAAGGCGATGACGGTTTATAGAGATAAAAAACAAACAAACAAACAAAAAAAACATGGCAAAGCAGATTGTTTTCTGGCATTACAATAAGAGCGGCACACGGGTGAACCAAAATATTATTATACTTTGGTAATGTAGCTTCCAGCTGTTTCTCTCCTCCATAACAGCAGCCACATCAACACGCTCGTGATATTTTTCTGTGGAAATGCATAGCGTATACCGCCACCTAGCGTTGACACAGTGTATCTCCCAACCACCAAATTAATGAAAACAAATACTGCAGCATTTGTAAATTGCTCTCACAAACAAGGGTTATAAATGCAATATTAGAATACGTAAAATGTTAAGACAGGATAGCTAACAGAAATTGCTTACCAGTAGAAAGTTACCTGACACTTGGTGCACTGTAAATACGCTTCCCTTTGACAGAGTTCACAATACTTTTCCTTTCCCTTGGGAAAGGCAAGTGGCATTATTTCAGAGGTGGCTTTAACTTCAGGCTCCATTATTACAAGAATGTTTTTTCACTGCGGTTCAATACCAGAACTTGCTCCGGAGTTTGTGGTTGCTATGGAAACAACTTTAGCCGTCTCGAAAAGCTGGCATATGTTTTTAAGGCGCAATACTAAATCTTAAACTTACGGAAGCCGAGAGCTACGGAAGCCGAGAGCGGACGTGCTACGCATCAACTTTTTTCCTGATGGTTTTCTCGAGATAACGAGATGATTGGTGTGTGTGTGTGTGTGTGTGTGTGTGTGTGTGTTAAACCTGATTCCATCATTCAAATGCATGCCACACCAGCGGGAGAGGACTTATAAGTGTAAGTCATGGCATGCATGTGTGATTCTATGAGTAATTCTGTGAATAAGTGATAGATAAACGATAATGACAACACGTCATTGGTCGTATGATTAAACCATCGGAAAATTATCTCGTTATTTCGAGAAAACGGTCGCCGTTATTTCGTGATAACGACATAATTATCTCGTTATCTCGAGAAAACGGTTTTCGTTATGTTATGTTATTATAATGACATAAATAACTCGTTATCTCGAGTTAACCAAAAGGAAAATAAACGTTGGAGTACGACCGTTCTCTACGGAAGCCGAGAGAGGACGTGTTTTAGTAGAATCTGACAAAAAAAAGTCAAACATTTTATTTCGGTTTCACACATAAGTAGGCAGTTACAATTTCCGGTGTAAATTTACTTAGGTGTACCCCCTCAAAAGATCTGTAAATAAAACGTTTAATCCCATTAAAAAATATAACCCTAATCCTAGACCTACATATGCCCAGCGATTTAAAGTTCAGCAAATCTTAGTTTAAAATCCCATGTTTTTCCAAATAGTTCCTTGTTTATTCAGGCTTTGATAGCTCTTTCCCTTAAATAAATGAAATCATTATTTGAAAACATTTATATTTACCTGCGTTATCTCTATCTGGTATTTAAATTAGTTCAATGACCTGAAACATTTAAGTGTGACAAAAAAAGCACAGAGAGAAGAACTCTGTAAGGAAGTAAATACTTTTTCACGGCACAGTTATACTCTTTGTTTTAACCAAACCAACCTGGAGTGTGTGTTGCTAGAAAGCTCAGCCTTATTCTCATATTAGTAAAGTACACAGTTTCAGTTCCAGTCCCAGGAGAAAAAGCTTTTTTCTGGCAAAACACCCAAACAACCGCTTGGCTAGATACCATCTAATGGTTGTTGAAGATTTGGTGACCCTAAGATGCCACTGTTTCCTGCAGTCCTCTAGCAATAAGCGTTTGGAATTTTTTTTTTTTTTTTTAAATCCCTTACCATCCTGCTGATTGTGGATAGTAACAAAGATTAATATGGATTTCAGTCAGTCTTTTTTGTGAAATTTATTAGAATATATTACAAAAATACATTCTACATACAAGGTTTGAGGAGAAAAAGGGTTACACAAACACCTATCTTAATGTTCTATTAAAGCAGATAAGTCTTCCTAATCGAGAACTCACTGAAAGGATAGCTGGTTAGGTCAGATATATTAAAGATAAAACTATCACATTAGCTTTAGACTGAGCAGTTATGTTACAATTTGCTTTTTCAAAAGTCACATTCACACATTCAGTCATTTTTATGAACCTTAAAGCTGCAGAAGATTTTCTTTGTCTGATCATTCTTTCTTACGCAGGTGGATATATATAATCCCGCTACACAGCAACAAAGGGACACACACCCAGGCCAGGATAAAGCAGTAGCCAAAGTCCCCTGAAGTCGGGTTTTTTGAGTCTGGGAGGATTTCCTTTTGGTGCAGAGTGTAAATTAGTGCAGCAGAAAAAACTGTCAGACCTTAAAACACACAAAAAACAACTGTTAGGAACAAAAGCTTATACAGGAGATCTCTTAAAACACATAAACGGCCTGAGCTGCCTGTATTAATGTCTAGTGGATGTCTGCAATATCTGTACCAATCTGCTGTACCATTATTAAAGGTATGTCTTGACTATTACTTGTACAAAATCCCATATTTATTATATTTTACAAATGGACACAAAAAATATATGCTCTAATTGTACTACCAAGCTGTATCTTGAATAAGGTGCAGTTTCATGTGTGTTTTCCTTCTTAGAGGTGTTCTGGATCATATGAACTGAGGTTTACCTGCAAAGATTTGACACAGTCCAGTGAAGTAGAAGAGTCCGCCCTTCGACATAGTGAACAGCTGGCCCAAGAACACCAAGAAGGAGACTGAGGAGAAGGCCACTGAGAGAACCATGAGGACCTGTACAGCCTGAAGCCACTCTGAAAAAAAAAAAAGCTATTGATTGCCTAATTTTACCTCTTAAATGTTATGAATCAGTTAAATTCATTTTTTTAAGGCTTACCCGTTTCCTTGGTGGTTTCACACAGCTGAGTTCCTGTGGAGTTGTCAAACCTACAGTTGTACCAAAGATCTGAGGTTTCTGTGGGATCCCACACCCACCAAGACTGTTAAAGAAGATGAAATACATATGGTTAGATAAGTCCTTAGGAAACAGTGTTCTTAAAGTTGGTCATAAACATAAGTATTACCTTTTCCATGGTTGCAATAAACAGCATAGCTAAGGTGATGATATGCAGCATGGTAACAGAAATGAGTAAGTAGGCCATTTTCAAAACCCTGTATAAAAGAGAAGGAAACCATATTTTTATTATTTCAGAGAAAGAACCCTAGCTATAGCCATAGTAAGACAATAAAAAGTTGTCAAAAATATTTGCCCCCTATGCAGGTCTCTTCTGCTTTTATTTTTTGTTACACTCAAATGATCGAATAAATTTCAATATCAGACAAAGATACACTGTATAAACACTAAATGCAGCTTTCAAATGAGATTTTAATTGATAGTGGGAAAACTGCTATCCAAACCAAGTTGGCCCTATGTGAAAAAGTAATTGGCCCATAAGTGTAATATCTGCATAAGAATAACCTTGGTCACGACTACTGCCATTCAGTTCTTTTGAGAAATTTACACTGGCCCACCCTTTTTTGCAGAGTAGTTTTAATTCAACCACACTTCTGGATTTTTGTGCATGAATAGCCTGTTTAAGGTCATACAACAGAATCTCATTCAGATACATGTCAGACTTTGACACAATGAAAACCTTTTTTTTGCCATTCAGAGGTGAACTTCCTGGATTGTTATGGGTGATTGACCCTCTGTGTAACCTAAGTTCCCTTGAGCTTAACATCACAAACATATGGCCAGACATTTTACTTAAGAATTTTCTGGTAGAATTCATGGTTCCATCAATTACACCAAGTCATCCAGGATCTTGTTTGATGAGGTTCACCCTCTTTCCCCCTCCATGCACCACCGAGTTCGTTTCTCTCCGGTTCCGAGACCCAACCAATAAAACCAGCAATGTATTTACCTTGTGAAATAATGAGAAATGGTTATGTATAAAATCCAAATTTAATGCCAAAATGATCAGTGTACAGAGTATACAAATGAACAGATACAGAGTGACATTCACCTTCGGTACCGGGCTTCCCACAGCCCATCTTAAGGATGAACGAAGAGGAGCAAAGAACGGAGCGTGAGCCCTGCTTTTATCTATGCCTCACTCTTAACCCTCCTAAAGGGTGTCATCGTATCAATTTATCTATCAGTTTATCCTTGACTATGTATTGCGTGTGACGTGATATCAGCGGTTATGTTTGTGTAAGCTGTAGCAGTGAGCGCTGCGGCAGATAAGCAATTACCGTAAGTAGGGCAGATATATTTAATTAGGGCAGCAGAGATGATTGGATCAAAATCATACATCCATAACAATCTGAAGAAGCCCCAGACCAATGTGCTATCACCTCCATGTTTTACTCTTGGAATGATGCTCTTCTTCTGAAAGGCTTTTAGTTGTACACCACATTCACAGGGATGTACACCCTTCAAAAAGTTCACCTTTTATTTCATCAGTCCACAAAATTCTTCCCTAAGAGTTTTGGGATGCATTAAAACTTTTTTTTTTCTTTTTTTCTTTATTTTGTGTGAAAAATATGAAACAGGCTTATGTAAACTTTAGGTCAGCAATGCTTTTTGGCTTTGGAACTCTCCCATAGATGCAATTGTTTGCTGAATCATGAATTGCCAAGTAGTCACTTGGAATAATTTTGGAAGGACAATCACTCCAAGGAAGGTTCACTGTGTGATATATTCCTCCATTTGTGGATAATGGCTGTCACTATGATTCACTGAAGTCACAAAATCCCTTTGTAACCTTTTTCAGGGTGATAATTGTTAGTGACTTTGTTTCTCATCTACTGTATCAGTGATGATGTGTTGATTCCTGAGATCTTTCAGTCTACTTCATGCTGTCCAACAGGTTCTTATTAACATTTTTTTTTAGATACAGGTCTGGCAGAAATCAGACGTGGATGTGGCAAAAGAAACTGAACCAATAAAATGTGGTTAAATTGTGATTAGGCAAGGGGGCAATTATATTTTCACAAAGGACCAGGTTGGTTTGGATAGTTTTTTTCCATTAATAAATGAAAGCATCACTTGAGAACTGTCTTTTCTATTTACTCTGCTTATCTTTGTCCACTATTAAAAGTTATTTGACAATCTAAGACATTTGAGTGTGACAAAAGAGCAAAAACAGAACTAACTTGTGACAGGGCAAACTAATTTTCACAACACTGTATATACAGTAGCTAACGCTTGGATGCAGGAATTAAAACAGAAGATAAAAAACATGATTCCCCTGGCAAATTTAACCTTGATGTTTTAGTGGTCAGCAATATTTAGGCTGTAATAACTGCAGTGATGGTTATTTTAATTCCTGATAAAACAAAGAGACATACAGTGAGACAAAAGGGAAACAAAACAGTACACAGTAAAATAAGAACAGGATGAAACTGTCTGTATAGATCTTTATCTGTAGGAGTGGCCTGTTTGTGTGGGCAGTGGAGACACAATTACTGTAAAATTATGCTATTATGTTGGAGCCCATCAATCAAATAAAAATGACAAGTGAATCAGATCTAAGTTATCTTTGTGTTGTATGGAATTAAAAAATATCTATAAGAAAGACACAGTACATAAAACATTTGATCAGGTTGCTAATAAAAGAGGCAAAAATGCATCATTTTGATATAAACAAGACTTTAAAACACAATAACAAATGCTGTGGTTTTGTCTTTAAGCTTAGCCCTGTTAGAAAGCAACATTTGGATTGATATATTTAAGTGAAAAAGTTAGGAAACTATCTTCCTACCCCAGATATTGCTTGTTCTCCTCAATCAGATCTTAACAATTTGGGAGCAGCTCCTGTACTTAGCAACGTCGTGCCCGTTTTGGTGGTCCACACTCTTTTCTAGCTTTGCCACACCCCCTTTATTTATTTACTTTCTGCAGGCTCGCCACTCTCAAGTTTCCAAGGAGAACGCCCATTTCCTCTGTGGAGAACAGAACTCCCTTTTGCTCTGCCCTGGCATCGGTCAGTGCATCATCATCCAAAAAGGTCTCAAATGAGACCCACCCATCAGCAGCAGAGGCATGTGAAACCACATGAAAATATTGTCTCTCTGTAAACAGTCTATGAGAAGTACTCTCTTACATAGTGAGTGGTTCATGATTCTTTATCCATTCATCTCATATAACATACAGCTGCTAACTATTTCTATTTGCCAAATTACAGAATGAGAGGAATAATGTTTCAGATCAGACCACAGGACATGTCTCCAGAGATTTGTTCCTGAATACATTTACAAACTGTAATACAGCTTTTTGATTTTGCTTTTGAAAAAGTAACATTTCCTTTCTGAGTGGCCTTTTAGCCCATGTCGGTACAGGACAGGTTTCACTGTGGATAACAATACTCTCTTACCAGCTTAAGCCAGTCTATTTACAAGTTCTTTTGCTTTTATTCCGGGGTTGATCCAACAAAAAACTAAAAAGGATCATCTAACCAGGTCAGTCCTTGTGCCTGTTGTAATGTCATCTATAAATACACACAAGGCAGAAATAGCAGAATTAATTTTCTAATTTGTTAAATTGCCTCCTTCAGAGGAAATCCATATATAATTAACCTGCTGTAATATGATTGTAAGTGTACTTGTTAACAGAGGTGAGTAGTAACTAGTTACATTTACTCAGTTACATTTACTTGAGTAACCTTTTAGAAAAAAATACTTTTAGGATAATTTTACGACACCCTACTTTTGAGTAATATTATTATGAAGTCTCATTACACTATGCTATCTGGATTCTCTACCCACTGTGAATAACCTGACTGAATGAAGAACAAACATGTTTTAACCAAAAATGCATCAGATGCAGACACACAATGTATGTTAAAGTGGGACTTCTTGTTTTTACACAAGCTTCATTGTTCTAAAGTCATTTTCTATCTGCTGAGCCTGATGTGCCAGTAGATGGTCAAAGAAATATACAGTAAACACCATGCATTGTCACTGGAAGTACTTTACCCTGTCCTAACACACACACCCATACACACACACAAACACACAGTTTCTATGCAGTACAAATCTGGAACAAACTACCAGAACACTGCAAAGAAGCTAAAATACTTAGTTCCTTTAAATTAAGGCTAAAATCCCACCTGTTTAGAGTTGCCTTTGATTCCTATAACTGGAACATTGATCAGTATATCTGATGTATAGTTGCTTGATGATTTTGATGATGGCATTTGACAAAATGCAATATATAATGCATAATGGAAGTTTTCCTTTTGTTTAAAAAAATGTTATTTTGTACTTAAACAGTGTTATTTTGTAATCGTGTTTTTTGTCTTTTTAGTTAATAAAATACCGGAATTTGCACATAACTTTATATTTGTGTCTGTCTGATGACATTATTTTAAAAATATTAAATTAGATGTTTTGACCTGTTACTTAAGTAGCCTTTTTTATCAAATACGTTTTTACTCTTACTGAGTAATTTCCTAAATGGCTGATTTTTACTTTTCCTTGTTTAAAAATGTTTTTTGTTTGTTTGTTTTTTAAAAATATGTTGAATTAGTTTTAATCTTACATTAATACAATTTTTGTATACTTCACCAACCTCTGCTTGTTAGTAAAAATTAAAAAAACAACAAAAAACAAAACATAAACCACAAAACAGTATTTTTCAAAGGTATAATTGGGTGTCCTTTCAGCTTCAGAATTGTGTTGTCGCCATCTAGTGTTTACAGTCCGCTACTACAGAAATAGCGAAATGAACTATCACTAACAGCAGCTAATAAAATATGTTTGACAGCGGTTGTGTCAATACTGAAGCCTAAAGCGGTCGAGCTTTTTGAAAGTGTGACTGTTTGTAGTTGATTACAAATGTAGTCTGTGGTTGGTGAATTCACCCCTCCATCTTGGTACGGTCCGTTGCCTAGGTGCTAGTAGAAGCCAGTTTACTCCGCCACGCCTGTCCAAGGCGCTTGGTTTTCTCGTCGCTGTTAGCTCTGGGTGAGTAAAACACAAACTATAGTCTGCTCTATGAGGTCCTCAAGCTCAGGAACAGTAAATCTTGTGGAAAAAAATTCCCAGTAATTACATTTAAACTCAAATCAGTTGCCAACAAGCAGTCTCTCTATATAAAGCTGCGGTACCGTTAGCGCCAGCGCTAGCTTTTTTATGCACCCCAATAACTTTGCTAACATGGCTTTCTAGTGTAAAAGCTCTCTCCTTATTATAGTGTCAGAGGAACCAATTCTTAGTTATGCTTCAATACTCATGGAGTCTTGTTAAAAAACACAGAAGACGCTGCCATCCTGCTGAAAACATCGTTTGCTCCTCCTTCAGAGTCAGACATTTTGAGAAGAAATCCCTAACCAAGCGAAGGATCTTTTAGAACTGAGACAATTCAGCTTTTCCTTAGAAACTAGTGATCACTTTATCAAAAGAAGATACACAATATTTCCCTGCCAGAAGTTCCGCTAAAACCTGCATGTGTAAGCTGCTAAAGTTGTTCTCTTTATTATTTATATCAAAAGCTAAATGATAAAGAACCAGATCCTACATTGCTGAACTACATCATCCTACATGCTACTACATGATCCTACATGCTGAACTTTTGCACAGCCTCAGGTGATACAGTGTAGTCAGCTGTTAGCCCAGCTGAAGTGGGCAGTGCCTGGGTTTGTCACCAATTAGCCAAATTGTTCTGAGGGATTTTATTTTTTACAGAGCTGCTGGCACGCATGGATTACAGAGACAATGGGACTGGTGGAGCTTGAGGTTCTGCTCTTCATGGCCAAACAAGTGCAAACTGAGCTGTGTTTTGTGTGGGACATCATGTAGGAAGAGCTACTGTTTGAGATCAGTATTTTCCCAGCTGATGAAATGGCGTCACCAAAGGCAATGGATCATGAAGAGGTAACTTTGCTTCTGATTGATAAAAGTTACAGTCACTATAAAGTGTTGCTTTTTCATGGAAACTTTTTTTCCCCTTAACAGAGTGACCACACCTGGAATGGTTTTCTAATCTATTGTTTTCTTCCCCATAGGCTGGTGTATCTGCTAGCATTTTTTTTTTTCCCCTTCAGTATGAGTTTAACATATTGCATAGCAGAAGGAAAAATAAAAATGTTATTTATACAATCTTAATCGAAGGACTGCATCTTACACCAGCACTTAACATTTGTCAGCATTAGAAGGGTGTACTCAATTTGCAGTCTTTCAGTCATTTGTTCCTCAAGAACATAGACCAGATGGTGGGATGTGAGACTTGATACTTTGCCTGTGACAATATGCTGCATGTTGTTGGAGCCATAACAACTCCTTTTGCATTCCAAATGCTGCATGGCTTCTGCTCAAGTTACTGAATTCTGGAACAGGTGTTTGGTGCTGGGCTGCTGTAGTCATAGTCTGAGCATGCAAAAACATCAGCGGTACTGAGCAGCTTCTTCTTACAAATTTCAGTTTAGCACTAAATTTAAAGTTGTGGTTGATGCATTTGGGCTCATATGTGTTAATAAATTTAATTTCATTTCATTCTCTGGCCCCTTAGTTCTTGACGGAGCTGGACCAGATTACAAAGCGGCTTCAGGAGGATGGCTTGCCTCCAGAGGCCGATGCGGAGGAGCGGCAGCGGCATTTATGGCAGCAGCTGCTCAACTCCGAGGCAAAGCTGCAGTCGGTCTCAAAGGAGCTGCAGACCTTACGTACGCAGCAGGCCAATGAAATGAAGGAGGTGAGGTCGTCCAGTGTTGCTTCAGTTCACCAACTGTCAAAAATGCTGTATTGAGATGTGTGAACGAAAAATGTCCAGTCAGACATATTTTTAGGCAAATTATGAAGTGCGCTGGGCACCTTATACTTGAAACAGGTACCTTTATTGTAGCAATTTCTCAAAATGTATTACTGGTCTTAGTTGAATTCAGTTCAGAGTTTTATTTGTTTAACTCTCAGGTGGAGAGCTATGTGGCACACATTCGGACGCTGTTGGAAGAGCGTGAGTGTCTGACTGCAGAGTATGAGAGAGACAATGAAGATTTGCGACATGAACTTCACCAAATCAAACATCAACAAGGTGGGCTCAATACAGCTGTTACTAGCTGTGGTTTAATCATTCGAACAGTATCCTCCTTATTTATTGGCACCCCTGGTACAGATGTGTAAAAACTTTAGAGCAGGTTAATTTTTCATTTCGAAAGCATAATATCACACGGACAAATGCAATGCTTCTTAAACACCATATAGATCCTAACTGGGTTTTTTTTGGGAAGCATGCCAGGAAAAAGATGTTTCTGTCTTACCATCATAAACATATAGGTGTGGCTTTTGCTAAACTTTAACTGAAACTGGGCGTTTTAGTCGGATGAGATGAAGACCAAGCTTTGTGGCGACAAACACTCCATCCAGGTCAGTCTCATTAAAAAGAAAAAAAAAGAATGATAATGTGGAAGAGAATCTTCTGCTCACTGTTAAGTACGCTGCTGGATTTGTGGGGCTGTTTCGCTATTGAAGAGGTGGAGCTGCAGAGATCGTATAACTGCACAGTAATGATCACTTGTTATCTCTTTGAAATACTAGGATATTTTAAACAATCATCTGGGGACCACATTTTATTTCCCCCTAACAACGTTATAACATTATTTTCACTCCGCTGAAGATTTACCTGTTTATGCAAAATGTAGTACATTATTTTGCTCAGGTGTCAATTTTCAGTCTGACGTGAAGGAATCATTGTTTTTTTTTTTTTTTGTTTTTAGAGATCCAGAGCAAGGAGATGGCGGAGATGTTGTCACAGGAAGACCTGGGGGAGATTGGTTTGAGTAGCCCCAGTGAGCAGGTGGCGTATTTGCTGGTGGAAAGGGCCACTCTGCTGGAAAGGCTGGAGGCTGCAGAGGGAAAGCTGGAAAGTCAGACTCTCGCTGTTAACAATAGCGACCATCAGGTAAGGCTTTTATGCGAGTAGAAGAGAAAACTGCAATTTGAAATGTTCTTCCTAGCAGTGATAATAACTACAGAATGTCAAGGAATAGATTGGAAAGCTGATCCAGGGATTTTTGTCCATTGCATAAAACCTGTTCTAGATTATTCAAATGTAAAGTCTTAGCCTTAATTTTCCTGTTATGACCTCCACATGTAAATCTGTAGCTTCAGCAACACTAAACATACAGTCCTTAGTCATATCAGACTTTCCGATTAATCTCTGGAGAAGCTTTTATAATTGTAATTAAATGTAATGTTTAACTACCTGTGATGCAGTCTCCATCTGTGTGCAACACTTTAACAGGAGCACATCCAAATAATGGGAGAGAATCTCAGGCAGCAGAGGGAGGATATGCATAAGACCATAGACCACATGACAAAGGTGAGGTCATTCTAAGTTTTTCTTTAAAGTCCGGGGAGAAGCATAGTCCATTTTTTTTTTATTTTTTTTTTTTTTCTTTTTTTTTTTTTTTTTTTTTCCAGTAAATATACAGAACAGCTCGATCATCATGTGCACATTGGTTTTTGTTTTGTCAGCAGTGTTCATCCCAGAGTCCATGGAAGAAGCTGTTTGGCCTGCGCAGGTCTGCTCAGAGCAAACACAATATGAGCCCTGTAGGTTTCTACTTTACAGCTCATACTAACCTTTTAACTAACGCTGGTGTTGTGATGGAGGCCAACAGGAAACACTGGGATGTTTAACAGAGAATTGCTTTTGAAACATTTTGCACAAGGATTTAGATATGTTTTGATATCATCTGCATGAATACTGTGAAGCACACCACCTGATACGGTTTGGTTATCCAAAGGTTAGGAACTAACTTCACTGTCCACATGACACCTGACTCATTATTGGATGGCTCTACACCGCATGTTACAGTGCTTTGCAAAAGGATTTATGAACCTTTCCACATTTTCTTACATTACAACTAGGGCAATGTAAATTTTGGAAGCCAATATTGTGATATTATGACTATTTGTTATGATTGACCCAAATTTTCCTTACTACTCTCTTTCTTTTTCCATCATCACATGTCCCAACCACTCCTCCTGAGCTTTAGGGCCCCTATCATTAAGGTTATCTTTAGTTGAAGACAGTGAAAGTCGATCTAAGTGACCAAATATATTATTGGAAAGCAGAATTTTACTACATGGTACTTAAGACAGAATGGCCTAACAAATATTGCAACTAAGTAGTCCTTTAAAATTGCAACTTTGCACATATTGATATATTGTGCAGCCCTAATTACAACCACAAGCTTGAATGTATTTTATTTGGATTTTATGCAATCGGTTGACATAAATGGCATTTAAGATTTTAAAAAAAACAAACAAACAAAAAAAAAACTCATATTCCTTCCACTTTACAGTTATGTTTTACTTTGTTTTGATCCATCTCATAATATCCAAATAAATGCATAGTAGTTTGTGGCTGTGACGTGACAAAATGTGGAAAAGTTTAAGGGGTGTGAATACCTTTGCAAGGTGTGTCCCTGTGCCAGCTTTGACTTTTCATCTTTGTTTCTGAGACGGTTCTAAAAAAACCCCCCAAAAAACCCCATTAATAATATTTTGAATTTATCACAAACTGACTGATAGTATAGAAACCTTTTCCTTTAAGCAGGAGAATGCTGACTCAACTACCACCCCTTGCTCTCTACTGGTCTGGAGTGATAACGGATCTCAGTGTGAAAGTGCACGATTCTCACAACTGCATGTTATGTCTCAGGTCGAACTACCAGTCCTATTTCTTGCTGTTCTTCTTCCACTCTGACAGTGTAGGCTTGATTGTTTTGCAACAGGCCCACAGCGAGGAGCTTTCTAGGGAGCGAACTGAGCGGCAGCGGCTCGAGCGGGACCTGGAAGAAGCATCCAGGAGGCTGGCGATGGCTCATCAAGACATTCGCAGACTCAACAGTGAGCTTGATGCAGCCAAGAACAACAACCAAGACCCATGTGGTATGTTGTAAAACGCATACAGTATGTAATCAAATATGTATTTTTGTGTTTACACTGGCTTGTGTTGCAGGATCATTGTAAACTACCTAAATAAGTATATAACGCTGAACCAATAATTGCAATTTTGCCTCCAACCTTTGAAGATGCATGTATTTGTGCTTTTTATTTAATTTTCTAATCATTCTTCTGTAAATGAAGCTGCCACTAGATCCAACTGTGAGGAGTATTTGGCAGCATACGAAGATAATGTGTTTGCATTTAGCGCTTCATTAAGTAATGTGGATGTACCTATAATCTTAGGATCTGAGCTTGAGGGAACAGTCCAGGAAGTCGAGAACCTGAGGAAGGAAGTGGACAAAATGAAACACACAGGTGAGGCAGTAAGGTGTAAATGAAGGAGACTTTGACTGTTTTAAAATTTTAGTGGCCAAAAGTGGCAAAACCTTTGCCCACAAAAAAATTCCACTCCTAAATTAAGGAGGATGTTCATTGTTTACAGTTAATCTGTTTTGTGACCTATAATAAACAAAATATTAAAGCTTTATGAATCTGTGCTGAATCCTCCTATATGAATATCAGAGCTGCAATTTTGAGCGTTTCAGAGTAGGAAGTTGTGCTGATGCAGAAGGTTGGAAGAGTTGAAGTTATTCTGTGTTATAGATGAACTGACATAAACAAATAAAACTGAGGATAAATTTTCTTTTATCTTGATGCACAATGTAAGTTGTAACAGGATGCACAGTTTAGCACTGTTGACTTGCAAGAAGGTTCAGGGTTCGAATGCTGGGCTGGGGTCTTTATGCAGAAAGTTTGTACATTCTCCCTGTGCATGTCCGGGTTCTCTCTGGGTACTACAGCTTTCTTTCTTGGTCCAAAAACACGACTTCTAAGTGTGTGTGTGCATGGTTCTTTGCTCTCTATGTTGCCCTGCGATGGCCTGATGACCTGTCCATCCTGGTTCTTACTCTAATAACTTAATTGCATAAACATTTACCACCCTCCTTTAAGGTGGTCACAGACAGGAAATTGACTGGCATTTTGAGCTTTCCCCAGTGCCCTTTTGGGGAACTCCAGTTTGACTTTTAAACTGGGAAAATAAAACCTCCCAAGTGAATAAGACCAAATTTAATTTTGCAGATATGATGAAGCTGCAGCGAGCCAAAGAGCAAAATGACAGACTGGACACAGAGAACAGAGCTCTCAGGGAGAGGGTACGTGTCATTGAGTCTGAGAAGAAAAATCTTATGGATCAGGTAAATATGTTTATCCTTACCCCCCCCCCCCCAAAATTCTTATAAATAAAGATTCAAAGAGTTTTCCTGTAGTGAAGGATTTTTATTTTTGTCAAGGTGACAAAAGCTAATACAGCCGAAGAAGACACACAGAACAAGAGCAGTGAATTTGAAAACTGTCTCTCTGCCATGTCAGCCCAAGAGAATGATCAGATTCATAAACGGTATCTATATAAATTCATAAAAACAACACTTTGCATAGCAGAAATATTCCCTTCTTTAAGACTGAAATAGGCTTTAGTCACCATTATTCCCTGTTAGGTGTCAGGAAGCGGTGGAGGACGGGCTTGTGAAGGCGAGAGAGCTGCAACGGCAACTCCAGAGGCTTCGCAAGGAGCAGGAAGAGCTGGAGGAGAGGAATGAAGAGCTGGAGGCCCTGTTGGGGGAGGCCCAGAATGCCAGCAAGGACGAGAGGCATCGCCATGAGGGAGAAGTGGAGGGGCTGCTCAGAAGGGTCAGAAGGAAGAAGTGTATGCTTCTTTAACAGCGCTTAGTATCTAACAAAAAGAAATGATGCATTTATTTATTTGACTATCTGATATTTATCTGATATATTTTAAGAAAAGTAATTGGAGACATTAGAATAAAAGAAAGCTTAGAGTTGGTATAATTTTGTGCACTAAAACCTGGAATGGCTGAATCTAACCATGCAGATTAGAAGCCTGGAGACGGAGCTGAAAAAGCAGGATTCTCAAGAAAAACTACAGAAAAATGGTGACGAGGTGAAGGCCGCCGAGTCCTACCTACATGTTGTAAGAAATGACTTTTATTATATAGTGAGACTGCAGATCATCTCAACGTTGGTGACAAACTGTGATTGTATTATTTAGGGAAGTGAAATGTAAACCAATAAATCAAACATGCACATTGATCTCCCCATGTCTAAAGCACCTGAGGGACAGCTCCCAAGAGAGAATGGCCCTGCTGGAGGCGCGTCTGACCGAGGAGAAGGAGTGGAGGAAACAGCTGGAGTTAGATCTTAATGCTGCTCAGGCTGCCCTCAAGAAAGATAAAGAGGTAAAAATCTCACACATACTGTCTGCAAGACCAAACAGCCAATCCGTTCAATTCAAATTCAAAAATACTTTATCGATCCCAAAGGAAAATGAAATAAAATCGATAATCGACAGCTGCATAGCTTTCTGAAAAGTGTGTTGATATTTAAAAAGTTTTAAATATGGATGCAAAGGTATTGTTGCATTTGGTTTTGGGTAAATATGTGATTTAAGGTTACTCATAGGAACTTCTGTTTTGCTGCAAACCTGACAACTGACCTGCAGATGTGAGCAAATCTTTTCCAATTGCCTTTTACTAAGCGTCTTATTTTTGATTCCTTTTTTTCCCTATGCTATAGGCTTTACAGATAGGAGAGCGAGAGCTGAAGAAACTGAGACTTGAGGTCAGTGGTCTTCAGACCGAATGCCAACAGGGGAAAACGCTAATCAAAAGTCTCACCCAGGTCAAGGGAGAAAAGGCTGTTCTGGAAGAAAAGGTTCGTCCACTTTCCTGTTTGCTTTCTGTGGTAGCTTCATGTTAGTACGTTTTACCCTGACATGAATTGTTTAGATTCCCTGCAAGGCAATGAAAATGAACAGGACTCCATTTTTACATAAATGGCTTAAAGTATTCATACTTCTTAACTTTTTAAGCTCTGTCACATCACAGACAGCTGCCCATCTGCTTCAGTACACCTGAATCTAATAATTGGGCTCTGTAGAGCTTGACTGCATGCTGAGAATGACAAAGGGCAGAGTCCATCACTTTTATTCATGATTGCTTTTGAAAAGCCGTGTCATTCTCCGTCCGCTGCAGTAATCTCTAACTTTGTGTTGGTCTTTCGCAAAAGAAACTACATGAAGTTTGTGGTATGATTACTTTTGCAAGGGCCTTTATGTTCATGAGCATTCACAGCATGCGTTATCTTGACAATTACTGTCCTTTCAGGTGGCCCAGATGGAGCGTGCTTACAGCAGACTCCAGAGTGAGCTGGAGCGCTACAAGGATAGCAGCCAGACTCGGGGAAAGATGATGGAAGACGGACTTCAGGCTGATCAAACACAGAAGCAGGTCGACAGCCTTAACGTCGAACTCAGCAGCCTCCAGTCTTCACATGACACTCTGAGGTAGTGTTCAGTGGAGGCTCAAGAATACATGCATTAGCTCATAATGGTATAGCATTACTGAAACATTTGAATTGGAAATACCAGTGTCTGGGTAGGAGTGATAGCGCTGCTGCAGCTAGTACTTTAATCTGTTTTTTTCATAGCCAGTGGAGAGATAAGACTGTGATATTGGTGCTAACTTGGTTTGCATATATATGCATATTTTTCAGGGAGGAGATGAGCTGTGAACGACAGAAGACTGCTGAACTTCAGGCAGAGCTGAGCAGCGCTGTTCACCTGAAGCTAGAGGCTGAAGGGAAAAGAGAGAGACTGGAGCTGGAAGTCCAGCGGCTCAATAAGCAGCTTCAGTGTCATCAAGAGCAGCTATCTTCTGCAAGGGAAGCACTTCGTCGCAGCCAGAAAACTGAAATGCAAACAGCCAATTCAGGATCTGGGCCTGATTTCGCAGAGAAATTAAAGGTTGAAGGTTTGGATCAGGTAATTTTGTTAGTATCTGTAAATCATCTTAGTGCTTTAAATGTCTCTTGGGACGTGACTGTAAAGAAGATCCGCCACATGTTTACCCTTTAATAAATCAAGTCAAGAAGAAAGAAAATTTCTTTTTCTAGTTCTTATGCTGTTGAAATCAAATATTTACATACACTCTTTTTCACATTACCTGAAATCAAATCAAACTTAACCTCTTTTGGATCAGTTAAGATTACCATTTTTACTTGCAAAACACCAGCATGATAGTTTTTTTTTTTTTTCTTTTTTTTTTTTTTTTTATATTTTCGTTATTTCACAAGTTGAAAGAGACTAAGATAACCATGCCTTAAAACAATTTAGGAAAGCCAAGGTCACGTGTCAAACTCAAGGCCTGGGGGCCAAATCCGGCCTGCCATAAGTTTTTCTGTGGCCCTCAAGACTCTAATGAGCCACATAAATAGAACTTTCAAGATTACAGTTCGGTGCTTAAATATTATTTTATCCCTCAAATCAGAGCAGTTATCTATATTTTGCCAAATTACATCAGTTTGATAAGATTTTCAATGTTATTTAACTTCAAGACGTACTTTTCAAATGCAGAGACGGCTATTAATATTTTTAATAGTTTGTTTATGTCTCTATTTTCTGTTGCTAGCTTTCATCTTTGAAGAAGGAAGTAAACATTCTCAAGGATAAGTTAGAGGAGGAGCGGCAGCTAGCCTCTCATCACCAAATGGCTCTTCAGGCTCAGATTAATGAAGCCAAGGCACATATTAAGGTACACATGATCACAACAACTCCTTATCACACCCCAGTAACCTGTTTGCATTTCTGTAGTTGGAGTTTGACAGAAAAAAAAAAAACTTTATAAAGATAGGCACAAGGCAGCTAAAACTTTTTTTTTTCTTTTTCTCAGCCATTTACCAACTTAAGCATATCAGCACAGAAATACCTTACTTGAATTAAATGTTCTCTTGTCTCTGCAACTTTCAAAAGTGGCTA
The DNA here is from genome assembly GCA_014839685.1 of Anableps anableps. Lineage (NCBI taxonomy): Eukaryota > Metazoa > Chordata > Actinopteri > Cyprinodontiformes > Anablepidae > Anableps > Anableps anableps. The sequence continues at coordinate 15,027,834 of CM026071.1, forward strand.
AGAGTTTCTGCAGCACATTACTTTTTATAGCCCAGGAAGCAGTAACTCCTAGCAAAAGGTTCCTCAGCATTTATCAACTTAAAAAAGAAATTAGGTCATGGTTCAAAAAAGGACTTCAACAGTTTTTTTTAAATGTGTAACACAGATTATTAAAAAAAAAAAAAAAAAAAAAAAAAATACATATTTTTTTCCCCTCACTGAATAAATGTACTTAAGATAAAGGTTGGATTCTTCAGTTTTTTTTTTCCACATTAAATTTATGTTACTAGATTAAAGATTACAGGCTTTTTACACATCTTTATCAGGGGTGTCAGTAAAATGTGGAGGGAACTATTATGTAATAGTCATTCTCTTTTTAAGATCATATATCTTTATGTATTTTCTGTTTCCTGTCATTTTCAGCTTTGATTTTGCAGGAGCTGCAGCATACATTTTTGCTCTTTAAGCAAATGACAACCAAATAAATAGTTTTATTAAGATACCAAATTGATAAGAATGAAACACTGAAAAAATAGAGCTTTTACAAAAAATTTCCAGCTTTGTTAAAATTATAAACATAATTGGGGATCAGTGATTCATGAGTTTATTTTAGTTGAGGTCCTCTGCATCTGTTTTACTTTTTGGATCTTCTGAACGTGAAATGTTTTTCCCGTCTTAAGTCGCAAGATTCAGTGCTGAGCCAGAAGGCAGAGGAGGCTAAACAGATGAAGCAAGATGTGCAGAGAGCTCAGAACCTGTTCACCTCGGCTGAGAAAGAGCTGCGCTACGAGAAGGAAAAGAGCCTGGATCTGAAGAGACACAACACTCTGCTGGAGCAGGAAAAACTCAAGGTTGGCTTTAAGTTTTAGGACATTTGGAATTTCCTAAATGGCATTTGACATTTGACGCCAAGTCACGATCTTAGTCACTCTCTTTGTTGGGCTCTTTACTTTCTGAAAATGCTAACCACCATGACCAAAACTGAAACTACACCGGGGAAGACGCTGTGTTGTGCGCAGCGAGGAGTAATATCCCTGAACCTCAGTTATTTAAATTTTGCTTCCGAGGAGTCAGACGGTCTCACAGTTTTGAAGTGGTTTTGGACAACATTTTGAGTATTTGATTTTGTTGGATATCATCTTATTGCTTTTACTAGTTCTAGTCCAATCCAGTTGTTTATACCGTGTTAACCTACCTAACTATAGAATAGCAAGCATTACATTTTAAAAGCAGATAAATTAAGAAATGTTGTCAGTCTTATAAACTGCTGCACGGATTGTTGTTTCTCCTGGCGCCACATAAAAAGGTTCTCGCTCTCTTGTAAAGGCGCTGTTGTTTTGTGCGTTTCTTCAGCTTGGTGCTGAACTTAAGCAGGCACAGTCCAAGCTGGTCCAGGTGGAGCAGAAACTTCAAACTCGAGATGCCGAGTGTGAACGTCTGCAGCAGAAAGTCAGAGAATTAGAGCTGCAGCTGATACGTAGCAGCACAAACAGCAGCGCCACCGCGAGTCTGCAGGAGGAGTTGCAGGCTGAGAGGGCGCGGCTCATTGCTGCCGATAAGAAGGTCAGTGCTGGCTCGTGAACTTGTTAGATGATTGTTCCATTTTTTTTTTTTTTTTTTTTTTTTTTTTTTTCAAACATTTTGTTTGTGTTTTTCTCTGGTTGTCTCATCAACAGTCAGTGAATTCTGTTTCCTTTCTTATACAAACTAACCTTGTGGTGAAGGCCTCAGGTGTCTTCTTTATCCAGCACAAGCTGCTCTCTGCTTGGAGGTGCTTATTCCAAAAAGCATTAAACTCATATGAGATACACTGTCTGACCTAATGTGTGCTTTTGTAAAGGTAATTCTTATTTGAACAGTTGAAGCAGGTACACCATGTTTCAAAAGTATTCATACCTGTTACATTTTTAACATAACAGCCACAAACCTGAACTCAAATTAGCACATACTTGTGAAATGGAAGAAGCATAATATGTTTTTTTTTTTTTTTTTGTTCTGAAAAGTACCGCATGGATTTGTGTTTAGCTCTTTTTACTCTAATACCCAGAAATAAAATCCAGTCGGTTGATTTGATCATGGTGTGTGTAATTTTACCTCAATACAAAATCCTGTAAAAGATGCTCATCATCTAATAAGCTGGAGCCATTTTGCAAAAAAAAAAACAAAAAAAAAAACAAACAAAAAAAAAAAAAGTGAGGGGTGGGATTTCAGTCTCTAGATGCGAAACGCTGGAAGAAACATATGCCAAAGACTTTGGGATTGGAGAGAAAGATGGGATTGACTCAGGGGAGTAGAATATAAATGCACACCACTCTTTCCAGAATTTTATTTGGGAAATCTTTCATAATTTTCCTTCAACCTAAAATATAGTGGAAGCTAGGGCTGGACAATATGGCTGAAAAACGTATCTCTATATAAGAGTTTCATATCTGTCTATTGATAATTATTGATTAGTTGTTTTTTTTTTTAATTTGAAATAACTGAAATACTGGCGAGGTGACCTTTCCTGTTTTATCCAAAGTTTCCTCTCAAGCTGTAGTACTCATTTTTTCCTTTCACTCCATGCCGTTGTTTATTTTCAAACAGTTATGAAGTACGATAGCGAAACCTAAAACTGCTGATGAGCAAGTTACTCCACAGGTTGTTGTTAGCTTATGAAAGAGTGAGTGAGTTAGTTGATGCCACCCACCTAGCTTAGCTGGCCGTGAGAATTTGAACAGCTAAAGCCTCTCCTCTGCCTACATCCCCCAGAATGCTGTGTACTTCTGGATCGGAGTTCAGAGAAATTATTGAACAGTCTATCGGCTGTATTTTAAATTGACATCGATCACGTGTCTGTTGCAGCATATCTTTTTATTGATTTATTGCCCAGCCCTAGTGGAAGTTTTGAATACAAATGCATCTGAGTGTGAATTTTTCCAAATATGAACGCCACATGACTGCTCCAATTACAGGTTCTCCTCTAAATAATACCAATGTGTCCTGTCCACTTCCCCCCGTCACCGTGACCCTGGCTTTTTTTGTACAAGTACACTGCATGCTTGGCTACTGCATGCGTGCTCGTTTTCCTGTTGTTTTTCTGTGCTGGCATCAAAGTAGCCGACACCATCGAACCTCCCTTTCAGATACAACAGACGTGTGTGTGCAACGCTGGAAGAGGTGAAACCAAACAAAGATGTCAAAAGTAGCAGCTCTGTTCAGTTTCAATGTTTGGGAACTTCTTATAAAAAATTTACACTGCAGACACAAATTATCGAGAAATGGACTTTTTGTTTTTAATTGCAAGCTCAGATATTAACACAGTTCCTGCCAGCACCTCAAAGCAGAAAGTATGGAAAGCTAGTGATGCAAAAATTCCTTGTTTTTGTGTTGGGTTTGGGGCCCAGAGCAGAACCCTCTAGCATGGAGAACACAGCATTTTTCATGAAAACCACTTCTTGGATCATCTCGATCTTGTCAGTCAGGTGGTTCTTCCAGAGAAACTGTTTTCACAGCCGTTATTATGTCATCATTGTTTCAACATGTATAGAATGCGTCTGAGTTATTTAGGATTTATTACTCCATTATTGGAAAGATGACTATGATTTTGTGTCAGTGTTATTTTCAGTGGGGAAACATGTTTCCAAATACAAATTTTAAAGATACATTGAAGTTTGTTGTTGTAACTTGAATATAATGTGAAAAAGTTAAGGGGGTATGAATATTTTGCAAAGCACTATATTTGTCTTACCCAGAAAAAAAAAAAATCTATTGGTAGAATTAATAGAGGATTTTCTTCTGTCTTTCTTGGTTAAATGTATTTTAACACTATTTTTGAACATTATCAACATCTGATTTAAAAATGGCAGGTGTTGGAGCTCCAGCTGCAGCTAAAGAATGCCCAGCACCAGCTGCGTGTTGAGGAAGCTCGTTCCGGTGAGAGCAGCCGCCTGGAGAGGGACAGCAGGGATCTGTCCGACACTTTGTCAGCCCTGAGAGCCCAGCAGCAGGAGGAGCACATCTCCAGGTAACATAGATTTCACCACAGCGTTGTTTTCCCAGACTCATTAATGGCATCAGTTTGTCTGGCTTCAAGCCACTTTTAATTTTTTTTTTTTTTTTTTTTTTTTTTTTTTCCTATCCTGTATTCAGGAAGCTTTTAGAGCAGCGTGAGGAGGAGCTGCAGCAGCAGGTACGCTCGCTTAGGCTGAAGGAAGCTTCCCTTAACAGGACAAACACAGAGCTCAGCCACCGTGTCCAGCAGCTGGACACTCGGCTGTCCATCCTGGAGGCGGAGCTTAATAAGACAAGAGAGGAGGTGAGAAATGGTTCACAACAGTTCTTCTGATTCATAGAGACATTGTAATATTTCTATTCAAACGTAATTTTTTTCCTGAAAAGTTTATCGTTTGAGATCTTAACTTTGCTTCAATAAGTGGTACACCCTTTATTTGTTGTTTGCCGCTCTTCAGGCAAAAACCAGCCAGAAGTCAAACCACAAACTGCAGGAAGAGCTGGTGGCCAGCCAGCAGGAGTGTGAGAAGCTACAGGAGGAGCTGCAGCAGGTTCTCCTCCAGCTAGATGCACGGATCAGGTCAGACTATCAATATTAGTTTGTTAGTGAGCATTATGAAATTAAAGGCCTGAACATGCCTAGTTTTACTTCAGGTAGCAAGAGCGAAGTTAGTTGTCCAGGACAGTTTATATCTCACGAGAAACTGAAGCGTAGAACTCCTGGGAAGATGGAAAAACAGGATTGATAACAGTTTGCTTTTCAGCGTTAACCACGTCCACTCTACGAATTTCAGACCAAAATGATGGTCAGCAATCACCAACAACAATTTCAAAGTTGAAAATGGCATGATTCTTTTCTCGCAGTCCTGGGGGAGGAAACACATTTCTTGGTTTTTACAGAGCAGCATGTACAGGCCTTTGCGAAACCACTATTTGTGCGTCCTGTTTATTCTCTTGTGTTTGTCCACTGTTACAACAACCAGGAAGTACAACGAAAAGCAAAGTCAACACAAGACCAAACTGTGTCAGGCCAAGCAGGTTTTCCTGAAGGCAATGGCACAGAGAGACTCTACCATCCAGAAACTGGAGAATGATCTGACACTGGCCTCCAGTCTCTCCTGCAAGGTTTTCCTGATGGCCCATGATGCTGAGTATTTGCTTAGAGTTCTAAAGGCTGATATTTTCTAAAATATCTTTGTCTTTTTTCCTCCCCGCGTGGCGTCAAGGAGAAGGAGCGGATCAAAGCAGTGACGCTAGCAAACGAGAAGCTGCTGGAGGAGAAGCGGGAACTGTTGCGGAGGATAAGTGAGGCAGAGGACATGGGCAGCAAAGGCATGAGGACTGCTTCCACAGTCCAACACAGGTGACTTAATGAATTACAACTCCTGTCACAGTAAGGTTACTTCTCTCTAACTTCAAGTAATAACATAAAAAACCTAATTTTTTTCTCTCCAAAACAGCTCGTCTACTTATAGATACACTAAGTTTGGTTTCTGTATCATATCTGTCATGAAGGTTAACTTGGATTAAAACATTTGCTAAAGAAGTTTGTAGACGCATTTTTCTGAAATTACTTGTAAGACCCACAATAGACCAGAAGGTGTGACTTTTGTGCAGCTGGGGATATTTAAATAATGGGGAGAGTAGTTAGAATCTAAAAGTCTCATTTTATCCTGTCAATTTTGGGGTCACAAGGTCACATGATTAAAAGTTTCATCAGGTTTTTTGGCATTTTTCATCTCCCTTTGTTTTTTATTCCATCTGTGTTGAATTTTTAAACCTTTTTGAACAAAAAAACCTTGTTCCTGCTTTGGATTAATGTATGCAGATTTTTGCTTATCATTTATTAAACAGAAACCTTTTTGTGTGTTTCGGTTATTCAGTACCTCGGTGTGTTTAAGTGTTGGATATCAGGTGTTAATTAAAAATATGTTAATTTCCCTCTTAGATATACCATGAATCAAACAATTTTTTCCAATCACTGCTATGTCTTATTTTTTTTTTAACTTGAGTGGGATCATTTATGTCTGCAAGGGTTAATGTCTTAGAAGTGGAAAACAGACAACTGCAGGACAGAGCCATGAAACTCTCCAATCAAGTCAGCTCCCTGGAGCGTGCTCTGAGGAACGCCGAGTCATTCTACAGCCTGGAGGTAGAAACTTGTCCTTTTTTTTTTTTTTTTTTTTTTTTTTTTTTAATTGAGCTCACCATTTTATGTCATGTTCTAAAATTGTAGAGAATTTCAGACATCATTTACCTCTGGATCCTGATTGTCAATAAAGAAAATTTAACCTTTTTAGTTTGGGGGAAAACGTTGAAATATCTCTTTTGAATTAAGTTAAACACTTTCACATAGTTAACTATAAATTGCTCAAATTTTCAACAGAATGCCAAGAAAGTGCTCCCCCCTGGTGGTTTCACAGAAGGTGTCCTGCATGCGTCAGCTCTGAGGTAAGCCTGTTGTGAGAAAACGTGAACCATACTTTATACCATTTCATTAAAGCAATGTAAAATATGCTGCTTTCTGTTTTTAAAGGGTTCATTTTCTGAGTTTCCAGTCAGAAATACAACAAAACAGCTCAAAATGTCTCCTGGAGATTCACAGGTTGAAGGGGGGGGGGGTTCAATATTTAATATGGCTGCTATGCTTATTAAAAATACTAAAAGTTGCAGGAATAAAGTATTTCTTAGTTTTTCTGAGTCAGTATCTCATTAAATCTGTGGCCCACGTGGCAGTCGACTACATCTGTTAACGTGTTCCTTTAGTATTTGAATGCATTAAATGACAGGAAATATAAAATACATAACACAAAACAGTTGGCAAACCCCTCTGGTGTGTAACTTCCAACTATAATACACTAAACTCGTGTCGGATGTCATTTCCAGATCCGAGAGCAGACTTCTGAGAGCAATCGGACACAGCATTAGGTCACACTGTTCCCTGTTTGAGTTTCAATCAGAATTTCGATGAGATGTGTAAAACGTTACACCAGTGACTGGGAGGAACTGAAAAACCCTCTTTTCTACTTATTTAGATATAAAAAAGTGCGCGTCTATAACACTGAGTTTAATTGTTTCAGCTCAAACTTATTCTACAGTTACACTTTGCTTTTTGCCAAGATGAATAATTTGTAAATTTGCTGATTAAAATTTAGCTGTATTGTGTCAGAAATGTTGGTGGCAGCTTAAACTGTTAAAATCAGCTTCCTTCCTGAGAGGCAGACTATACTTATAAATAATGGAGCCTATTATTGATGTCAGTCTGACCTCAGGTCCCTGTGATCATGTGGACATCCTGGACGCAATCTGTTGCGCAAAGGTGAGCAAGCATGTGGTGCTGGATGGCAGAAGGACTTCCATCTCTACGCAGCAGCCATCTGAGCAGGGATACTTGAATCTTACTTCCCCACTGGTTATTCCAACTTCCACAAAAGGTATAGAAGAGACCTCAGATGGCAACGACCAGGTCTGAGAGGCGATGCAGTTCAGTGCTGTCACTGCCACACAACGTAAGCTCTTCAGTTAGGATGAAAATCTGCTTACACTGCAGTTTTACTCAGGGTTGTATTTGAAAAGCAGATTCTTGTTTGGCTCACAAGTACTGTATTTTGTCCCAGCTCCTCACTGAAAATGAGTATTTTTTTTTTTAATTTATTTATTTTTTATTCTTTACAAAGCCTTTATTAATCAAGTACTTTTCAATGTGCTCTGTTTTAAAGGACAACAGTGTTCTGTGGGATTCTTTGTTAGAAGCTAATCAGTTGATTTAGAATGCATAAATGGGACTTTAAAAGTTGGTTTGTTTGCCTTTGCACACCAAAGTTTGAGCATCATTGAAAGCTTCCTCTTGTCCATATAAAAGACTGATACGGTTTGTAATATAACATTATGAAAATGTGAAATGCATTTTTTTTTTTTTTTTTTTTTTTGTAATATTTAAATTTTGGCACTTTAACATATTTTTTATACAGATGTTTACAATAGAGATGTTTTAACAATGGCATGCAAATATTAGGATATTAACTTCTCGTGGTTTGATTTTTTTTTTTGTGTTTTGATGCCTAAAGTGTTGGATACTTTTTAACTTAAAAAAAAAAAAAAAAAAAGTCTAAATTTGATCAGCCAGTTGTTACCATTTTACAAATGTTGATCAACCCATTTTCTGTCTGAGACGATTATCTGTTACTTAATATGAAATCATTCTCTTCCTTTTTTTTTCTTCTTGGCCTATTTTAAGTTTCCTTTGGTTTCACTGTTGTCCAGATAAAAGTTTCCACCAGCTGCTCTGCTCATTGCAAAGCAGCACAGTTGCAATGAGCAGAGCCACATCTGTGCTTATCATTTTACATTCTTAGCTGTGCGTTGATGTACTGAAACATGTTTTGTAATCTACAGTCTTCCCCAAAACAAGATACAGTTTGGATCTTAGCTTGAGGAACATCTTTTTGTCATGACCAGATATAATTGGACAGTTTATTTTTGTGGTTTTTGCCTTCATAGTTTTTAAAATTCAGTAGCCAAGTTGTCTGCATGTAGCAGAGTGGTTGATGTGATAGTATGCTATCATGCATGGGTTCCAGTTGCACCAGGTCACTGGTGTTTAGTAATGTGACAGAACCAGTCTCATACATTCTGAACTACACAGAAGCGTACTGTATATTGTATTTGTATTCAAATCCCACGAAGGAAACTGCATTTATTAGCACAATTGTAAAGATGTGAAAAAGACCTTATAACTGATTCATTGTTCCAGCATAATCTGAATGGGAATTTTAAAAAGCTGTAACGCGTAATGAAGAAACAATTGTTTTAAATAAGATCAACAGAGACATAGTTGTTGGCAGACCCGCTGTACCCCTTAAGCCTCTTTTTGTCGATGGGATTGTATTTGGTCTTCTTCTAAAATATTGTTCTAAGTTGGAGTATACAGAGAGGAGGGGTGTTTTTTTTTTTTCCCCCAGTTTCTCTGATCATCCAGAGAGTGCTGGGTTCTCTTTAATGCTCTGTTCTGTTCACCCAAAGGCTTTCAAAAGGATTTAAGTATCAAAAAGTGAGAGGTTCATGGGGAAAGTGTCATTTTGTGTCTGGTGAGCTATCTTTGTGTTGGTTTGGCCTGCTGGATGACTCAAAGATGACTCATCTTAACTTTTCTGGAAGAGTCCACCAAATTTTTACTCAACATCTCTTGGTATTTCAAAATAGTTCATGATACTATTAATCTTACGAGGTTCCATTTGCTTTTGGTGGAGAAATAAGCCCACAGCATCACAGATCCTCTACCAAACCTAAGAGTTCGGCATGAAGTGCTTTTTCTCACATTAATCTTCTGTTCAATCTAAACCCACCATCAGAGTCTCATCTGAACAAAGCAAACGGGAACCGTTTGCTTTGTTCTTTTAAAGCAAACGGTTCCCGTTTGCTTTAAAAGGATTTTTAAATGGCATGTAAACATTTAATAGTTGTCTTGTCTTGGTGACTCCAAGATGCCTCTTTGTTGGAGTGAACTTTGGAGATTGTTTACCTTCCTCAGCATCCTCCTTATTATGTCAACATAAATCAAGGCGTTTGTAAAGCCCAGTGGCTAATAGAAATGGGATTCAGTGGCATGTCATGTTAACGTGCCTCTGGTGGTTTTGTTAAAAAAATAAATAAATAAATAAAAAATTTCATATATATATATATATATATATATATATATATATATATATATATATATATATATATATATATATATATATATATATATAAAAAAATATATAAATTTTTTTTTTTATTATTCTTTACAGTGTGCTCAACTTTAAAGTAGGATTTTTAGACTTTTTTTTTAGATCATGCTACAGCAATAAAAGCTTAATTTATTTTAGGTTTGGGTGTTTTTTTTTTCCCTCTCCGCATCTTTAACAGAAGTGGCAATAAATGTGACTGACAGTTTAAACTAATGCCTTCAAATATCAGCTGCACTTTAGACCCAAATACTGGCTACTATAGTTAACATAACATGAATGCATCACATCTGTATATATTTTTGAAATGTAAGCCACTATTTTTGTATTAGTAACATTTTTACACAGAATTGCTTTTTTTTTTTTAATGTGCCTGAAATGATGTTTATCTGTCTGCTGCAGGATTTTACTTTTTTTTTTTTTTTTTTTTAAACAAAACAAGATACTTTTTGAAAGAATTATGGAAATTGATAAAACTTTAACTTTTGTTGCATTTGTATCAGAACATTTTCTACATCTAAAATTATTTTTCTAAAATAAAGATTTAATGAATAAAAAGGCTTGTGTGCTCTATTTGCTTAGTTCAAATGAAGAAGCAAGATCATTTATAACAGTCTGTTTATTAAACAAGGTAAAGATACAAAGCTTTTTTTTTTTTTTTTCCTTTTTTAAACATTGATAACCTTAGTTAAACTCCTCAGTCTTGGCTGCATATTTAGTCGTCTAGAAACTGTATATGAAACCACAATGCAAGACAGGAAAAAGTGTAATAAATCTACTGAATATCTTTTTCATAGAGAACATGGGTTAAACAGTTATACAGATTACAGCTCAAGAACTCCATGCGGAATAAAACAAAAAAAGAATAAAATGCTTACACGACTGAATACTGTCGAACACAATACAGAGTAATGGATCTGGGATGATAAACAGTTAAGGCTTACATGTATAGAACTGATATAAAAGATGAATATTAATAACATACAAGTAGACTAAAATAATTACAGTAAATTCATATGTGAACTTTTACAAATTCCAAACAGAACATATTGATGGAAACCAAAAAGTAGGTACTATAAATGAGTAACATGTTTTACAGTACAGCAACATGTACATTTTTCCATTATCTCAAAAAAAGAGAGAGAGAGAGTTAGAGAGAGTACGTTGAAGAGGCAGGGTCTGTTGTTGGCGTAAATGTCCGTTTTTCAGGCCAGTGGCTTGAGTAATAGGTTCTTATTTTTGAAAACATACTATATACTGTATATGTATTTTACATTATTCTCAGTTCCATCTCCAAGCTTACGACTAGCCGCAGCACCTTTTTTCTGAAGTACCCTGAAGAATACAGGGAACCCTATAAGTACCGTTCGGAGGTTACAGTAAAAATACAACAATACTGTGTACAGTAAAAATAATACTAAAGAGAGAGAGAGAGGAGGAAAAAGCTGAGGATTTACCTCAGCATACACTCATAATCCTACTGAGTAGGACGTATACTGCAGTTTCTTCAAGATGAGTAAAGCTTATTTGAGAGAAAACTAAAAGAAAAAAAAAAATAAAGGGGTTGACTTGGTGAGAGTAGCTGTACATTAACTTCACATTTTGGTCCAGTGGTTGGATTTAAAATTACCCACTTACTAAAAAAAAAAAAAAAAAAAAAAAATCTCTCAGCTGGAATTTAAGCTTATTTTAAAAAAATTTTGTTCAGCTCTGACAAACATATCTAAACCTTAAAAAAAGGAATAGTCAAAGCCTTCATGAACTCTTTAAGATTGGCTTCCTTTTCAGTTCTCAGAGTTCATGTATGGCACTGATCACTTGAACGGGCATAAAAATTGTGTGTGGTGATGCGGGGGGGTTGGAATAAGTCATAAATGCCATATTTCAGAAAGGTGCCTTTAAATTGAAAATCAAATATGGTGTCACAAATTTTGAGAACACTAAAACAAGGAAAATATCTTACATTTAATCTTACTCCATATCTGCCAATAACTGCACCTCCTAATACAATCAGAACATATCTGATTTGTCGTCGACCGATTGCCTGTCATCAGGTTTCGATGAACGTGTACTTGTGCAGAAAAAATGAAGAAAGCAGCACAGAGCACTGTCACTTGTACTCTTAGCTGCCAGAAGTAATGCCCCCTATTTGGCATTTTCCCTCCAACTTGATTAAAACAGTTCGAGCCAAAACCACAGCGCCAAAAAGTGCTTTAAGATAATCTTTGGATGTTTTCCAAATACACCCAGCGAACATTTTTCCCCCCCACACCCCCTCTCAATACTTTAAAAAGGCCAAATATCGCCTGGCGAGTTTTGAAAACCCATTTTATGGAAAAGGGGGGGAAAAATTATCTAAACTAAAGGGGAACAAAAAAAAAACAAAAAAAAACGAGTATCTAAAATATATTTAACGGCTGATGCATCCAACGGTTTACATGATGCTTACCAAAGTGCTTTCTGAATCTGACGCAAGACATTCTTTGCTGCTCGGACCGCCAGATTAACATCAAGCTGAACTGTTACATTCACAAAGCAATGCTGTGCTCTTGTTATTGTTTTTTTTTTTACTGACAGACAGCCCAGGTGGAGACAGATGAAAGCAGTCTGTTTACTGAATCTTAACAGCGAATGCTTGTGTCAGCAGTCACAACGCTAATGTAAGCCTTATGTAGATGAACGTGGGTGCAGCGCCTCAGGAGGTCCGGCCCAGCCCAGACTAATAAATCTTGCTGCTGGACGCTTGGGGAGATCAGATGAGGGAGATCCGAATGGGGATGCTTGGGGACTCGGTCCTCTGCGGTGATTGGTGGCTCACTAGGTGCTCCACAACTGTGTGTTTGGACATGTGCTTCATAAGGTAGGTCTCCTATAAAGGTTAGAAAACACACAAATTTATCTGTTTACATTTTATTTGTTTGACCCTTTTATTAATGGGGATTATTACAAATGATTCATTTATTTTAGAGTTGGATTTAAAACATTCCTTACAAACTGCAGGTGAGAAGTACGAAGCAATCCCCAAAAAAGGCAAATTTTCATTATGTTGGCTCTATCAAGCCAAAAAGTCTTGACTGTTGGACATTATGAAAGACTTTCATCTGCTGACTCCCTGACTTCAGCTATGCAGGGACATTTTCACTTGACTTGGACGGTGCAGTCAAAATGGCCACAGTACTACTTTGCAGATATACTCTTATGTTGTTCTTTGAGTGTAAATGCAACATGTTACCAGACTCTGTGAGTAATCGTGTTAATGACCATTCATTTCCATGTCAATTTATGTGCTTAAACTCCATCAGACCTCTAAAAATGAATTCATGGATACAGATATTTTTATAATGAAAGTTTAGATGAAATGTTTTAGAAGTTCTCCTGACGTTGGCATAATGGCACGAATAACAGGCCAAATAAAGGTGAGGTTTTAATTGACTTAATAGAATTTTTTTTTTTTTTTTTTTTTGTTCAAAGGAATTCAGAATAATTACTTTTCTGATATGGTGGATGCCAGCAGTGTAACTAAAATATAGCTAAATCAGAAACAAAACATACAGCACATTTTTACATTGCCAACTGCAAAATTATTCACATTGTTGAACTTTTTCACATTTCAACCACAAACTTGGATGTATTTTATTGGGGTTTTTATTTAACAGTCCAACACGAAGTAGCACATGACTGTTTAAACTCATTCACCTTGGATAGAGAGTGTCTGTAAAGATCAATATTCAAGTTGTGCCACCAATTCTCTGTTAGGTTTAGGTCTGGACTTTGACTGGGCCATTCCAACACACTGAAACCATTCCATTGTAGCGCTGGCTGTATGTCAAGGATCGTTGTGTTTTTGTATTTCTCTCTGTCTTTCTATCAGCTCTGACCAGCTTCTACTGTTCCAGATAAGGAAAATCATCCCCACAGCATGACGCTGCCACCACCATATTACATGGTGGGTATGGTGATTTTTAGGGATAATGTGCAGTGTTAGTTTTCAAACATGTGCACAGTGTTTTGCATGTGACCGAAATTGTCAGTTTTGGTCTTATAGGGGCCAGAGCATCTCCTTCCCCATGCTCGCTATATCCTCTACATTGCATATTTCTTATAGCATATAGCCACTCTTCAATAAAGACCAGGGGCCTCATGCATAAAAGAGTGTGCAGCTTTCACACTAAAAGTTGGCATAGGGACAAATTTTGAAAAGTGCAGCGCACAAAAAATTCAGATGTATAAAACCGTGCGCACGCATGTGGCTGTACACCGTTCCTATATACATCCCATTTTCCATAAGATAGAGTGTAGCTGGTGGTGCCATGTGGAACACCCTGTCGCCGCCCATAAATACATAAGTAAATTTGTATAAATACCCAGAAGGCTCCAATCACGTGTCTGAATAACCATGGCAATGGTCCCTTCTTGCAGTAGTAGAAGTAGTTCTAATAATAATAATAATTATATATTTTATTTAAAAGGCACCTTTTAGGGCACAAAAAGTCACCTAAAAAAAAAAGCAATCAATTTTACAGCAAAAAAAATTGAAATAGAAAACAAAAAAGAAAATTTAGAGAGTAAAATGACGGCAGCTGTTGATTAATCCAAGTGGAAATGTTTGAACAGCAGAGCTTTCAGCCGGGATTTAAAGACAGACTTTGGGGACTTTGGGGTGAGTGGTGGAAATGTGGAAGCCTGTTCCACACGGAGGAATCATGTGTTGAACCAGACCGACGTGCTACTACATTTATTATGCACTTAAGTTGCACATTTACAGAATGGAAATGCTTTCTATTCATAAAGACGCATTCACAAAGCTCGACTGAGGGATGACTGGAACATTCTCAACCTGTCTGCCAGCTCCAGCTAGTTTCCCTCTTTAATGCTGGGGCAGCAATGTGCAGAGTTCCAGGATGATCGCTCAGGGCAATCTAAAGGCTAATAAACTCACTCATCATCATGTCCCAGCAGATCAATATGATCTCTGAACTCACACTCCCCCCGAATCCTTCCATTAGCGATGTTCTCCACCAGTGCCAAAGCTGTCATCTTGCCACAATTCCTCGCATCTTTGCGCAGCTATATATGGACCAGTGTGATTGTCTACACGTTGTCCGCCTTAAGAACCATCAAACCTGACCTGTTTGGAGTAAAGGGAGGCTGATCCAACCCCGTTTTCTTTTTCAGTGAGAACTAAAGTGCCCCCTGATATTTACATGCATTTTGTGCGCTTTGGCGCACAGACCGATGCACATTTACATCTATATGTGAAAAAAAAAACTGAGGAAATAACTGCTTACATCCGATGGCCGGTTCCCTATCATTTCATTTATTTATTGTATGTGTGTGTGGTAACTTATTGTACAAGGATAAATGTGGTTCAGTTTCATCGTTTAAGTTTAAGCAGTAATATTAAAATCATGAAAAAAACATTGGGTTTGATGCTCCTTGGGTTAAATAACTCTGAATGGAGACAGATCTCCGTGTATGGAGGTGAATTTTGGTGCTTTGTAATTTGTTATTGTCCAATGAAAAAGTTTACATGGCTGCCGCATATTTTCATGGTAGGTAACAAGTTTGCGTACATTTACACAAACTTTCACGCCACGTTAATTTTTATACATGCCGAATTGTGCGTAAAATATGGCGTCACACATTTTTTGTGCATATGCAATGTTTATACATGAGACCCCAGATCTGTAGAGAGCACATCCTGAGCCAGCTTGACACTTCTCAGCCACTTTATCCCTGTGATCCTTGGTCATCCAATGTTTATTTTACATCATTTTCTTTCCAAATTAGTTACCAGGCCATCCTTTATCAAAGACACTGCTCCCTAACAGTTTTAATATAGAATAATTTAGCTTTCAGTGGTATTATTATAGGAACACTAAAACTGCTGGTTGAATCCAAAACGGAACAAAATCTACACCATAGCAGGTTTTCTGCTCCCTGTATGTTTATCCGTGCTATCTGACCAGCAACACCCACATTACCTGACATTAAAATCTTTAGGGCCACCATTGTAACCTGGCTAAGTCATTGTTCCTGTTTTGTAATACAGCTCTCATTGTAAGTGAAAAGGATTACTTGGAAGATCTCTGTGCTCCAAAATGCCATGCTAAAAAACACTTCCTCCTTGCACTTTAGAGCCAAAGTTAGAGCACGCTGGATTGTTAAATATCACAAACAGGAAGCGTGACTTCTCTTTGTCAAAACATCATCAAATGTCACAGTCTTATCAGCAATAAGATATAAACAGTCTTTGTAAACATGCATGCTGGGGAAAGAAATGCAAGCTCGCAAAAAACTCGTGGCTTCTCTTTTTTTTTTTTTTTTTTTTTACTCACTGAGGTGTATGCCCGGCCGCACATGCTGCAGCAGTAGGCCTTAGCGTTTTTGATGGCGTGCGCTGACAAGTGGATCTGCAACGATGCAGAGTCTGAGTAGGCACGGTAGCAGTTAGGACATTTGTACGGCTTGTCTTTATTGTGCTGCCTCTGGTGAGACTGTAGGGGAGAGAGACAAAATGAAATGTGGTAAAGCAGTCTGCTTCAAAGGTCTAGAGGATAGATCTAATCAAGGACTTTCCAGATCTTAATTCTCAGCTAGTTCCTGGTAGACATACAGGTATGTTTTGGGTCATTGCCATGTTGCAGGTTTCAGTTATGCTTCAGCTTGTTTTGTTTTGTTTTTTAATAAATGATCTTTGTTTTTTCCTCAAACATCCTCTGATACCCAGCAGAATTCATGGTGCATTCTGTGATGGTCAGCTGGTCAGGTCCTGCTGCCGCAAAACATCCCCAGATCGTGACACTTTCACCTCCATGCTTCACAATTGGTATGAGGTGTTTCTCCTAGAATGCTGTATTTGGTTTACGCCAGACATGTCCTCTGTTATAGTATCTGTTTCAAAATTCCAGATATCTTTGGACTCAATTTCCTAAATTTTTCCATCAGTTTTTTTTTTTTTTGGAAGATGTTCTAGATGTCAGAGTATGAAACATTCAAAACAGCACCGCGCGAAAGCTGCCTCCTGATTGGTTAAAAAGTGTAATTCTTTAAAAAATCCTGGCCTGGATTATTTTACAGCAAATACAAATTCTGCATTTATCCTTAAGTGGTAGCTTCATTTCACTAAAGGAACACTTTTTAATCTGTTAGTAATTCAAAAATGATCAATGAGTTGGACCAAGTCCCAAATTGTGCTGGGCAAACCAAAGATAAAGTTGATCACACAAATGTATGTTAAAACCATTTTTTTTTTTTCAGAAATTCTGATTTATATCTTTAGATAAGGTAATAAGCAAGAAAGATTTGAAACTCAGACTTTGTTCATTGTTCCCTACTCATCCAGACTTGGAAAATGTTAAAATCCAATCCCAAAACTTCAAAGACTGAGTAAGACCCCTGCTTTCAGCATAATTAGCTTCTTCAGATTTATAAAAATGCTGTCGTGTGATACTACATTGATAAAAATGACTTAAATTAAAAATGACACACCCCACCCCCGTTAGCCGAAGTAAAGACTCACCTGAAGGTTAGACAGCTGAGTAAAAGCCTTTTCACATCCAGGATGAGCACATTTGTAAGGCCGATCACCAGTATGGATTCTGTAACAAATTAAATACAACACATTTCTAACATCAACCACTGCAAAGAAGGTGATGATTATAAACGATTTATTTTCATGTATTTGGAGAAAAGACATGCCTTAAAGTGTATCAAAACAGGTCAAAATCAATTTACAATTTGACTTTAATTTGTAAATCCCAGAATGTCATTTTATGTAAAGGTTAAATACATAGATTTAATATAAAATAACAGATTCAGCTGCGGTAAAATAAAACACCATACTAAAATTCACATACTGATATTCATAAGATTATTACAGAGACAATACTGATTTTTGAAATAAGATCTGGTGTCTCCTGTTGTAGAGAGACATTAAGCCACAGTGAGTTTGTGGAAAAGTAAAGAAATCTGAAACCTATTGAAACTTTTTCGGCTACGACAAGCGTCACCACATCTGTTATTGCCTTACAAGACGTGGAAACATGGTACTTTTATAATTAAGCAATATTTATTACAGTCCATGCAGTTATTTGTGATATTGATATTTTGTAAATTTGCAATATTCTCAGCAGCCCTGCTGTCTTTAACAACGGGCTGCTATTAAGTTTCTCTCTCTGCATTAATCTGCCTGATCAGCTCATCAGTCCAATCAGCTGACTGACTAAGTCCACCGGAATGATTTTCAAGCAGCTATGACACCTAGTAAAGCATAGGAGCATACCATCTCTGATGCCGTTCCACAACTGGCACCTTGTTGCAAAAACCAGTATATGCCATTTCTACAAGCTCATAGCAAGATTACATTTTTCAGCTAGAGGTGAGGTTAATATCTTTGATAACTTCAGAGGACCATTAAAATGTCTGAACTATCCTTTTAAGAGAGGTCAGCTCATGAGGACACTGTCAGACTGTTAGATGTCATTAGGCCTAATTACTGGGTTTCAAGGCTTCAATTATCTAATTTTTAAGCCTTAAAATCTTTAACACTTAAATTACCTCTAGGCATGAGTCTTAAATGTACGTATTTTTCGATTTAATTTAATTTTATTCTGTAAAGAAATGCATACGAGGTATGTATTTTTTTCAGTTTGTTGTAATTCTGGCTGAGGAATCAGAAATGATTTGTCGCTGTAATGAAACCAAAAGGCAAACAAATTCTGCTCTTAAAACTGTATGTAGTTGGCTTGGGAAATAACCACATTCATGCTACCAAGAGTTACTTATTAGTTATTAGGGTAATAGGTTAACTTAAGTTATGCTTTGAATTCCTGTCCTCGGACATTACCGACATATTTTAATATTGTCCGACAAAAACGTAAACTTGTCAAACATGTTGACCAACCTACTTCTCCTCTTCTTAAAAACCACAAACTGTGGATAGTCAGTTGACAATCTGCACAGACATTTGTTTTTCAATGATGCATAAAAGATAGTCACTGATTGGCTGGCTGCCGCAACACATTCTTTCAAGCATTTTGATTGGTCCAGGCAATAAAGATGCCAATAGACTAGTTCTAACACAAGGTAAGCTAATTTCTTATTATTTCTGAATATTTTCAGATGTTTTCTTATGTTTCTGCTGTTTTCCCCAGTGCTTCAAGATAACTCCTAATAATTATATGATGATCCCTAATAATTTTCAGATCATTTCTGATCAATTCTGTCGGCTTATTATTTTTTTCTGAGCAGAGTGACTGTCCAAACCTCATGGTAAAAAATGTTTTGTATTTTGCAAAAAGAATCACAATGATGACTTCTTTTTTCAAATTATTCCAACAGATCATTGTAGCAATACTTACAATAATGATAAAAGTAAGACTTCAAACCACTTTTATTAGCAATGAATATCTATATAGTTCAAACTGTAGGAAGTTACTGTAAAGCTTTACTCAAGAGAGACACTGAAATCAGAAGTACAGTAGATCAAGAATTTCCTCCAGTTGGTCTCAAAGTAACTGCAATCATAACAGGAGCGGCTGTAATTGAGCATATCAATAAAATTTTTATGTACCATGTTTAAAGTACAGAGTAAAATATGCAAATGTCAGAGGTCACCACAATGCCCACTATTAAATAAATAAGAATCTGCAGCATGTGAATGCATTGTCCTACATGTTTCAAAAATGTCCTGCCTGAGACACCAGTTTGGCAGGCTTAGGTCAAAAGTTTTCATGAACACTGCATGCCGGTCTTATGTTTAAGTCAGAGAGGGGTAAAAAAAAACAAACAATGAAAGTCTTATATTTAACAGGAGCTTGCAAAAGCCCTGCAAATACGTAAAAAACCACCCGTTTCTAAATCATCAGTCTATTCTGATATGTCTCCCATGCAAAATCGAGACTTGATGCAAGTGATTTCCTGGTGGTTGTGTAAGGGTACTGCAGTTATAACTCGTAGTCCTGCATTAAGCTTAACATCAGTTTCACAAAACTTATGTAAAAACCTTGTTATGGTTAAACCTCATAAAACATTTCCAAATATGAAGCCTGCTGGGCCCCACCCCCACCCAACAGCGACACAAACCTGGTGTGCTGCTGCAGGTGTGACAGCTGGCGGAAAGAGTTCTCGCAGTAGGAGCAGTGGTAGGGTTTGATTCCGAGGTGGATGCGCAGGTGCTGGGAAAGGTAGGAGGCATTGGCGAACGTCTTGGAGCAGTGGGGACACTTGTGTGGTTTGGCCTCTGTGTGGGACTTGGAATGAATCTGCATCTCTGACTTGGTTAAGAAGGTGAGTGGGCAGACTTTGCATCTTAACAACAAAAAAGATTGAAAAGAAAAAACAAAGGTGTCAGACATGAGGAAACTGTAAATCTAACACTCGTATTTTTATGACTAAGCTCAAAACCAATGTAAGATGTTCCATAACCAAACAGTGTTTAAGCAAGACTATGTTATGACATAAATTCATAAATTATGGTTTTAACCTTGAATGGGTATTATGTGAGGTATTACATCTCGCTTCATCCCAACATCATCCTCCTGGTTGTGTCAATAAAAGTTTCCTTTATTCCTCCTGTAGCTCTATAACATCCCTAAACACACACACTGCAGGGTTCCCGTTGCACCTCCTCTCTTCATTTAAATCTGATCATGTAAGATCAGTACAAAAAATGCTTGTAAGCCTGTAAACACAAAGAGCGATAAATGTCTAACCTGTAGGTTTTGCCCTCTTTAGGTGCCACAGTGACGCAGCCTTGGTCCGCCAGGATGGGGTAGGGCACCACCAGAAGAGGCCCAGATGTGTTTTCAGCTTTTATCTTCTTTCTTCCCCGAGGTGCCTTTGGCGGGGGGCCCAGGAGTCCTGCCAGGCCTCCACCCTTCATATGGTCCATGCCGGGACCGCTAGCCAGTCCAGAGATGATGTTCACAGAAGGAGCCCCACCCATACGGTTCTGGCTGCTTGAGGTTGGAGTCGTGGGGGTCAGGGCCTCTGAGGTGCTGTGGTTGTCGGGTCGAGATGAAGGAACCAGACCTGAGGAGGCGAGAACCAGAACTCCATTAGCTACTTTGCAACCGAGTTGAAACACGTTGTCGGACTATAGTGACTGCCGTACCTGAACGGTGATTGACCCGTCCTGATTGCTCAGTGAGTTGTCTCATGTGCCAGTCCTCCCATAACCCTTTGGACTTTACTGATGACTTGTCATCCAGATTTCCATCTGAAAGTTAGGAGATAGCACATCAGTATTAGTCAGTAAATGTTTTCATCCAGGAATAGTGTTTTCTCTACCCAGGTTGCCTTCCTCCACAGTGTCCACGACATGGCTTGAGACAAACTACAAATGGGACTTCTTATGGATTTCTTTTAACTAGGGCTGAATTCAGGAAAACATGCAATTGCGATACTTTTGCAGATTATTGCAATAATGACTGATTATAATTAGGTCACTTTTACTTGGCTCATTCTTTTTTTTCTTCACCACAAAATCGTCACCATTTTTTATGAGTTTTAGCATTTCAGCCAATAAAGCGTGGTCAACCAGGGTAGTGAAAGCCAGCTGGCTTTATGGGCAGGACATATTGCTGGCTTGAAGAATTTCCATGCCAATAATTATATTGTTGTGAAATATATATTGGCAGATCTTACCAGAATGTAATGTTTGGTGGTATAATATATTTCAGTTGGCAGTATAAATATGAGATCCAACAAAATATTGCATCCAAGAGATCTTTTGAGATTGCGATTTTATAAAAGTTGATATCGGGAAGATGATTCGATTTATTGTCCAACTTTACTTCCATCAAGGTTTTCTTCTCGCAACTCCTCAATAAAGCTCAGATTTGAGGAGTCAGCATTAATTTATATTTTTCAAAGTTTAATATTTGTCCTGTCGACAGCCTCTTCCACCCGAGCTGTGGATCTCTGCAGCTTGTAGTTCTTGGTCTTTATGATGCTGTTTGTTCATGAATGTTCTCCTACAAACTTCTAAGGTCTTCAGAGAACAGCTGGATTTACTGACATTAAATTACATGCAGGTTGACCTTCTATTAATTATTGTGACTTCTGAAAGCAGTAAGTTGCACTGCATTATATTTAGGGTATTGGAGTAAAGGGGGCTGAAAACAAATGCACACCACAGTTTAAGATTTTTTTTTTCTTTTTATAAACTATTTTTAAAGTTATGTTTCCATTTCATTCCACTTCATGATAATATTATGTGTTGGTCTATCATATAAAGTCCCAGTAAATAAATAGGGGTATATAAAGTGGGTATGAATACTTTTGCAAGGATCTATAATTGTTTTTTTTTTTGTTGTTTTTGTTTTTTCAGGCCAGCCTAAAAACAGTGAAAACAGTACCTGGTCCAGAGCTGGAGGCAGGACGAGCGTGCAGAGCAATGTCCGGCTGCCCAGAGCCTTGCGGCTGCGAATGGTGGCCCTGCACCTGCTGTGGCGGAGGTTTTGGGACAGACATGCCGTGCGGAGCGCCACCGTCTGGGGACGAGGTGGGTACCAGCAATGGCTGCTGAGAGGGGGTGGAGGTAGGCGGCAGGTGCAGAGGTCTAATCTTCTCCGCCATCAGCTGCTCCTTGATCTTGTTAATGAGGACCAGGTTATCCAGCTGAAAGGGTTAACGGGTCATGCTCAACAGAAAACAGCCACCGTGTGTGAATGTCATTTGTGGCCCTCACCAAAAAACACATTGCAGATAGGAGGGCAGCCACAAGCATAAACTAAAGAGCTTCATTTCGATTACAACTTCAGCAACCTGAGACAATTTCACAACCTGGGATTTGTTTTTCAGTGATGGCTGAAAAAGACATTCACACACAGAAACAAATGTGGCAATTAGGGTGGAAATGCTGCACTTTTTACGTGTTGTGGATGGACTTACCTGGCCTGGCATGGAGGGGGGTGGTGGCCAAAAATAGGGGTTGTTAAATCGAGGCTCTGCCATCCTGAAACAAGTGACACACATTGTAGTTATGATCAAAAGTGGTACTTAGCAAGCAGTTGAATCACCAGCCCAACATGTGGGCAGAGGGGTGTGATGCTGAACTGCAAATACGTAAAAACAATCTCACTAACCAAATGCATCAGGTACACACAGTTAGGTTTATGTTCCACTCCACATCAAGCTACATACATGTCTGTACTGAATGACATTCATCATTCTTCCTTGGTTCTAATATATTGAAAGAAATAGTTTCAAATGTTTATTATAGTCCTATATTTACCCCCTTGCAGTTTTTTGATAAACCACGTTTTCAAAAGCTTAGTAAAATTTTACATGCCACACCCAGCGTGATCAATGCCACATTTGTACTATCAAGAAATGACTTAAATAGAACCCATTTGGCAACTTGTAATAGGCTAAAAGAGCTCAAAAAGCAGAAGACATCTATAAGGAGGCAAATACACTGCAAGGCCAAAAAAAAAAAGTCGCCACCAAAGGAAAGAGTCATACTCTCTAATATTTCATTTAACTTTGATTATAGCACACATTCACTGTGGGATTGTTTCCATAACCTTGAAATGTCACTAGATTTATTTCTATCCAGTGCTGCATTAATTTTTCACCAAGATCTTGTACTGATGATGGGAGAGCCTTCTCCAGAACATTACAAAGATCCTGAATGGGGTTAAGGTCTGAACTCTGTGGTGGCCAATCCATGTGTGAAAATTATGTCTCATGCTCCCTGAACCACTCTTTCACAATTTCAGCCCGATGAAGCTTGCCATTGTCATCTTGGAATATCCCCAAGTCATCAGGGAAAAACCAATCCAATCCAATAACTTGGTCATTCAGAATATTCAGGTAGTCAGCTAACCTCAAAATGTTGCTGAATCTGGACATGACCAACTGCAGCAACCCCAGATCATAGTGCTGCCCCCACAGGCTACTACAGTAGGCACTAGGCATGATGGGTGTATCAACTCATCTGCTTCTTTGCTTACCCTGAAGCACCCATCAATCTGGACGAGGGTAAATCTGTATTCCTCAGATCACGTGACCTTCTTACATCACTCTAGAGTCCAATCTTTATACTCCCTTGCAAGTTGAAGCCTTTTTCTCCAGTAAGCCTCACTGATTGTTGGTTTTCTTATGACTACACTGCTGTTCAGCCCTATTCCTTTGAGTTCCCTTCACATTGTGTGCGTGGAAATGCTCATACTTTCATTATTAAACACAGCCCTGAGTTCTACTGTTGTTTTTCTTCAATCTGATGACACCAAATGTTTAAGTGAATCACACTCATTCGGGGTTTTTTTACAACCACATTTCTTCCTCAAAGACAATGGTTCCCCACTATTCTTCCAGTTTTTAATAATCCGTTGGACAGTTCTCAACCCACTTTTAGTAGTTTCTGCATCTCCTTTGATGTTTTCTCTACTTAATGCATGCCAGTGATTTTCCATAACCATCTTTCCACATGGTTGTTTAAGAAATGAGATGCTACTCATTGCATCAGCTGGGGTTAAATAACTTGTTGCCATCTGGAGGACAGTTGTCAGTGCAGTAACAATCCAATATCCAATAGGAAGCTCATAACTATGTGGCAACCTTTTTTTTTTTTTTTTTTTTTTTTTGGTCAGGCAGTGCACTTTTTACAATACTCTACACTGACATTTGATCAACTTTACAAAAGAATTTTCTGAACAGGATTATTTTCCAAACTTCATAGAAATCTTGTCTGCACAATATGTATCATTTAAAATAAAGATGAAATAGCATGATTTAGAATAATAGTTTAGCTAAATTATAATTCAGCATAATTTAGTTGACAATAAAATAACTTATTTGTAAGCATTTTGTCCAATTTTAGACTTTTCAAAATTAGAAACCCTGCAGAGCATAATTTAGAGGTGAAGTTAGATACAGTTGAAACCAGATGTTTATATACACTAAATAAAAAGACGCATACACATTGTTTTTTCTCTCTGTCTGAAGTTAAATCAGACTAAACTTTGCTTATTTTAGGTTAGTTAGAATTACCAAAATTATTTCTTTTTGCCAAATGCCAGAGATTTTTTTGTAACTTTGTAAATTCAGAAGTTTACACATATTTGATCAGTATCAGTGATAACTGTCATTTAAACTGTATGACTTGGGTCAAGCCTTTTGGATTTCCTTCCTCAAGCTTCTCACAATAGTTTGCTGGAGTTCTGGCCCATTCCTCCTGACAAAACCGGTGTAACTCAGTCAGCTCTATAGGCCGCCTCACCCTCAAACACCTTTTCAAATCTACCCACAACTTCTCCTTAGGATTGAGATCAGGGCTTTGTGATGGCAACACAACATTGACATTGTTGTCCTGAAGCTGCAGTATGTAACTTTTACAAACAATATGTTTTTTAACATATTTCTTAAAACTGTCACTATGTTGTGACAGTATACCATGAGACAGATAATCTGTGAAAAAAATGAAGCTCCTCTGCCTTCTCTCTGTGGTCTTACTGCCATTTCGACAGAAATACACAATACAAAACATGATGCTGCTACCCCCATACTTCACAATTAGGATGGAACAAGTGTCTCCATTTTTCCTCCAAATGTAACGATGGTCATTATGGCCAAACAATTTCACTATAGTTTTATCAGACCACAGGACATATCTATAAAAATGAAGGTCTTTGTCCCTGTGTGCATTTGGAAACTGCAGTCTGGCTTTTTTATGTTTCTTTTTAAATAAAGGCTTCTTCCTGGCAGAGTGGTCTTTCAGCCCATGTCAGTTCAGGACATGTTTCACTGTTGATAATGACACTGTCTTACCAGCTTCAGCAGCATCTTCACAAAATCTTTGGCTCTTGTTCTGGGGACGATCTGCACATTTTGGACCAAAATACATTCATCTTTGGGACACAGAAGCAGTCTCCTTCGAGAGCAGTATGATGGTTGGACATTCCTATACTTGTGTATAATTGTTTATACTTGTGTAAAATTGTTTGAACATATGAATGTGGCACCTTCAAGCATCTGGAAATTGTTCCCAGGGATGAACCAGACTGGTGCAGCTCCACATTTCTCTTCCTGATATCTTGGCTGATTTCTTTTGACTTTTCAATCGTGTGAAACAAGAAAGCAGTTTGTTCCAGGTGTGGCCTTAAAATACGTCCATAGGTGAGCCTCCAACTAACTCAAATGTCTCAGTTAATCTATCAGAGGGTTCCAAAGCCATGACATCATCATTTGGGCTTTTCCTTATTGTTTAAAGAGGCAGTACTCATTATGCACAC
Source organism: Anableps anableps (assembly GCA_014839685.1). NCBI lineage: Eukaryota > Metazoa > Chordata > Actinopteri > Cyprinodontiformes > Anablepidae > Anableps > Anableps anableps. The sequence goes on from CM026071.1 coordinate 15,053,770, forward strand.
TTCTGATTTTGAAAACATTAATAAATAAATCTTTGACATATTCTTTCTGTCATTATTGTGGCATTTAGGAAACAGAAATAACTTTGGTAATTATAACTGACCTAAAACAAAAAGTTTGGTCTGATTTAACTTCAGACTGAGAAAACACGATGTGTCTTTTTATTCGGTGTATGTAAATATGTGGTTTCAGCTGCATATAATATAAGATAACCTTTGACATTTCATAATATTTTACAGCAAAGTCTGCAGTCCATATAGCAGATCATGCATGATGCATGCATAAAAGTAGAGCTGAGTCAAGAAACATCTCCACAAATATAAATTTGGTAGGTTGTGAAATATGTCACTAGAAAAATTATCATCATCACCCCACATTTTTTTCCCATTTGATAAATGCTAATATCTTCAGAAATTACACAGAAGTTTTAAACCCCCTTCATTACACTCACTTCTTTATACTTTACTTCTAAGGAGCCAGATTTTTCTGTAGTAGTTTCAAATGCTATGGATTAAGAGATCATCATGCTCTCTGAAGACCTATCATAGATTTTTGTTGCACTTTTTAATGGCTTTCTTTTCTCTCCCTTTCAGTCGAGTGCTTGCATATGGCCATGACAGCATATAGTGCAGTGTGCTTAAAAATAGCTAAATAAATAGATAGTGAACAAAAGGAGTCATGTCTCTATACAAGAGAAAATCCAGCAAAAATGCACAAGACACAGAACCTGAGAAATGCATCATTCATTCATTAATCATCTGCTGTATGACAGGTTTTCAGCAAAACATTTTTTGGAAATCACCTGATTATTGTTACTAAAACACTATTTTATGAGTCAGAAATGGTGTTTTTCATAGAATGAAGTAAGCCCAGAACAACGGTTCTCTTGGCCTTTTATAAAGAGAACCACCTCACAGGAGCTGTACTTTTTCTATTTGCTATGTATGCTCACAAGCAAAAATATATAATTTAAGTAACTGTTTCCACTGCCTGTTTGAAGGGTAGCCACCCCCCAAAAAATAGGAAAAGACAAACAAAGGTCCAACATGGTTACCATGTTGCCAACATAGAGAGTTCCAGAAATAAATTGTTTATTTGCAATTCTGGAAGTTTTTGTGCAATTAAATCTTTCACATACTTAAATAGGTCTACAACCTCTTAGCGTGAGCATGTTCCTTTAGTGCCTGAATGGATAGAATGAATAGACAAAAACTGCTCTTAGCTTGTGTTTGCTAAAAGTAAGAGTAAGGCCTGGTCACTGAATTCAATAACTGGTAAAACCTTCTGGTTTCCAGACTTGCAACTAGAACAGGGGTTTAGTTTGATGTTATTCCCAGATCCAAGTTCTGACGTCAGATATAAATGGAACATAGAAAGGCCAGAATAAATAAATGAGCACACTTGCCTGTTGGGTAGTATCTGTTTGAAGCAAATATCAGTGAGGTCCAATACTCATTGTTTTCACAGGTTGAGCCAATTAGCTTTACATTGCAGCTAACTGGCTTAACATTTACCTTGTACATATTTAATGCTGGTTACCTGTATCAAGGTATACCAAGGTTCTAAAAGGTAGGGTTTCAGAGGTGGTTGAGTCTCCATTTTAGGACCTTTGCTTTATGTTTTCACCCCTTCTCTCACTCTCTGCCCCTTTCCTGTCTAAAACACTGTGAAGAAAAGCCACTACTGCCACAAAAAAAATTATATAAAAAAAAGATGATTGTTTCAAACCCCTAAAATTTTCTGTTATATCATTCCTATGGTTTAAAGTCCTTTTAACAAGGTGCAAGAGAAGGTGGTGCAGTGCAGCTTTATGGAGCATAAAGTAGTGCTGCACTTACCCTCCCAAACCTGTTGCTGCGCACTGCTAGTCAGCTGAGTAAACGAAGTCTACTATACTTGATTCCTTAAAATATTACAAAATTAGACCAAAATTGGACCCATTTAGCAAACTATGAGCAGTATGTCTGTTAGGCACCTGACTGCAGCCAAGCCAGTTTTTAACCAGCTAAGATCAGCTCATTAGACTCCCAGTGTTACTCAACAAAATGCAGAATGCCAAAAAACAATCCGCACAAACATGTTTATTTTAAAATTACTACTAAATTTAGTGAGTGTTGATTCCTAGATTTTAGCCTTAGCTTCTGAATCAGAATCAAAAGAACAATAAATGTAAACAATAGGAGGGTTAATTCTTGCCTTCTGTTCCAAAGAAAAGAAATTCAATTAGATTTGTTCGTTTTTGTGATAAGTTTTATGTAAATACTGTTGCAGCTTTTACTTAATATCATACAGTGAGAATCTCATAACAGCCCATGATTCAGAACTGATATCAACACTTCCTCTTGAGTAACACCAAAAGGTAGTTCAAATACCACCAGTGGTGCTTCCACCCCAGTTTTAGAATAATGGCATTAAAACAAATTTTCATTTTTCAAAAGCTCCAAATAACAAAGTGTCTAAATATTAAATTTAAAATAGATTCAAACCTAAGTTTCCTGTTTAGTCTCAATACTGATTCACAGGTACCCTTTCATGCCTGGATGACTCATACATCAGGGCAGGGCATCAACAACAGAAAACATTCCTCAGAAAATGATCAAGTAGAGCTTCAAAAAGCCTGAAGAGATATTGCTAAAGATCAATTTTAAAAAATCACAAAAACGTCAAGGTCGTTCAAAGGAAATGTAAAGAAATAAGGGATGACTCAAATCTCTTGCGCTGTATTATTTGTGAAGATAATTCAGAACTATGTTAAAGGGCTTATACAACCTGAACTTTTTCACATTTTCTCACATTACAACCACAGACATCAATGTGTTTTATTGAGATTTCATGGGATACTGACACTGACACAAAGTAGTAAGTAGTAGTAGTAAGTAATCATTAGGTAGAAGGAAAATGATAGTGTTCAAAATCGTTTAGAAAAAAACAAATCTGAAATTGGAGAGTGCATTTCTATTCAGCCCTTAGCTCTGATGTCCCTAAATAAAATCCAAGGCAACCATTGTTTTCAGAATTCATTCATTGCTTTCTAATTCATGAATAGAGTTTACCTATGATTAATTTAATCACAATATAAATGCAGCTCTACCGTGACGGCTTTCTGTCAGAGAACATTAGTGCACAAACACTATCATGAAGACAGGTCAGGGATGAAGCAGTGGACTAGTTTAAAGCATAGTTAGTTAACCCAAGCTTAAAGGGGTGGTACTGTGCATTTTCCATGCACAGAGTGCCATTTTATAGCACAATCAAGTAAGTATGTTACCTTCAGATGTTATAAAAATGCTGTATATATCAAGCATAACTTAAAAGAAATTTGACTTCACAGTTTGACACCTTGAAATTGGCCTCTGTCTGTTTAGGAAGATCCTGCTCTTTCCAACACTGAGCTTTCAGCACATCAGACAACATTTCTCCATTAAGCTGTTTACAACTGTTCCTAGGAGCGCTGGACCGAGAAGTAGTTCCTATGATAAGCTCAGCAGATGTGCAGTTCCACCAGATTTTTGCTAATTGCTGCTGCTACTAGTCTGGCAGAGCTGAGTGGGGGAGCCACAAGGGAGGGGTGCTCCATGAGGCGGAAGCTTGGGGACTGTTGGCTCCAAGGAGGAGCTTTGTGGAAATCGGCAGTGCTATTTGAGAGCAAGTGTTTAGGCACCCCCAAATGGCTACCACGGGAGATTGAAAGATTTCTCTCTCCAGGTATGTTTTTGATGCAGGAATTACATTACAACATGATATAAAACTCAAAAAAGTCAATTTTATATAACACCCCCTATTAAAAAGAGGCTCGAGGCCTTCCCAAAGGAGCTGCAGATATCCATAGCTTAGGTAGGGGAATGTGTAGACAGGACAACTGTTAGATGTGCACTCAACAAACCTGGCCTTTATGGAATACTGGCAACAAAAAAAATAGTCCAAAGAAAGCCATAAGAAGTCCTTTTTGAAGTTTGTCATAAGCCATGAATAGACACAGCAAACATGTGAAAGAAGGTGCTCTAACCAGATAAGGCAAGATTTAAACTTTTTGGTTTACATGCAAAATACTGTGTGTCGGAAAAATAACACGCATAATGCTGTAGGGGTTCTCTTTTCTAGAAGCTAGCTCATTGGCACTGATGACATGCAAAGGAGCTAATTCAGTCATTTGAATCTGCTGTATTGAAGAAAGAACACATCTACAACATGCAGGACACCAACCCTTGAGGACTGGAGTTGGACACTCCAAGTTTAAATCAAAACATATCCATATTTTGGACTGGCCTAGTCTAAGTCCTTAACAAAATCTAACTGGGGCAAGAGTTGAAATCTGATGTTCCGGTGCTGTCCATCGAACTGATTTCCATTTGCAAAAAAAAACAAAACAAAACAAAAAACATTAAAGAGCCTGTTTGATTTTCCCATTACTTCACAGTCATACACTACTTTGCGTTCGTCTATCACACAGAATACATTTAATTTTTTGGTTGTGACAAAATGTGAAAATATTCAAGGGGTGTGAATATTTTTGCAAAGTGGTGTATATAGATTAAGACGTTAATTAATAGCATCTCACAGCTTCATCACAGGTTTACTCAAGTCAGAAACATCACCATCAGAACATATGGCCAGGAGGACGTAGATGATGGGTGTGGAAACAACTGAAGTTCAACAAGAGTGGATTTACTTTTTTATTAGTAGTAGTACTATTTAAGCCCCAACATTCTGGGTGCCAAATAAAGTAACATTTAAACACTATAAATTCGATACTAAAGAGGCATAACTGTGTAATAAACATAGGCATGTCTGTGTGCGAGTTAGGCCTGCAGACTAGTCTGCCTTTTTAAAACCACACCGACACACTTACATTTCCTCAGATCCAGGATCTAAATGTCAGCTGAGAATGTGTGGACACCTATAAAAGGACTCCGAGAGCCATAGCCGTGCAGCTTGCCGCTGCCCTCGGCTCCTTTTGTCTGAATTTGTGGAAACTAAGCGTCCGTCGCTTTAAAAGCTCGGCCGAACCAAACTAAACTTTGCCTTCTTGGACTTTTCGGACATGTCGTCCTGCCCGCCCGGGGAGCAGCTCCGGACTCGGGCTGACGGGGGAGGACTGATCTTCCCCGGACCCTCCCGCTCCTGCCCAGACATTCTCAGACAGTTTTCTTAAAACATTTCCAGACAAAAGAGAAACAAAAATGGCAGCCTTATTTTTTATAAGGCGGGACGCCATATTCTGCAGACCCCAATTTTTTTTTTTTTTTTTTTTTTAGGAGCGTGTACCATAAGAAGGTGCTGCGGATTTTTTTCTTAAAAAAGAAGCAGGACACAAAGGTGTGTTTATCACGTCAATGGCGTGAATGGTTGTTTACGGCGAATTGCAGGTTTGAATAGCCCGGCCTCCCCACCTCTTAAAAAAACTGACACTTCCTACAACAACCATGCCCTGCAAAAAAAAAAAAAAAAAAAAAAAAAAAAAAAAAAACAGCACGGAAACGGACAAGCTGGACTCATCACGCCGATTCAAAGAGCACGTCGATACCTTGAAGGTGCAAATACTAAAAGCAAACAATCCATTCACATCCCGAAAAAACGCTTCGCCGTGTTAAGAAAATTTCACTTTTTTCCCCCCACATTCTGTAACTTTTGGGCGAATCAAAGGAGGGAAATCACATTTTGTGCACAATTTTAACGCATCCGGGACGCAATCCTCCATCAGGGCAAACGCTTAGCAGGGGAAAACACGCACACACACTAAAATAAGATATGCACAAATACCTTGTGTCCTGGCTGCAGATATTGTCTTGCGAGAACAGCTATAATATAAAAGGTTGATGTTCTGTCTGCCTCCAGTCGGACCACCGCTTCCGGGTCGCTTTGTTCACTTCTGGGTGCTGCTGCAAGACTCAGCGGCGACAGAAAGGAAATCTGCTAATGTTGCTTTGGATGTTTTTTTTTTTTTTCTTTACCTCACAGCTCACTTTATTTACGTTTACTGTGCAGTGCATGCCAGGTGAATAATGTAGCGGTATGTTAAGGCGTGTTTATCCACAAGATGCGCACTGCAACTATCCCGGACGCTACAACGTGGAGCACTCCATTACAACAAAATGTATGGCGTGCCAAATTATACTGCAATAAAATTCTGATTTCACATTCACAAGTGGATGTGTACAATGCAATATGATTAATGCGCAGCGACTAGGCCAGACTAGGAGAAACTCGTGGGAGTGAATGGAACCTCAAAATCAGCAAGTGAAAGTATCCCCAGATAGATTTTAATGGGCTTCTTTAATCCAAATTTTAAAAACAAACAAAAAGATTTGGATATGAACAATAATACAGCTGTGAATATAAAGTGATATCAGGTGACATTAACTGTCCCTCATACTTCAAGCATGCTTATTTAAAAAATAAATAAATAAATAAGCATGCGGGGTGGGGGGATTACATCTCAAATTTTGAATAGTATCTAGGCCTTGCTGGATGTGACAGATAAGTTGTTTGAATAGAGGTGTCCAACCGGGGACCATTTGAAGCCATGTGAATGGATTTGTGGAAATCACATCACTTTTAATCATATAGTGCAGTTTTACACATTTTGCCATATTACAACTGCAAACTTTAATGTATTTTGTTTGTGATATGGTAACAAAATGTAATGTGAAGAACAAAGCTAATGATACATGGTTAAAACACACACACACACACACACACACACACACACACACACACACATATATATATATATATATATATATATATATATATATATATATATATATATATATATATATATATATATACATATATACATATCAGGTGTGTCTCCTTCTCCAGACTCCTCAATATATAAAACAATGAGAGAAAAAGGTGGAGATGATTGTGTTGAATGTGCCTTAATTTGGGTGTGAATCAGTTAAATAAAGTAAGTGGATCACCGATCAATATTTTTGAACTATATTTGCTTGAAGATATTTGCTTGATGATCCCTATGATTTTGATGCATTGATATTTTCCCGATGATTTTGATGATTTTCATGTGTATTTGCTTGATGATTTTGCTGCATACTTGATTGATGTTCTTGTGATGTGAAGCACTTTGAACTGCCTTGCTGCTGAAATGTGCTACACAAATAAACTTAACTTAACTTAGAAGCTATAAAAGATTTGAGGCAGGGGCCGAGTGTCACCTTTGAGCAGGATAACAACATTAAACATACAGCCAGAGCTACAAAGGAACGGTTTAAAGCAAAGTGTATTCATTTGCTAGAATGGCCCAGTCAAAGTCCAGACATAAATCATATTGAGAATTTGAGATAATGCTAAAAATTTAACTGAATTAAAATGGTAAATGGCCTGTACTTGTATAGCGCTTTATCAAGTCCAAAGGACCCCAAAGCACTTCACACTACATTCAGTCATTCACACACTGATGGTGACAAGCTACTGGATTGTAACCACAGCTGCCCTGAGGAAGTCTGACAGTAACGAGGCTGCGCCACTGGGCCCTCTGACCACCATCACCAGGCAAGGTGAGTGAAGTGACTTAGCCAAGAACAGAACGACGGAGACAGGCAGAGCAAGGGCTCGAACAGCAACCCACTGATTACATCATTATATCCAACCACCGCCACCACCATCACCCCAATGCACAACTTTTAAGGTTTTAATTTGTATAAACATTTGAAAGACATGGATCATTTCGCTTCCACTTAAATCATGCAGTTCTTTTTGATAGTCTATCATGTAAAAATCCCGCCCTCCCCCCAAAAAAACAAAAAAAAAACAAAAACTGAAGGTTCTGGTTTTAACTCGACAAAACGTGGAGAAGTTCAAAAAGAATGAGCACTTTTACAAGGCATCTTACTGCAATATATAATGAAGAAGTGTTCTGATACTAATGTATGAATTTTCTGTTCGGATTGGTACCACAGCAAGGAACACTAATGTGTGCAGTTTTTAAGTATAAGCTCTATAAACCTTCAGGCTGTTTTAAATAAGATTAGAAAGGCTAGCCTTAAAATGATTAATTATTTTCACACCGTTCTATTCATGTTTATAATGTTTTATTTAAGTAATTTTTTTTTTAGCAAAAGCAGGTTCCATGGTTGCTGTCAACGATCACTTACGCTGTCTAGACAAATGACTGTTCAGTTGCATAGTTTATCTGTTCTGAGTAATAAAAGGTTCTTCTAATGCTAGGAAAACTCCTCCTAAGTAGTTAATTAAAGGACCCTATAAAAGCTGCCAAATGAAACATCACTGCTCACAGTTGATGCGGTGAGAGCACACAAAAAAAGTGGAACTGGTTCAGTTGTATTTGTGGTCAAAAAGCTTTGTCAGAAAATCTCTACACTGATTACCTCCTCAATCACACTCCTGAATTATTATCTGAAGATTCTCTAACTCTGAAAATAGACTCTGAATTTGCTTGTTTTGATTCTCATTGTGCCCCTCTTTAAAATACTTTTTTGTTGGTTTCAGTCCTGCTTACAGATTTACGTCAAAGTTGCTGAAATTCAACAGTGTGTCATTCCTCCCTTTAAACTTCCACCACCATCTTCTAGACTAACCACTATGTAGCTCTCACAAATTATTCCTACTTATGTCAGCGATCAAAAGTTCATTGGAACTGTAAGAAGCCACTGCTTGTAGGAACTGGTCTGTTAGTGTCTGTTGACGTTAACGCTGATGTGTGTGTGTGTGTGTGTGTGTATGTCAGTGTGCGTGTAGGGGGGAGGGTGTTGGTGAGTGATCTCATTATGTTTCCTGTTTTTCTCACCACTTCTCTCCAAAGAAGTGACAGTCCTGACACACAAACATGCAAAAACACTCAACAGTCCTGCTTTAAAAGTTTGTTTGAGTCAGAATCAGGAAATCTGATTAGTTACAGTCAGAATGCCTTATCCTGTTAGTTGACTCAGTGGGACGGACACGGAGCGACAACTAGATAACCTCACTTTTTAAACAATTTTTTATTTAAAAAGACTTTCTTCCACTCTGGACTCTTGACATGGACGTTGTGTGGGTAAGCAATCCAGAATTTGAATCATTTGGACCATCTGCTGGTTTTATAAGTGGGATGGTTTAATTTCAGTTTTGTGTTTGTTGTCTTTTTCACAGTTTTAGAAATGTGTTAAACATTCTTGACTGATGATGAATCACAAGATTGATAACATGAAATATATTGATGCAGCTTGGTCTTAGTTGTGATTAAAAAAAAGTTCAATATTTAATTTTAATTTCAAGACAGGTGTTGTTGATACTCTGACTGGTTAGACTGAATGTAGTTAGGTTAATTGTTGAATTTTGCTTAAAGAATTTAGTTCAGTGGTTATGTTTTCCTTTTTGACTGAAAAAAAATCACAGTAGTAGAGATTTGTAAAGCCCAGCGATGACCAGTTACAAAATTATAACTCAAACAGCCCTGATCTATCTTTTTCAAAATTTTTCATCTTTTTTGACAAATCTTGCATAAATATGGCTTTAGAAGTCCTTTTATGATTGATTGGATTTTAAAAGATTCTCAGGAGACTGTTAACACTTTGTTGATTAATTTATTGGATAACTGACTCGTTAAGAAGTATGAGATGTGTTTTCTGGACAGTGATCTGTAATGTATGTCTCTGCAGCAACATTTAGCTATTTAGGTTCTCCAAATTGGTTCTTCATAACTTTGGTCAACACTGATCTACTGTTCATCACTGTACAGTATATTTGATTAATGACATCCTTGGCAGATTTAGATGTAATATTATTTTCATTTAACCAAGAATTTTGTTTGAGATAATAAATGAGTGAGGGATCTCTCAAAATATATTTAAGAATGTAATGGGAGTATCACAAAAAACTTGATTTGTTTTTATTTATTTTGTGACAAAAATGGAATATCAAAACTTTTTTATTCCCTTCTCATTAGTCAATAAAATAAACTTAACTTAAAATTGCTGAGCATCTTTTAACATGTTTCCACTGGCATTTTCACGATCTGTCTTTGGTGATTAGCTCCAAGTCTTTGAGGTTGGAAGGCCTCCTTGCCATCCCCATAATTTTTAGCACCCTCTACAGATCCTCTGGCTGGGCTATTTAAAAACATGAATATTACTTCCAGTCAGATGAAGCATGGTTGCAAAATAAAAACATTTAATAAAACATCAATCTACCAAAGGTATGAATACTTTGTGTTGCCTAATTGTATGTTATTTTTTGTTACTGTCTTCTTTCAATAGTCAGTTACACTGAGATTAAATTTTTCTTAGACAGGGGTCTGCAACCTGTGGGTCCGGAAGCACAACTGGAACTGAACTAAACAATGTTTTTAAATATAAAAGCAATAAAATATATTTAGTAGATTTCATATGTATTATTTCTAACAATACCTGAATAGAATTTCCAAAACTGAATGGCACTAATTGTAAAAGAAACCCTTTCTGTCATTTTATAATCAATAAGCCACTGACAAACTGCTTTTTGTTTTTCTCTTTTTCCATAAATACAAGAAAAGGTATTCATTCTTTTAAAAGTTAGAGAGCTTTCTTTTTATAATCAAAGCATCAAAATATTATGGTCCTTCATAAAACAAACATATTTAATCTGATTAGAAAGTAGCAAGCTATAAGCAGCTGACTGTGGGCTGCCAACCAGAGGAAATAACATGACTAATTATTCGGGTGATATGAGCTTTATAGATTCCCATGGTTGCTCTATTGAGAGAAGACATAATTTAATATTCTGTGCAATAAGTACCAAAAAAACTCTCAATTTATACAAGAAAGTATAAATTGTTGTTTTTGCTCGAGTTTATATGTGAGAATCCTATACTAGTCCATGCCTAGTGTGATTGCAGTTATTAAGTAATTGTTTTCTCAGAAGCATGGAGCCGAACAAGATATTGGGCCAGGTTATCATTTAATTAGGTTCTAGCAGCCAAAAGAGGAGTATTTTAATTTATGCAGTGAAGTTTCTTTGTTTCGAAATGCTTCCTGTTGTTGAATGAAATGCCTTCCAGAAACTGACTGGAGAGACAGGTTGATTTTTCAGGAAATCATTAACAAATGAGCTCATCTTTAATAATCACAACCCACCAGTACAGATTTGACATGGCGACTACATGCTAAGCGACTTGCTTCTTTATTAAATCTTTTTCATGTCACCCCAAAAACTGCCTTCAGATCATTTTCATTTCTTTTTAGTATTCTGACAATTGATTACAGTGGCCCTGAATTAAAGAGTTACATGACTGGTTTCTAGATTTGCATGGCCCTTGTTGACTGGGACTATATGCAACAAAATGTCTAATTATTTGGTGGCTTGTACATCACTTCCAGGCCTCTGGAGATTGCAAAAACCTACTGTGACAAAAGTGCCTCACAATAACGGACATTTTCATATAAAATCTCAGACACATTCAAAAACACAATTAAATCCCAAATTATTCATACCCCTGACAGATTTAGGTTGAAAGTCTTTTTATAATCTTTAGCATGTTTCTCCTGGCTGGAAGTAATATAAACATTTTGGAGCAGCCCAGTCAGAATCCTGACTTGAAACTGGCAGACCGTCTGTGAAGGGAGCTAAAAATTAGGGTGATGGAAATGAGTCCTTCCAACCTCAAACACCAAGAGCAAAGATAAATAATAAAATACCAGTGGAACCATGCAAAAATCTGCTCGGTGTTAATAACAAGGATTTGGTTTTGACATTTAAACAATGAAAACAAGTTTTAATGTATTTATTTGAATTTATTGGTGATCATAAATCCTTGTTGTGTGTTAAAAGTTATTTTCTCAAATTTCCTGAGGCTCCATGATGTAATTGATCAACAAAATTTGTGTTGCAGTCAATGTCTCACCATTGTTTTGTATAAGAAAAATCCACCCTGAAATCTCATACTGTGAAACCTTCAATTTTGTTTCAGGTTGTTTCACTGATACTTGGCCTCGTGTCCACCAGACTGAGCCTCATTGAGGCAACAGGAGAACGCTCAATTATTTGCTCATCTGGTAGGTTGTTACAGCCTTGTGTTGATGAGTTACACATCTATACAAGCTCAGCTAACATCTCTTCGGCTTCTTTTGGCTTGTTCTCAGGACACTATAAAGATTCTAAACATAATTCTTGTAAACCGTGCGGCCAGGGCACATATACAGCAATAAACAACACTCTTGAGACCTGTCTTCGTTGCAATTCTTGTAGGAGTAAGTATCTTCAGTCATTTTATAAGACATTAGGGAAAACCTATGAAATATCACAATATATCTAACTAATTAGGTGGACATAATTGTCAAAAAGAGCATTTAATAATAATCATAATCATAATAATAATAATAATTTGTCTATTTTTTCTGATGGAAGTGGCAGTTAAAAAAGGTTGCACCACTACTAGTGATGTGGTGTGTGAATGTCCAGATGGACATTATTCAAATCATGGTGAATGCTATGAATGCTCCAGTCCCCTAGGTGAGTCAAGTCAAACAAAATTACTTTCTCCTGTTTATAGTGTTTACTTTTGATTAAAATCAGCTCTTCTAAATAATAAAGAAGTAAATAAGGAAAAATTTCTAATCATATATTTATTAGGTGATGAAAATGAAGATTATCGGAATATGTGCCTGTCCTGCCAAAGGTAAGAGATGCTGCATTTAGAAACTGTCAGAAGTGGTGACAAAATATCTTTTGTTGCCCAGTTACTTGTTGATGGCCAGTCAGCAAATAGGAGAATATAAAGGGACTAAATTTATTTAAATTTATTGCAACTGGTTTGTCATGAAAGCTCTGTAAAGTAAGCAAAGATGGCAATGATATAAATTTGAAAAAAACAAATGTTCCCATCCTAAATAGATTTTAAAAAGGTTGTTTTCATACATTTATGAAAACAAATAATAATAAAAAAAACAACTGTATTGAGATCCTAATCAGTTTAATTAAAAAACATAATTCATGAAAACAGTTTGTATTGACTGAAGCCAAATCGTATATGTAGTAAGTGGCCTTATGGCAGGTAATGTAACAAGTGATGCATCCATTTTTAGAGTCGGTATACGTGTGATAAAAATGTTTACCTATAAGTGTTCTTTTTTTGTCAGTTTCTGACAAGTACGCTCAAACCTCACAAAAGTCTCCTGATGGATCCTTTTTCTGTATTATCCAGAAATTGCTGAGTGCTAAAAAACAGAACTGTTATAACACAGAAATTTAAAATGCATCAGCAAATCGACATCCTGTACAAAAGAGAATCATTTGTTGACTTCTATGGTTCATCTGTTGGGTCAGGGATATTTTGCTCCTGTGAGAACAAATCAAAGTTTGCAGTTTGGTAGTATATTTCCCAGTCTGATACCTATGTATTTTTGCACATGTCTTTGAGAACACCCAGTTTCTGTGGTTTAGCTGGGGCCCTGCGCTGCCTGGGTTGTACAGCGTTTACTGCGGATGTCTCTGTATGCAGGAAGCATTGATAAGATTGATAAGGATTCACACTCAAGAAAAATATTCTAACTCTGTACTTCAACAGGATGGGTTGATAATTTAAAAAAAAAAAGATGTCAAATAACAGCCTCATGTCTTTGCACAGGTGCTTTTATGAATTAACTGTATCTACTTTTCCTTTATGTGCCATGATGTGTTAAAATGTTTCCGTTTTGCTGAAACTAGGCACTAAATGTTTGAGCAGGGTACAATTTGGTGGCTATCTCATCTTATTCTTTATGTTTTTGTTACTTTCCTTAGTGGGACACACTTCAAAATCAAAGATGAAATTTATTACCAATATTTAATCAAAGCTTAAAGAGATCGACTTTCTTTAGTTTGTTCAAACCTCATTAGTTTCTGATAAATTTTAGACTGCATTTGATATACCTGGTATAGGATATGTACTGCTTTAGACCTTTGGTCATTCATACTGAAAACATAATGAGAAAGGATCTGTAAACAAAAGAAGTTACTGCATCGTTAATGTGAATGCAAGTGAAGATGTCCATTTCCACTTATCAATTTTTGGTTCTTCCTTTTTCAGCACCTGGTGTATGGCGAACCCAGAATGCAAGAAAAAATGTCCTATTAACCCAGACAGTTTCATCATAACTCCAGATACAACTCCAATGGCACTTTCAGTGGCTACAAAAAGTAGGTGAACACTCCAGAAAGATCTGATATTTTAATATTCTTAGCATATCTTCAATTTACAACTATAAACAAAAAACGCAAGTTTTAACAAACTGCACACAAAAATTTGTAGGTGTTGTTCAAAGTGAATACGATAAATCCTACAAATATTCACTACAGCTATTTAAAGAAAAGTCAATATAGTTTAGAAACACAAGAAAGAAAGAGCAAACAACTGAACTCTCAAACCAGCTGAAAAGGGAATCCATCATAGCAAGGGTACAACAGAAAAACTGGTTGGTCTCTTCAAAGGATACACAGTCATGGGAAAACCAAGGACCTCCTTGCTGCGTCCATAGCCAGGCACTGCTAATCAAATACAGTTAATTAACTGATCAGCTACAATGTGATCACCACTGTAAAGGTACGAGTTTACGGAAGAGCTACATGGTCATTTCTAAACTATTTGAAGTCCAACATTTCACAGTAAGAAAAATTGATCAGTGAAGAACAGACAGTTACAGACCATCCTAGAACAGAACATTCCCGCAACTCCATAGAGCTACACCATAAACGTTACAGGCCCCAGATTGCAAGTTAAATATAAAAAGCTCTTGACAGCAATATTGGAAAAGGCCCTGTCTGCAGGTTGCAGACAGGGGGTTTTAAAGCTCTTTTTCACCTTTTCTTTTTACACTATAAATGTATGTTGCACTTTTCTAACTTTGTTTTTATCTCTCTTTGTGACGTAGATAAAAGTACATTTTATAATTTAAATCCAATTGATTGCAATGACATCTCTCTTTTTCTCTCACTAAAGCTGTAACTACTGTTTCAACTGCCAGTCCAACTGTACAATCAAGGAGACCAACTCTCTTCACCACACTGAAAACATCCAGTCATACTACGGAGAAATCGCCAAAACATTGTTAGTTACAACTCTGTATTTCAACCATAAATTTTATTATATTGGAGTTTAATTTGTAATATTAGCTAACTCTGTGGATAGTTTTAATAAGATTACTGTAACCTAAGTTGTTCCCCTGCATGTCAGTGGTTGAGATTAAAGGATTCATGCCAATGTTTTGTTGTTTTTTCAGCAGATAATCTCTTCACCTGGTTTTCTTTTGTGGGGGCTGTTGTAACATCTCTGGTGGTATTTTGGTTCCTGCTGCTCTTCTGTAAGAGCCTGCTCAGAAAGGAAGATGTTCTTCCCTGCTGGAACACAAAAAAAATGTTGGGAAGACTTCCTCAGGAACCAAAATTCGATGGTAACCACACAATGAGCCTAACTCAACAAATTTAATCAAAAGCTGCAATAACATGATAATTTGAAAGAATCTTTGCTTCAGCTATGGTCATGCATTTCATTGTTTTACCCTAAGATCCCCCTACATTTTATGACAGCTTAATTCTAACATTTCTTTACAGAGTATATTTGATGAACTATAAATTTCTTCCTTTTGTATTTGGGCTTGTTCCTCAATATTGTTATATTGATTTACTTTTTTCAAAGCCTAGATAATGCAAAAAAAAGTGTGGGGAACAAAAGAAAACAAGGCAGTCAAGAATATGTCAGAAGTTGCATTAAGAAAAGACAACAAACTCAACCACCAGTTGATAACATAGTGGCCACCCCTAAAAACATAGTGATAGCAAAGTCTCCAGTTTCCGTTTGAGTTCAGAAATCAAATATTTATGTGATGATTTGTCATTGTCATGTCGCTGATTAAAGTCAACGACACAACGCAAGTGATTTTCTGCTGTCGCTATGTGCTCGTCCAGGAGGAGTGAAGGCTGCAAGTCAATGACTTGATGCAATCTACTGGGTTTCCTTAGATAGAAACTTTTTAAACTACTTTGAATAATTAATTGAGCTTACTGTACTGTTTGATAACTAGGATCAATTGGAATGTTTGTATGACTGAATTTAAATTATTATTTTTTCTTTGTAAAGTGCCTTGAGACAACATTTGTTGTGAACTACCGCTATATAAATAAACTGAACTGAATTGATTTGTCCATCAAGGAGGAAGTAATAAGGAGAAATGGTGTCTGAAAAGCTTGGAGATCTACCAGACTGGTACCTTATCCAGTGATTTAAAAAGACTTGGTGGTGAATCACTTCTTTTTAAGACTTGATTCTGTTGATTCATCATGCCTATGATTCTAAGTGGCGAATAAATGCTTGGGACAAAAAAAAAAAAAAAAAAAAAATGAATATCCCAAATTTTTCGTTCAAGTAGACCAGCATTGTTAATCTGATACAAACGAGATTTAACACTCCTTTTCTCCGAACAAATACGTAACCAGAACATTTATTTATCAGTGGGCTGTGCAACACTTGCATAAAACAATGCATCTCAGAATGTGGTACAAAAACCAGTGGTGGTACTTGTGCTAATTTTAGTGGTAGAGCTTTTGGTGTCAACAATTTACAAGTTAAATTCAAAGGAAATTAACTGCAATTTTAACTTTGATCTAGAGCAGCTGAACACAAACAGACAAAATGTTAAGTTTTTCAAGCACATGGGTCTTTTCTTCAATGAAGAACTGCTCAAGAAGACCATTGAGAACCTCCAGAAGGAACTGAAGTGAATGACAGTAAACTAAGAACAAATCCTCTTGGCTGTTTATTCTAACTATATTGACAAATCATTTTGACAGAGGTTATACAGTACAATATTGTGACTGATTTCAAGAGAAACAGCTTAACAGTTTATTACTCTAACTATTGCTAAGCTTTAAATGTGTGGTAGTGATATTGGATTTTGAGATCTGTTTTGCCAAGAAACCTCTTACTTACAATTCCAACTTTGAGGTTCTTAAGTTCATTTTTTCCACAACTGGGAACGTCCAACTTTTGAGAACAAATTAAAAGCAATGGCCTTCAATTAAACAGGCAGACCCAACGAATATGATCATTTTCTTATTTCCTTAGTTTTTCTTTTTATATTAAGACACCCCAGTAGAAGTCCTGCTGTACTTCTATATTAAAATACCTGCCATCATCACACCTGGAAAACTTAGTGATAAAAGAGGTGGAACTCACTGTTATAAAACACAGTAGCAGTGAATAGAAGCAGATGAAAGTTTAACAGTTTTACATATAAGCAGTCTGTGTTTTACTTGTGAAGGCAAAACTACACTATAGTGATATCACTGTCAAAACGTTCTTCCAAGAACAGTGTCTGTCATCCCACTCAAACTCTGAAGGTCTGTCAACATTTAGTTTTCTCACAACACAATATTGTTTAGTCCTAATTCTTCCCTAATCCCCAAAGTCTGATGCTACAAAGAAATTAAAATCCTTACATGCAATTAGACATCAGCTTAAACAACGCTATAGCTAAAACACTTTAAACTGAAGTGCATTTTAAAATTAACTGCCTTCTTCAAAAAAAGCAATAAAAAGACCAACTGTGAATCCATGTATTATCAAGATTTGTGAGTTATCTGGGGCCAAAATGTGATGAAATATGCCCTTTAGTTATCTAAGTATGTCATAGTTGGATTGTAAATGTCAAAGCATTCACACCCTCTCACCAAGCTTGATTGTTTTTTAGATATATATACCTACTTTTATGAATTCTGAACAAATACTTAAAAATACTAACCCATAATAAAAGAATAATTAGGTTTCAGAGAATGGTAGAACTATTTCTTGTTTTTCACTTTTTTTAAATTAAATATGTCTCGATATGTGCAGGAAACTAACTGATGATATCTGCTTTTCTCCTTACAGAACAACGCAGTCATCACTGTAGCAGTCCAACCACGCTGGTTTGTGCTCAGTTTCATGATCCATATCCTATGTTCAGATAGCATTACACATATACAGTTGCAGCACTGTAGGTGGATGAAAAATTATCTTAAAACCACTTTCTCTCACACACACACACACACACACACACACACACACACACACACACACACACACACACAAAGGTCAAAAGAAACAAAAGTAAAATACTGATAAGCATCTCTCTTGTGTAGTTACCAAACATTTGTGACAAAGGCCAAAGATAATTTACCCGTATTTAAAAATTACAGAGGAATTTTGCTATTCAGAGAGAATAATGGGGGACGAGTTGTGTTTAAGCTGACAAGTTTTGTTCTTGTTTGTTCTTTCCAGACATTTACCAATTCTGAGGAAACTCCCATGATGTCTCTCTGTCAGGAACCATCTGCTCATATCAGCGGCCACATGCAGCAGGGTGTTCACACGGGTAAGTTTCAATATTTGGTGCACAACACAAATTCACTTCTTATGACTTCTTTATAATTCTCTGTTTACTGTACTAAAACAATAACTTGACAAAGTCTCTTACAACAATAATGTTGTTGTAAGGAACCTCCAACTTCCAGGTTATTGGCAACCTGGAAGTTGGAGGATGAATTAGTTCCATGATACATATGAGAAGACTAGAGAGAAACTGTTTTTATTTACTCTTTTTTTTTTCACTAATAAAAACAAAAATAAGTACAGACGAAATTCATCACCTGTAAACCTATCAGACGTCATCTCACAAAAGTATCTCTGTCACTATGAGTTTTTTAACCACCAAAAATGTTAAATGAGTCACAGGATGATACCATAAAAGCAAAACATCTAAAGAAAGGAACTCACAAAAGGAAGTCACCCCCTTTCAGTTTTACTCTATGTGAAGCTGGCCACACAATTATTGAGATCTTTAGCTTCATGAAAGAGAGAAAGTTACTGTCTCCTTAAAATACTAAGGAGGATTTATCCAAAACAGCTAAATTGAAATTGAGGGATTTTGAAACAGTTGATTTTGTTTTAATTTATACTGGAACAGGGGCAGACCACCGTTTAATGTCCATTTAAGATGTAGCAGAAAGACTTGCAAAATTTGATAAGGCTGTTTAGATCACTTAATAATAAAAATATAATAATTTTGTATTATGAAGGTAATAATGTGCACATTGCCTTGCAAAGCATTCTGACCCCTTTAAACTTTTCACATTTTGTCAAAGAACAACCACAAATATCAGTGCAGTTTATTGGGATTTTACTTTATAGACCAATGCAAAATAGTGTACGGAACTGTGAAATGGGATGAAAATTACACATGATTTTCTGATTTTTGTTTTTAATAAACATCTAAAAAGTTTGCCACATTTTTGTATTCAACTCCCCTAAGTCAATGTTTGTCCCTTCTTCTTTGCAAAATACCTCAAGCTCAATTAGACTGGACGGACATGAACGGATATGAACACCTGAATATGTTCTCCCTTAAGTTTATGGTTGTTTCCTTACTGGAAGGTAAACCTCCGCAGTCAGCTTAAATCCTTGACAGCCTCCAACAAGTTTTCACCCAGGATTACCTTGTATTTTGCGACATCTTTTTTTCCCGTCAACTCTGACCAGCTTCCCTGTTCATGCTGAAGAAAATCATCCTGACAGCATACTGCTGCCACCACCAAGTTTCATCGTGCTCATGCTGTGGTCAGGATTAAGCGCAGTGTTAGTTTTCTGCCACATAGTGTTAGGTAAGTAGACCAAAAAGTTCAATGTTAGTCTAGTTTGATCAGAGCACTTTCTTCCACATGTTTCCCGTGGCCCTCTACATGGCTTTTGGCAAACTGCATAGGGAATTTTCTAGGCTTCAATAATTAAAACATCTTGGCTGGATTTGTTAGACCACAGCTAATACTATTCCTGGTGACAGATTGTCCCACCAGAGTTATGGATCTCAGCAGCCTGTCCAGAGTTAAGACAGGTCACTTCACTCCTACTCTGATATTTGTTCTTCATGGCTCTCAGTTTAGTTGGATGACCATTTCTTGCTAAATTTGATAGACAGTTTTACATGATGGATTGAATGTTGCTCTGTGAGGTATTCAAAGCTTTGGATGTTGTTTTATAATTTTCTTTGGTCTTCATGGTGCTGTTAGTTCACTAATGTTTTCTAACAAACCTTTAAGGCCTTCAGAGATTCAGTGACTGAATTAGACTCCAGTTGACTCTATTTAGTAAATAGGTGACTTCTGACGGCAATCATTTGGACTGAAATTTCATTGGGGTTAAAAAATATAAGGGGCTAAATAGATATGGCTACCATACTTTTAAGATTAAAGCTGCTTACAAATTCAAGAGAGATAAAAAATTTCTTTAAAGTAATGCATAAGGCATTATAGTAAATATATTAGATGATACATAGGTCAAAGTTAGCAGCAAGCAACAAAAAAACGGTGCTTTTCACCATCTGATTCTTTTCATGTTGCAGCATTTCAAGTTTTGGTCCTCTCACCTTTTCTACTGTGCTCACTCAATACAAAATTTATCTGTAATCTGTCATTTGTGCTAAAGTGGAAAGAAGGAAATGGGACGCCCTCTCGCTTGCATATCAGTCAGCATTTCAGCATTTAGGGTAAAGGGAAATCAGATAATCAATGCATATCTTTGTTTCGCATGCTTGCTAAACACCAAGTCAGGTGCTCAGTTTGTCAGAGGGTTATGTTTTTTCCCCAAATTAGATTAAAATTAGACTGTATGACATCACAGGATAGATTATAAACAACTGGCTAATTTCAGAAATGTAAAACATTCTCCATTAAAGCTTCAAAGAGGAGCTCAAATCCAACTACAATTTTTACAATTTCTATTGATGTAGATCTTAGATAATGTACTCATGATAAACTTGGAATTAAGTCATAGTTACAATACCTTGGAAAAGTGTTTATCACCCTTTGAGCTTTTTCACATTTTCTCACGTAACAGCCACAGCTTCTATATTTTACTGAGACTTGATGGGCTGTATCAAAACGAAAGAGCACAGGATCATGAGTTGAGAAGAAAGTTATGCATCATTTTTATAATGTGTGGTATGTGTTTGTATTCAGCCACTCTTGAACCAAGACTTTGTAGAATCACCTTTTGCAACTACAGCTGCAGGTTTTTTTGTGGTATGTCTCCACCAGTTTTGCATTGATACAGACTGAAGTAAATTAGCTTAATCTCAGTCAGTTTAGATCTAGTGTCGCTGAACATCAATTTTCAACTCTGGACTTTGGTCCATTCTAACATATGAACATGCTTTGATTAAAAGCCATTTCATTGTAGCCCTTTGCTGTATGTTTAGGGTTGTTATCCTCTCGGGAGGTGAACCTCTGCTACAGGCTCAAGTCCCTAACAGGTTTTCTTCTCAGATTGTGCTGAATGTTGTTCTATTCATCTTTTAATCATGAAACATGCTGTCACCACGATGTGCTGGGTTAGATTTTTTTTTTTTTTTTTTTTTTTTTTTTTTTTTTTTTACAACATTTAAGTTTTGTAGGCAAAAAAGGTTTTTTTCCCCTTTCTGACCAGAATACCCTTTTAACATGGTTGCTGTGTCCTCAACATAGCTTGTTCTTGTAGCTTTCTTTGAACAATGACTTTCACCTTGCCAGTTTTATTTTATTTTATTACCTAACCTTGCTTTGAACTTCTCCTTAATTTCATCCCTGACCTCTCTGCTATGTTTTTTGTTTTTCATAATACATTTTATTCACAAATATTCTCGCAAACCTCTGAGGCCTTCATAGAATAGCTACATTTATAACTGAGATTAGATTAAACAAAGGTGGATCCTGTTTACTAAAAAAAGGGGGCTTCTGAAGGCAATTGCAGTGAACTTTATAAACGGTTCACTAAGCAAAGGTATCGAAATAGAAACCCAAGCCAAATTTTTGCATTTTTATATGCAAAAATATTATCACATAAAATCCCAATGAAATACAAAGATGTTTGTGGTCGTAAAAGACAAAGCAGAGCAAATTCAAGTTGTATGAATACTGCAGCAAGTCAATGGAATTAAGCCTAAAATTGAAGTTGAAGTTGGTGAAAATGCAAAGTGAAAGTGACCCCTTCCAAACTCCTTTTATCTAGATGGTAGACGATATGAGCACTCTGACCGCTGGCCTGCCATCGTGCTCTATGCAATCATCAAGGAAGTGCCTCTACGTAGGTGGAAGGAGTTCCTCCGACTGCTATCCGTGCCTGACCAGCAGATGGAGCGAGTGGAGCTGGATACCGGTCTAGGATCCCTAGAGAAGCAGTACCAGATGCTGAAGTTGTGGAGCCAGCGCTCCTCTGCGAGCATGAATGACGTTTACTCCTCTCTGCACCAAATGGATTTATCAGGCTGTGCCCAGCAGCTGCAGGAGAACCTAAAAAGCCTACAGTGGAGTTGTAAGGCGAGGCAGGGGCTCACGGTCTGAAGAGGCTATGGATGACAGGAGAGGCTGCAGGGCTCCTGAGACTGCGGCTTTAAATACAAGTACAAAGCCATCTGTAATACAGATGGGCTAGGAAATATCAATTCCCATTGTGTGCCTGGGTGTTTGTGAACACTGGTGTCTAAAGTTTAACTTGGTACACCCATGGACTACTGCAATGATGTCATAAATTTCTTGAATTGTGGAGGTACATGGAGTACATGGAGTGCAGTGTATTTTTTTTTTTTATATCCCTGACTACAATTTGAGTATTTTTCTGAGTAGGTAGTGTCATCTAAATACAAACAAAAAATATACACTGTACATACTGGATGTAGATTTGGTCCAGAGCAGAGTCAGTCAGAGATTTGATGAGGAAGATTTCATCACGTGGATGAAGGCACCAACAGTAGCAATTTTCAGAATCACTTTCTGTTTCTATAGCTGGGTTCTATACTCTACTAATCTTCTGGGAGTGGTGAAAAAATATAAATAATATAAACAAGGGAAATGCCCTTCTTTTAACTGCTATCTTCTGTCTCAAAACCTCCAAGCAAACAGCAGTCTACCTCATTTTCTCTCATGTGGGCATCATTTATAGTTCAACAGCAGAGAGTTGTGGTTTTACAGCAGCACACAGACATTTAAGTATGAGTAAGATTTGCACCATGTTTGAGCGTTTACACTTCCTGTGTTAGTTTAGCTCCTGGAGCTGACCCTTCATTTTATCTGTTTTTATTTAAATAGTTAAATAAAGACTTCATCGGTTTTATTATTTATACTGAATGGAGATTTTAAATACATCTGTGATGTTTAAGCAGGACAATTGCCAATGCTCTCCTTCAGCATAAAAGTCTGATAGTACATCTCAGCCTCTGATTCTTGTTTAACTTCATGAAGGAAATGACTGAAATCCCCAAAGGACGTCAGATTTTCAGTTTCCTGCAAGTAAAATGGTGTCAGTGTGCAGTAGGCTGGGTTTTTCCTCACCACACTTATTCCATTCAAAGTGATAGTTTTAACTTGTGGTGCTTGGGTATCTCACTTTGAGAGTTTTTATGTGTCAGTTCAGTTCACTGACAGGAAAGGACTTGGACTTTCCAGTTTTTGGAGGTTATTAACAAATATTTGATTGCAAATGTGTTTGTTTGAGTTTGAAATCTGTATTTGTGTATGTATTATGTAGATACAAATTTTTTTAATTTTATGAAACTATTTATGAATGTTGTCTTAAGTGTTTTAGAATTTGCATCCTTGCTGGTCCTGCTGATACATTTATATCATAAAGTGGTACTGTGATAGACCATGTCCAAATGGTTACATGTGATATGTGAAGAATTAAAATGTTGGCGCCAAGTTCGGTGTGTGATCATACTTGGATTGCAGCAGCTTTGTGGACTAGCCTTGTTTGATAGGACCCTGTCAAAAGAATTTGGGCAGGCGTTTGGAAAGGCTTTTATTTTTGGAATTCAATCTCATGAATTGCAAATTCTCCCACAGTACGAATAACAGCTGCCCTACACTTTTTATATTTTCGATAAAGGACCATATACATTATGTAAAATTGGGATTATTAAATTGAATTGTATGCAGTGTCAAATTTTGGTGCAGGATTATACGTCTTCTTAGATGTTCAAACACTTACACAGCTTAAGGAAAAAGTACAAAAATAAATTTTTAGTTTAACATCTCTGACACTCTTACCTTTTTGAGAATATACTGCTGATCAGAAAATGACATGCAAGATGGAGATTGTCTGTTTTTGTTGCTGGAAGAAGGAACTGATGGTCAGAATCAGTTAAAAAAAAAATCCATCTGGTTATCATAGCAATGAAATATTTTTGTTCAGAAAATTAAGCATGCAATTTGTAAATGATGATTTCTTTTATTAAAATAACCTCCCTCCCCCCCATCTGCTTGTTGAATCATTTTTGAAAGGCTGGGTTTAGTTTCACTCACCCCACCCAGGTTTAAATGCTGTCAGACCTACAGAAATCCCTAAAACAGAACCTGTCTGACAAATGAAGTAGGCTAAAAACTCTTAAAAGACAACATGTCATGTCTCAACCTAAAGAAATTCAGGTAAAGATGAGAAACAAAGTCATTTATATTTATCTGTGTAGAAAGGGTTGAAAAGTCATTTCCAGCCCTTTAGAACTCCAGTGACCTGCAGTGAGAGCCAGTATCCACTAACGGAGAAAACACTGAACAGTGCAAGAGCTTTCCAGGAGTGACCAGTCCACCAAAACTATTCCAAGGGAGCATCAAAGACTCATCCTGTAGACAAACAAAGAACAGTAATGGTAGTGTGATGGTCTGGGGCAGCTTTACTGCCACAATTAATGGAACCATGAATTCGGCTCTCCAGCAGAAAGAGGAGAGGAGAGGAAAACTAAATGAAAGTTTTGGAGTATGGGGTGCCGTTTGTAAAATTACACAGTAAAAAATGTACAGCAATATTTTTGGTTTATTCAGCCTGTCATAAAGAAAAAAGGGTGTTCATTTTCAAAGTCATATTTTCACCATGTTATTCATACATTTTTAAGTCTCCGAGTTCCAAACTAAATTTTTAATTCACAAGCTAAATATCTAGTATATTTAGATTTCAAATTAAATATTTAGTTCCCAACTAAATATTTAACTTTGAACTAAATATTTAGCTTGTAAACTAAATATTGTTGCTGAATTAAACAAATGCTGTAAAGAACTATTAGAGAACAATGTAAAAATGCGTTCAACGTGTACTTAAATACTGATGCCAGCGCAAAAGAAAAAGATATATATATTTTTTTCTACAGTCATCTGTGAGGCAGCTGATGCTCTCTTAGTTTTTGTTGCTGTTATCTGTTGCTGCTGTTTGTTATCTCTGGAACTTTTCCTATTTTTACATGAGCTTTATCTCTGACATGACCGTACCATAGAAAGGTTCCAGTCCACGAGCAGACCCATGGCCTAACAAAGTTTGAGAACTAGCGTCGGTGGTTTCCAATGGCAACCGCGAGCCGAGCTCTCGAGAACAAGTGTCTCAGCAAACTGTCCCGTTCCGAGAAGAGAGAGGAGTCAAAGCGAGGAATTGTTTCACCGACATGTGAAGTTATCGCGGTTAGTTCATTTATGTCTTGTCACAGCTTCTGTGTCTTTCACTTAATGGCTTAATCTTTGAAAATAAAGGCTGGAGTTCCTGTTATTTGGGGGCGCTCGCTTTGTTTTGGTAACCATCCACCCACATCGATTCCGTTTCATAAGTGAGGCCCGGGTTGCCTGCTCTCAGGTCGTTTACTACAGTAAATAATAAAAAAAAAAAAAAAAAAAAAAAAAATCAGAACACCCAAAGGATACCACAGGGGTGGTTTTGTTTACTATGAAAGTACAAACTTTTGTTGGTTTTGGTGATGAAACAAAAAATGAAAAGAGGGTTGGCGTTAGCAGAAAAAGTACCACACAGGGGCGCTAGTTTCATCAAAGGCCAAAACAAGAACCAGTATTTTGGCAGTTTAAAAGCAGATCTTTTCACTTTAATTTGCAGGATCATTTTGGTGTCTCCATGTTCTGTTTTTCTGGTTCTTATTACAAATTTGATGAAATATACAGATACATTTAAAGGAAATTCAATATCGTGAAAAAGTTTTATGTTTTTTGTCACTCTTTTTGGAAAGTGAAACTCAGATTTATTACTTAAAGAATGTAATATTTAAAGTCTTTATTGTAATTGTGATGATTATGGCTTATAAATAATACAAGCTGTAATATTATGGGTTATAATACAAAATACAACGTCTCAGGGAATTAGAATATTGTAATAAAATGTATTAAATTGTAATGAATAGTGGAAATTTAGGGTGTTACACTCTAATCAGCTAATTACTTCAAAACACCTGGTCTCATATGGACAAAAATCCTAAGAAGTAGCTCCTTGTGACGTCATTTTAAGGAAAATCTTAGAATTTCTTAAATTCTAAGATTTTTCTCAGAATTTTACCAAGGTGAAATAAAAGTTATTCATAAAGCCCCTAAAGTTACAAATTGTTAGGAGTATTGAGGAGGACTTATAAGCCCCTTCTCATTTGTCAAGTCTCACTCTAATTGGATGTGTCTCCATTGCAGTGTGTTCCTCACTATAGTGGACATGAATAAGGGCAGGAAAGTGGACGGGCTGTGAGCGTGCAGGAGCTGTGGTGGACTTTCCGATGATGTCACTTGCAGTGACATTCATGCTTCAACCATACTGAGATAGAATCAGAGTTTTCATCTACTGGGTCAGGGATCTGCAGCCTGCAGCTACAGAGCCACAAAAGGCTCTTTGGCTCTGTGGCTCACTTAATACATTAAACAATGAAATAGTGGCCTGATTTTTTTGTTCGTTTTTGTTATGTTTCATTGTTTTGTCCTGTGCCCTTATGATAAAACATTGCCCCCCTGGTGAATTTGGTCTAGAGCTGCCATTGGGGAGCAGGACATGAAACTGACAACAGGTCAGTGGACCAAGAAAAAGGAGGCAATGGAAGAATCCAGCAGAAAATGAGAAGCTTACATACTGGGGAGTTTGATTACTAACAAGAGACAGGTGGCTGGTTGATTATTCAGACGTATCAGAGTAGATGGGTAGTGAATACATATTGGTACCGTAGTTCAAAAGTGGTGCGGTATTCACAAATGCCTATGCACACACATACACACACTCACATATAGACAGATGGAAACACAGACAGATAGGCAGGCAGGCATTTAATTTCCTTTTTGGATCAATAAAGTATATTTGAATTTGAAAATATGTGTGTTGAGTATTAAAAATAGATTTATTTCCTCTTTTCACAGCGGAATGTCAGTGTCTTTACTGAATAAACACCTGAAGAGAGGAAAAAAGAGACGGACTGCTGTCTGATCATGACTGCTTCGGTTTGTCCTGAAGTCAGTGTTTCAGGGCTGTGTGCAGATGGGGACAGGTTCCTTCAAAGTGGAAACCTGGAGAAGGCTACCTCACTGTACATGTCTGCCTTCAGGACTCACGCCACCTCTGCTGTATCCCACATGAGAATACTGGAAAGGTCCAGTCTGGTAAAGGTCATCACCACTCTAGAACGTTGGCTGGACAGTCATGGGGACAATCAGTCAGCTGACAGTATTAGTAAAGGTCTCGTGGCTGTTTTCCTGTCCACGTTGTGCCCTAACAATTTGTCTGCCACCATTTTTAAAATGGAATCTCTTCTTCAGAATGGTGGGCTTGGCTGCGAGGAGATTTTTGCTCGCTGCACAGCTCTGCTTGAAGGCAAACGTAATCTTCATCTGGAAAGTTTGACTTATGTGTTGCTGGAGATAACCCGAGCCTTGGCCTGTCTTTTTTCACAGCCTCACAGTTCGAAGGGACTAAGGCTTTACCTAAAAGCTTATCGATATAACAAATTAGAAACGGTCTCACTGGTCCATAGCAGACAAACTGCACACCTGCCCAAAATAGTAAAAGCATTTAAAGATCAAATAATGTTTCGATGTCCCTATGTTGCATTAGATGATAAGAGGTCAGTTACCCCAATGGAGAAGGATAGAATAGATGTAGAGGATTCTTCCACAGCTGTTGAGTTTTTAATGGCCATCTCCCCTGATGACAGAGAAGTACAGGAACTTCAAGCAGCAGATTTGTTCTTGATGGGCAGATTTGTAGAAAGTGCAGAGATATATACTGCTCTTTTACATCAGAAATTGCCACTAGAGCCTGCAAACAAATTACTCCAAGATGGTCCTGAGAGGAAAGCTCGACTCTTAACTTGCCGAGCAGCTGCCTGTCTCTCAGCAGGTGGTAAAACGGCTGAGGAGTGCACAGATCTGGAAGAGGCATTTGAGATCCACCCTGCCACTGCCAGAACTTACTTTAAAAGGCTCTTCACTGATTATAGGACAGGGATGGCAGCTCGCAACCACCTTCATCAGCAGGCTGAAAGGGGTTTGTCTGGCTTCAGAGAGAGGGTCCTTTTCCGTGCAGACCTAAGATCTACAGAGGGAGTAGAACTTCTGGACCCTGTGATCACTGCCTTACGGACTCTGTGCCATTTAGAGCCTGATGGAGGAGGCAGAGAGCTGCGAGTGAGACTAGCTGACTGTCTCCTCCTCAGAGGCGAGCACAAAGAGGCTCTCTCCATCTGTAGCCAACTAGCTGCTGCCCAAGGACAACAGAGCTATCAAAACACAGTCCAAGTTCTTTGTGGATATGCCCGGCTTCTCTCTGGGGACCACAAGGGGGCATTAAAAGACTTTCAAGGTGTGATAGAACACAACACTCCACACCCATCCAGCTGTGTGCGAGCACTTTGTGGCAGGGGGCTGCTGCGGATGATAGCTGGGTCAAATTACCTCACGGCTCTGGACTATATGACAGCCAGCAGACTGCATCCTCAGGAAACAGCTCTGACAGTCCGCTGCTTGGTGCCATGGAACCATAGGGGGCTTCTGTGTACAGTTCTGCTAGAGCAGGGGCGAGTCATGCTGGAGGGGGCGGCAGAGGACAAATCCAAGTCCAGTTCAAGTGAAGAGCCACAGCAGCCCAAACATAAGGGGCCATCAAAGAGAGAAAACCACAGCTCAGGGTATGACATTTATCCTTCTGAGAGGTTGTTTGGTATTTACATGTTTAACACACGAGAGCAAGAAAAAGAGAAGTAATGACATTGGAAAATGATAGCTACGTTGTTTTAAAAGGTACAGGCATCAATATTTTGACACAAATCGTTATGATAATAATAAAATAAGTGATACATTTTTTACTAAAACAAATACAAAAGTTTGTGTATGGCCACATACTGAGCCTATACACTTCCTGCTGCCTAATTACAAAATTAAAGCGCTGTATCTATTATAGTGCCTTGAAAAAAGTATTCATGCCCCTTGAAATTTTTCATGCTTTGTCACGTTACAACCACAAACAGCGATGTATTAAAAGAATTGTATGTGTCAGAATTATACAAAGATGTGCATAACTTTGAAAAGAAAAGAAAATAATATGAAGTTTTCCATTTTTGTACACATCAAATTTTGTGACATCCAGCTGCAAGTTTTTTAGGGATATATTTTTACCAGCTTTACACATCTAGAGACACATTATTTTTTTCTTTTGGAAAAAATCTCAATCGCAGTCAGATTGACTTAGATTGTCTGTGTACAGTAAATTTCCAGTTTCATTTGGGTATGCACTTTTACTGGACATTTAAAACACATAACTATGTTTTCATCTAAACCATTTCATAATAGATCTGACTGTAAGTTTACTGTCATTTTCTTGCAGAAAGGTAAACCTTCACTCCAGCCTCTATTGTTTTGCAGCCTCCAACAGGTCTTCTCTCAGGATTACTTCATATTTAACTCCATCTATTTCACTATCAACTCTGACCAGCTTCTCTGTTCATCCCGAAGAAAAGCTTCAGCAAAACATGAGGGACATGGTGTGTTCAGAGTGATGTGCAGTATTAGTTTTCTGTCACACATTCCATTCTATCCTCCAATTATCAGATGATGAATTAACGAGTGCTTCGGGAGATTTTTAAAGGTTGGGGTACTGTTCTGTAACATAACCCTGCTTAAAACATCTCCACAACTTTAACCCTGACCTGTCTGGTGTGTTCTCTAGTCTTCATGATACTGCTGTTTGTTTACTAATCTTCTTCAATAAAGTTCTGAGCCTTCACGAAACAACTAGATTTATGCTGAAATTAGACATGAGTACGGCTGGACTCTATTTACTAACTAGGTGATTTTTGATGGCAATTGTTTACACTATTTAAGGGTCTCAGAAGTGTGGGAACTGAATACAAATGCATGCAACATTTTACATATATTAATTTTTTTGTTAATTTTTACTTTTTTTGTTGTAGTTGTAACATGACAAGACGTTTTTTAAAAAAAGTTCAAAGGTGTGACTACTTTTGCAAGGGAATTTATTTCTGTTATGTGATCTGTTATGAATGTAAAGATAACAGAACTTTCTTATATCATATTACAATCATGTTTTTAGTGTAATGTCTTATTTGTGTTGCATCTTTGGTTGCTTTGTACATTAGAACTCCTGCTGGTGTCCATTCTCTGGCTGGGTTGCTCATGGACCTTCAGCCCCATACTGATGGGCCTCACATCCTCACAGCAGATGCGTTGTACCAGCTTGGGCGAGTAGAGGAGGCCTACAGGTTACTGCTGTCCGTAGGTACCCCCAGTACTCGGGCTCCTCTCCTGGCTCGCCTTGCACTCCTGCAGCTCCACAGAGGCTTTCATTATGACACCAATCAGGTACAATAGTTAGAGGTACCAACATGTTTTTTAGGAAAGGAAATTCAACTTTTATTTGTGATGATTTACAATAGCGCCCCAGAACAGCTGAAAAAAACAAAACAGCCACACTTGATTATCCTATAATTTACCCAAACTTTCTAGACACTGCCTCAAGTGATTCATAAAATAGAGGCCCACAAGAAGTCATTTACACCCCTCTAATTATATTTCTCAATTTATAAAAAATTTATGAAACCTGGTTTCTCAACAGAAAAGTAAACTAAATCTCTTCCTGTTTCATTTCACTTTCCAAAAGCACACAGCTACAAATTACCAGCAGGAGTGTGCAGTATCTCTGGAGGTTCTTAATCAGTTTAATAATTTGTCTGTAGAAAACTACAAGGCACTGGCTAAATTTTTGTAACCTGACTGTTACTTTTATATATTGTCTTAAAATTCCAGCTATCATCAATCTAGAGTGGTTTGGAGAGTTTGCTCAGGGTGCCAGTCCTCGAAGTACCGTCTCTGATTTCTAACCCAGGGACGCAGCCAGTCTCATCTAATTACTTTGTAGATTGTAACCACCTATTTTA
This sequence comes from Anableps anableps, assembly GCA_014839685.1. Lineage (NCBI taxonomy): Eukaryota > Metazoa > Chordata > Actinopteri > Cyprinodontiformes > Anablepidae > Anableps > Anableps anableps. Next base: position 15,084,922 of record CM026071.1, read on the forward strand.
TTTTTTTCTTCTACAGCTTCTCAAAAAGCTTCTTGCATGTGGCGAGACCAGCTGCCTGTGCAGCCTGCTGGCTATTGCACAACAGAAAGATCGAGTACTGCTGCAGCGACACTGTCACACAGCGGCTAAACGCATCCTGGATGCCTCAAGGGAGGAGAGCTCTGTCAGGGAAGCTGTGGCATATCTCTCAATTGCTATCATGGCTTCTGGTGATTAGTTTTACTAAAGAATTCTTGATTGTGATTGTTGACTGAATACATTTTAGGTGACACATGAATCTGGGTAAGAACAATTGAAATGATGTTTTGTTTTAAATTAGTAGAATAAATTCATAAGATTTGAAATGATGCAATCCTTTTTTAAGGTGGCGAGGCAGCAGATTCCCTGTTGGAAAGAGCGAGATGTTATGTATTACTGGGCCAGAGAAAAACAGCCATATTTGATTTCAGTGCCATTTTAAAGGAGCATCCGAAACATGTTCAGGCTCTCTGTGGAAGGGGCTTCACATACCTTATGCTCAATCAACAAAAGGTATTTTCTACTGAAATAATGACAAATCTACACTTTTGTTATGGTGACATTGAGTTAATAAAACTAAATTTACCTTTTATGCAGGTCCGTTAATTTTAAATTGCTACAGAACTGATGGACATGATAATGCTAAAATAGAAAATAAGAATAAACTGCCTGGAGGTCAGAAATATAACAGGAAGCATTAATATGGTCTTAAAACATAATATGACACGGTAATGACTATATACATAAAATTGCTTTTTTGCATTTTGGAACAATTAGACCTTTACCAGTGGACCTGTGGGACTGTTCTTGGTCAAAAAGTTATTTGTGGACAAATTAAATCAGAAGGTTACGACCAAGTGCTGATAAACAATGATCTTCTAACTCATTAATCAGTTGAACAATTTTTGGGTTGACCAGAAACAACTATTGTAATGCTTCTACAATATTAGCCTGCTGTCAAATGTCTTGACATAGTTTGTATTGTCATCAAATGTAATCAAGAATTCCTATATTTCTTCACATTTTGTGGCTATTTTTCTCCCACAGCCACTGAAATAGTAATAAAATTCTAGTTTTCAGAGCTTGATGTCAGAAGTTACCATAACTATTGGTGGCTGACCAATGTTAAGCTTATGACATCGACATTTACATGAAATAATGAAATACATTTGTCTAACAGCACAATTATTTTATTTTATTTCATTATCTGTCACAATTTTATCTTCCTCCCACCTAGGACTGTGTTCATGATATCCTCACTGCTCTTCAGATAAATGGCGACACAGTCATCAAAGAGGTCCTGTCACTCAAGGACAAAGCCCAGAAGCTGATCTGTGATTGGCTGCATCAATTCTGTCGCACTGGTTTGTCAAACACTGTAATTGCTCATTCAGTTCCATGCCACGATGAGCATCTTAGGGAGGCTTTCATAATTGGTGGCGCTTTGATGAGGACAGACAGCAGAGACCCCAGATGGCATCTTCTCTATGTGGACATACTTTTAGCGAAAGGTGGGACAGTGTCGTTGACTAACTTTACAAAGAATAACGGCGCTTGTTGACATTTTCTGGCTAGGGGGTCATAGTCTGACTGAGTGGTGATAATAATAATGATATCCATTGTAACTCTGCTTTGGTCTATTTCCATCAGGTGATGTTAAGGCAGCTTCCAGCCATCTCTGCCAGGTATTTGGCCAGGAACCGAGGGATGCAGCAGCCCAGGGCAGGCTGGGAGTGGTGGAAACCTGGCAGCAGAAGGACTGCAGTGCAGCCCACAGGCTCAGCAAAGTCATTGAGAAAGATTCATCTGGTCTGGACTTCTTGCTGGCTCTGATCCCAATTAATCAGCGAAAATGCATGGCACAGGTAAGCCTTTCTGCAAGAAACCTAGTCGCAGAAACCTGTGAGAAACTGCAGCAAAGCTATTACTTATACACTGACTTGGAAAAGTATTCATATCGTTGAACTTTTAACTTTGAATAACTGTAAAGTGAAAGGTAAAGAAAAGTATGATGTGAGTTTATAATCAGCCCCTTTTAATCTGATACCTAAAAATAAATTATTGTGCAACAATTTGCCCTTAGAAGCCTCCTAAGTAGTAAACAGAGTTAACTTGTATCCTGTTTAATCTCAGTAAAAATACAGATGTTCTGCATAGGCCTCAGAGGTATGTTGGAGAACATTAGCTAACAAATACACAACATGAAGACCAATGAACACACCAGAAAGGTAAAAGTTGTGAAGAACTTTAAAAGATGATTAGGGTTCCAAAGCTTTAAGAATACTATAGACCACTGTCCAATCAATCCTCTGAAAATGGAAAGAGTGTAACACAACTGCAAATCTACCAAGACATGGCCATCCACCCAAACTGACAAGCCAGGCAAAGAGAACGTGAATCAGAGAAACATCCAAGAGGCTTGTAATAACTTTGGTGGAGGATTCACAGCTCATATGAGAGAATCTGTTGTCACAATATATATTAATTGTCTACTGCTTTACGTAATAGTTGCAAGAAAAAAAGCCATTATTGTTAAAGCCATTATTGTTTAGAAATCAAATTTTCACTTGGCCACAAGGCATGTGGGGGACACAGCAAACACGTGAAAGAAAAAGATCTGATAAGATGAGATCAGAATTTAACTGCATGAAAAACAATATGTGTTACAAAAAACACTGTATGCCACCCTGAACACACCATCTGCATGGTGACACACGGTTGTGCTCCCCTCATGCTGTGGGGATTCTTTTCTTCATTGAGGACAAGGAAACTGGTCAGAGTTGATGTTAAGCTAAATGTAGGGCGGAGCTGGAAGAAAGCATGTTAGAAGCTGTGAAGGGGTTAAGACTTCGTCAGAGGTTCACTTTCCAATTGGACACAGCTCCTAAACTTATAGCCAAAGCTACAGAGGAAAGGTTTAGATCAAAGCACATGCATGTGTTAAGTCAAAGAGAATCTTTTGCAAGACTTGAAAATTGTTGCCAATAGATAATCTCCATCCAAGATGACTTAATTTGAGGTATTTCTCAAGCAAGATTATGCAAATATTTTTGCATCTATGTGCAAATTTGGTAAAGACATACCCTGAAAGACTTTCAGTAGCAATTACAGCAGAAGTTGGACCTACAAAGTATTGACTTAGGCAAGATGAATTCAAATGTATGCCACACATGCATACAAAACTATAAAAATCATGTATCACTTTCCTTTCATTTCACAATTATGCACTACTTTGTGACAAAATGTGAAAATGGTCTACATGTATGAATAGTTTTGTTTGGCACTGTATCTAGTAAAAAATTTGCTTTAAATTTATTGTAATTAACTTTTGATTTGATGAAGTTTACAAGATTACCAGGAGAAGTTAGAGAGAAATATTAATTTCTCTGCTTTTATACCTGTGCACTATAACAGGCAGCAGCACTGGAAGCCAGCATATTGTCATCAGCTGGCCAGTGGAATCAGGCTCTCACACTCCTGACAGTGGCAGTACAAGCAACGGGACACCACAGATTACAGTATCTCCGCCAGCGGGCTGTCTGCTTCGCACAGCTAGGCTTACACGAGCGAGCGATAGCTGACCTGGACAGAGTTATCCAGAAACACGGTGGACCTGATCCTAGCTGCTCAGATGACCTCAGAATCTGCGTGGAGGATCTGTGTCAGCGAGGCCACAGTTTAATGCTTTGTTCCAGAGAGGCAGCAGCTCTGGAAGACTTCATCCAAGCCCTGGGTCTCCGCAAGGAGCAGGCCCTTCAGTGTGTAGACGCAGGTCTGGGAAGGCAGCGTCTGGCTGAGTGCTTTATGCGTGGGGCTCTTCAGCAGTATGGGGAGCAACAGCTCAACAAAACCTGGACTATGATTGAATGCGGCCTGGTTGTGGACTGTGAAAATGCAGAGCTGCGCAGACTGAGAGCAAGGGTCAAACGAGAAGTGGCCAGCCCTTGCAATGTCAACTAGCGCTGATAGAAAAGATAAGGTGAAAACAGAAGCCCTTATGGTTTGTGTCTGTTAGAAGAAGGATAAAACAGATGAAGCACGTAGATTTTCATAGGATAAACCATAGTTTTTTAAAGCACATTCTTTTACTCTTCATTACTTTAGTTAACGTTTACTTTCATCTTTCATGTTTAGTCTAACTTTAATAGCATTTGTTAGCAATCAGTATCTTCATGACGGAAGAATGTTAAATATGATGAAAATATTTTCTTTTCTTTTTTTTTAGATATTGAACAACACAATCAGATAACTTTGTTAGTGTATATACATTCAGCATTAGAACATTAGTAAAGTCATTGTTAAAACAAACAATCTATATAGGTGCTTATTTTATGGAAATGGAAGACTACATCCCTTAATATTTATTTTAAACTATCACACCTTAACAGGAAATTTAAGAAAGTGCCAAATGTGCAGGTTTCATGTTTTTAAAATCCAGGAGGCATTTCTTTAATCACACATGGCAGCAAACACTCTTTAAAACGCCAAGAAAAAAATACAGAAAAGCAGTTTGTGAAAGATGAATTAAATGCAATGCCAGGGCATTAATATTCTTGTCTGGGTAGATCAAGCAGGACTCATTAAAGTTAGGCTTTTACTGTTCAGCTTTTGTTGATTCAGAGCATGTACTTTGTTTTTAAGCAGACACAGTGATGTACTGGGGCTCCATGTTGCCGAAGTAGGATTTCTCCCACTCACTCATGAGGTCAAAGTGTAGTGGGCGGTCACAGAAGGTGCAGGAAGCTGTGGCTGGGCTGTTGAGAGTCAGACCCACCTCCTGCCACACCTCCATGAGTTTCACTGTGAATACAAAACAGACAGCAATGAAAATAAAATTCAAAGCTCAGCTATTTTTTTTTTCTACCAATTTAACTTCTAAGGATTAACCTCAAGCAAGGGTCATAGTGTTGCATCTCTGGAATAGCAGTCGTATTTTTTGGGGAGTCTGTAAAATAACCTTATTGAACTCATACATCTCTGACCACACTGCAGTAAAGATCCACACTCACCCACAAAGTCCTCCATCATACTGGGGTTGTGATGGGGAGACGGAGCCAGGCGCAGCAGCTCTTCACCACGAGGCACGGTGGGGAAGTTAATGGCCTGGACGTAGATGTTGTGTCTCTCCAGCAAGATGTCACTCACCTTGGTGTTCAGCTCAGCATTGCCAACCTTGAAAACAGGACAAAAACACTTTAATTAGAAGCAGATTCAGTAGAAGAGCAGTGTATTTTGCAGAATTAAGAATAACTTTGGATGCATGATCTCCAAGTCAAATGCTGTTTTGTGTGAAGTCACAAAGTAGCTCATAAATCCTAATATATGATGTGAAACTCTATATATACAGTGCCTTGCAAAAGTGTTCACACTCTCTTGACCTTCAACAGAATAGCCAGGTTTAGGTCTGAACTTTGACTGGGCCATTCTAACATATGACTATGTTTTGATATAAAACTTTTCATTGTAACCCTGGCAGTAAGTTTAGGGTTGTTGTTCTGCTGGATGGTGAACTTCCGCCCAAATCTCAAGTGCTTTACAGCCTCTAACAGGTTTCCTTCCACGATTGTCGTGTATTAAGCTCCATGCATCTTATCATGAAGTCTGACTAACTTGCATTTTCCTGCTGAAGAAAAGTATCCTCACAGCATGATGCTGCCACCATCATGTTTCAGTGTGAGGAGGGAGTGTTTAGGGTGATGTACAGTGTTTGTTTTTCACTGCACAGTGTTTTTAATGTAAGTTGAAAAGTTCAGTTTTGGTCTCCTCCGACCAGAGCACATTTTTCCATGTGTTTGCAGTGACTAATAGTGGTCGAGGTAACAGATTCTCTCACCTGAACTGTGGATCTCTTAAACTCCTTCAAAGTTGCCATTGGCCTCCTGACTGCTTCTCTGATTAATGCTCTCCTATTTCTGACCTGTCAGATTAGATGGATGACCATATCTTGGTAGATCTATCATTGTACCAGGCTCTTTCTTTTTTCATATGGTTGATTAAACAGTTGCTCTGTGAAATGTCCAAAGCTTGGAATATGGTTTTATAACCTAACACTGTGTAAAAAATTTTCACTTTATCCCAGACCTATCTAGAGTGTTCTGTGATCCCCATGATGCTTTTTGTTTACTAATGTTCTTTAATAAACGTCTGAAGCCTTCACAGGACAGCTAGATTTATACTGAGATTAAATTACACAGAAGTGGACCCTGTTAACTGAATAAACGCGCATGCCACACTTTTCACAATTTTATCTGTAATTGTTAAATTTGTGTATTCTTTTCCTTCCATTTCTCAGTTATGATAGTTTTTGTTGGTCTATCACACAAAATCCCAATAAAATACATTTCGGTTTGTAGTTGTAAAATGACAGAGTGTAAAACATTTGAAGAGATGACGGGTTATCACAGGAAATGTCTTGTAATATAAGGGACAGACCTTGCAAAACTTGAAATTTAAGAGGAAAATAGTTATCATTAAAGCTCAAAATGGTGTATATTACAACTTCTAAATGTTAGGGGAAGCTTCCTACCCGAATAGGGATGATGTGGCTGGGGCAGTTGACGACAGGCAGGCCTTTGTCCATGAGCAGCTGCCTCATGAGTTTCACATTTCTCTGGTGGGCCCTGCGCAGTATCTGCCCCTCGTCACTCTTGAGGACCCGCACGGACTCCAGAGCTCCTGCTAGGACCATTGGGGGTAGGGCGGTGGTGAAGATGAAGCCAGCTGCGTAGGAGCGCACCGTGTCCACCAGGGCGGCGCTGCTGGCAATGTAGCCTCCCACACAACCGAACGCTTTTCCTTAAATGGTAAGAGATGACTGATTATGTCTGAGCTAGAGTGACATAAATTAATGAAATAATGAACAGATTTGTATTTTAGACTTACTTGAGCCTAAGTTACAGTGTAACCTGTTGTCTATCTGACATCAAATCAGACTAAAATTTTCCTGTTTTAGGTCAGTTAGGATTACCAAAATTATTGTTATTTGCTAAATTCCAGAATAATGAGATAAAAAGTTGTTTTAAGATTAAGTTTTTATCTGCCCATGATTATGTTATGGCTTTTGGAAGCTTCTGGAACACACTGATTCTTTCACTGTGGCAAATTCAAAATAGATCAGTCAAGATTCCAAGGAGGAAATTGTGAATTTCCACAAGTCTGGTTTATCATTGGGTACAAATTTAAAGGTACTTGAAGGTGCCATGTCTATCTGTTCGAGCAATTATAACAAAACACTAGAAACACTTTGATAATGTCCAACCATCATACTGTTCAGGAAGGACACAGGTTCTGTGTCACACATATGATGTGTTTTGGTGCAAAATATCTGTATCAACTCCAGAACAAAATCAAAAGACTTGTGAAGATGAAGCCTGAACTTGGTATAACAGTGTCATTATCCAAAGAGAAATGAATCCTGTCTGAAAAGCCACTCAAGAGGAAGAAATCATTACGATTAAAGCAACAGAAAAAGCCAAATTACTGTTTGCAAATGCCCTTAGGGACAAAGATCTTAAGTTTGGAGGATATCCTGTTGTCTGATGAAACAAATATTGAAAGGTTGTGCCATAATGACCATTGCTACATTTGGAAGAAAAAGGAAGACGTAGGCCTTTGTAGACATGTGAGAAAGGCAGCCGATGAACCTGCAAACTCTTGTGAGAAGCCTGTGGAAGAATACCCAAAATATTTGACCCAAAAAGGCAATTCTACCAAAATGTATGTATGACTTTAAAGACAGTTTTTAAAAAATCTCTCTCCCTCCCTCTCTCTCTCTCTCTCATTTAGCAAATAGAAATACAAATTCACCTAAAACAGAAAACATTTATTCCGATTTCATGTCAGACAGTGAGAAAAATGTTATATGTATTTAATACAGCCTGTGTAACCATCTGGGTTCAACTATATGTTGACAAAAAGTTTAAAGAAGTTATATCAAAGTTGGGTTTTTAGCAAATGTTTTTATGTTTTCCATGGCTGCAAAATCTTCATCCGCTCTGCTCCACAAGCACAATGTACTGCTGCTGATTTAAGAGGTTTTGTTTGTATGAATTCTGTTCTCAGCACACAGTTTATAAGCAATAGCTGTGCAATCTGATGCAGTAATGATGTATGTATGTATCAGTTCTCAAAATTTTCTTGGTCTCAATTTTATTTTTTTCTTTGCTTTTTGTGGATGAGATGATTACATGAAGGTAAAACACTTTGGGGTCACACTGACAGAAAGGAGAAAAGGTCAAATGTTATGATCCTGGGTTAGTGTATATGGGTTTTTATCTAAAACCTTTCAGATGTCCTTAAGTTCCACTCAGCATAAACTGCATGCTTTATCAGTGCTGCCAGTGAGGGAGGAGAACCGACACCCAGCTGATAAAACTTCTGCTCCTCTGATGGACGCTCACCTCTATCATTGACCAGCTCCAGAGGAGTCATTTGAAGAAAGTTGTTGCAGCTATTTTGGCTTTAGGACAGCGTCGGTTTGTATACAAATGTCTTTACATGGGAGATTAGCCCAGTTGGAAAAAATTAACCGATGACAATTGGAACCTATTTACCCTTCCCTTACTGAAACCAGGTAGATGGCTGGTGTAAGAAAACCAGTATGAAAACAATTTTACTAGAATTTTTGTTGTTGTTAAAAAGGTACATTTTTGAAGCTTTTCCAAAACAAAAAAAGAGAAAAAAACACAGCTGAATAACTTCTGCTTGTCTCACAAGACTACATTTAAAACTAACTCACCTAAGGTCCCAGAAACCACGTCAATCTTGTGCATAACGTTGTCCCTCTCTCCAACTCCGGCTCCGTGGGCTCCATACAGACCCACAGCATGGACTTCATCCACAAACGTCAGGGCCCCATAGCGATGAGCGACATCACACAGCTTTTCTAAAGGACATATGGCCCCTGAAGCCACAGAGAAATGGATGATAAAATTAGCTGTGTGTGTAGGTGAAGAGCAGATCGTTTTAGCTGCATGTGTCATCACTGTGAATTTATTCAGCTCTATGCTGATTACACTGTAGTATTTTTGTCTAGGTATATATTTCAAAGTGACTTTTTTGGGATTTTGCTCCAAAATATTTGCTTAGCCTGTGTTTTATAGAGTTCTCAGTAATGTGTGATATTACTGAAGGAGACTGAAGCCGAGTTGAGAATTTTTTCTTCCCACATTGGAGATGGTGTTGAAGAAAAAAAAAACCCCCAGCTAGAATATAAAAATAAATTTGTCATCAATTATACATTACTGAATATGATGACTGATTATGGAATATTTTCCAAGATTTTCTTTATTGTGAATAACTTAGTATGTTAACTCTCCAATATTTGCTGTTTTACAAAGAAAGAATAATTAATCTATATAATTTCCTCTTTCGGTTTGGAAATAAGTTTAGCTAAAAACTCATACATGTTAAATTGTACCTTTACACCAGAGTCTATCATGGAATTAAATTAAACCCTGATGAGCTAATTTTTGGAGGACAGCCCCAAGAAAGAAGAAAAGTAGATTTTGCACCAGATAATAAGTTTATTATAAGTTCCTAAAATTCAAGCAGGAGGCATGAAATACTGTGCAAAGACCAAGGACCAAAGATCAGGCCCTTAGGATCTGCAGTAACTCTTTCAGCAAAAGTAATACTCATGTACTGTAATAATAAAGTAGGATCTAGTTAGACCACAAATAGCAATCATAAAAAATAAAAACAAAAAGTGTACAATTTTTACGAAAATAAAGTTTATTGACATTGCATGAACTCACCATCCATGGAGTGCACGGTCTCAAACGCCACTATCTTTGGAGTCTTCGGGTCTGAGCGCTGCAGCAGTTCCTCCAGGTGTTGGCTGTCGTTGTGGCGGAAGATGAAGCGATTGGCTCTGCTGTTCCTGATGCCTTGGATCATTGATGCATGGTTCCCCGCATCAGAGTAGATCTCGCAGCCTGTACATCAGAGGGAACACCCCATCAAATGAGTGGCTACTTCTATTCTGAGTTAGGGTCAGTGGCTCTTCAATTCTAAGACCAATACTTTATTTTTTTTGTCCTAAACATGGTTTTTCAAAAATAGTTTTGAAGCACCTCCAGCTCTAACTAATCTTTCAGTCCTGTCATTAGATGAATTAATTCATCCAGCTCATGGGTTCCACTTACCTGGAAGCATTTTAGCCAAAGTGAAGAGGGTGGAGTCATTTGCAACAAAGCAGGAGGAAAACACCAATGCAGCATCTTTCTTGTGCAGCTGGGCGAGCTCCTTTTCGATAGACACATGGAAGTTGCTGGTACCAGAGATGTTCCGGGTCCCACCTGCTCCTGCACCATGATTCTCCAGGGCATCTCTGGGGACAACCACAATGAAGAACAATGATTTGGAAGTTATCTGATCTAGATGATCTGTTCCATGAAAGACAAAAACATTTTCTTCCACAAAAATAGCTTTCAGTTTCTTTAGTAATGTTTTTGACTTAAAATACAATAAGTCTTGATGTTGTAAGTCTATACAAAACCCAAGCACTAAAGATCCTTGTTATAGTTCACATACTGTTTTCAGTCGGTACCATAAGGGAGTGTGTGGAGAATTAGCTCATGCTAATATGTGGTAAGGTCAACATCAGTCTTTCACTGGATTAGTTTTAAACCAATCAAGGAAATGGTGAAATTTTTATCTCAAGTACATCCATAATGATCCATAACTGTCAAAATATTTTTGCTTTAATTTAGGAAAATTAACTTCATAATTTAGGAAATGAGGTTAAATGGTGTTCACTGATCATCTTGTTTTAACAGGCACTCTTGTAAAGACTGTAATAAAGACAATTTGATGACAAATCAAGATTATTCTTGCGTTGTATAGTCTTTATAAAGCATATGTTTGACATTCCAAAATTATTCATACCCCTGACAGATTCAAATTTTGAATTATTTTCATTCAACCAAGAAGTTTGTTTCAGATAATAAATGTGATAGACCTCTTAGATAGATTTCCTATAAGATGGTAAAGAAGTATCAATTATATACCTTTTTTTAATCAAGACATGACTCCAAGTCTTTGAGGTTGAAAGGCCTATTAGCTATCACCCTAATCTTTAGCTCCCTTCAGAAATGATCAGGTTCGAGTCAGGGACTCTGCCTGGGATACTACAAAATGTCAATGCTACTTTGAGTCAGAGAAAACATGTTGGCAAAAATGAAAAGATAAGTTTAACTTTGGGCTTAACTATGTAATGAAGTGATTGTTCCTCCTATATGTTGAGTTTAATATTTCCAGCTAAGAGACATTGCAAATTGAAATGTTATTTTTTGTTGTTCCATTTTCTGTATGTCTTGTGATGCTTGGATGTGATTGATCAGATACTTAGAACAATGTTGATATTATTTTGGAAACACTTTGAGACTTGTGATTTGGAAGCCTGTACTGCAAGAGGAAAAGGTTGAAAATAAAGAGTTGCCTTTTACAATAAAAACTAAGTTTCCACATGAGTCAAGTTTGATGTGAGAAGCTGTTCTTATTGATCATTCAAAAAGAACATTTAAAGAAAGATCAACAAAAGCTAAAACACATCTTATGTGAAATATCAATGTTTGCAATTTTTTTTTTTTTTTGGCAAAGTATTAAACAGTTGGGGAAATTATTGAAGGAATTTCAGACTCAATGTACAGTTTCTGGATCCACCTAACGTTACTATATAATCTGAATCTTTCTCTAAGTTTTGATAGTACAGATTTAAAGAAAAATAGGAAACACAGACCTAAAATACAGTCAGTTTTTACCTGTTGCTTTGTCTGCCTACCTGATGGCACCAAGGACCTTTGGGTGCCGGCTCATTCCCAGATAGTCGTTGCTGCACCACACTGAGACCTGAGAGGCCATTATCCCAGACTGCGAGTAATTCTCGGCATGAGGGAATTGGTTGGCACTTCTGTTTACGGTCTTAAACACTCTGTAAGTGTGATCCTTTTTTTTCTCTTCAATCTTTTCCTTGAAGAAGCAATCGTAGTCATAACTTGGTCCAACTGGAGAGTGGATTATATAGACATGAAATCAGCGATCAGGAACTAGGTGTTTTAGAGGTTTGACAGGAATTTATCATGTTAAATAATTAGCATGTTGGAAATTGTAAATCTTACCCATGTTTTCATTGAGTTGGATGACCTTGTTGGTTTGATGTGAAGTTGAAAACACAAACTCTTTTAAACCTTTCAGCAAAGAAGTCAACTGTGAGTGGCAATAGTAGATTTGTGTCTAAATTTGTGCACATTTATGAACCTGGCATCTGTTAGAGTTAAACTTGTGATGCTCATTGGCTTGGCAATTAATCCTTACCATTTTTGACATCCTCCTGGACCTCGGGGCTAGCTTTAACCATCCCAATTTGTGAGCTGACGAAGGGGCAGCTCTTTGATGCAGACAGTGCAACCTGAGTTGCAGATTGAGCAAACTTCCTCTTGTGGTCCGCTGTTGGAAGCTGGTGGTTGTTGGGTTTGGTGGGTGAGGAACTCAGCTTGGCCTCCAGAGAGGACATGCCGCTCACAGTGATCTGCCGAGCAATGATGGGACATTGGTCGGCCAGAGACAGCAAGGCAGCTCCAGTTCTTCTTAAAGCTGGCTTTGGGACAGACTTCAGGAAGGGGCAGTGATGAAGAAAGGCAGCCATCGTACTGAAGCTGTTCTTATCCTAATAAAAGGCAGGAAACAGGAAATGATTGCATCTGTTATAGCAATTTAGTGGCTTAGAAAGTTTACGATGACAAACTATCATCCTAGTGAGATGATAGTGGTGTAATGGTTCAGCTTGGAGATTCTAATCAAGGGTGTGTCATTCAGCTGCTGCTTATCTGCACACTGCAGGCACTCAAGAGCTGTCGTGACCGACATCACCAGCTGATTACCTCAAAATTCATTGATGTTCTTCACATTATTAACTCCTTTTTTTACTCTCTGATCAAAACATTTTATACAGACAGGAAAAAAATGACTTTCTGACTCAATTCTCTGCAAGTTCTTGACATACCTACAGAGAAAGATTTATGAGTGTTTTAATTTTCTAAATAGTATATCCATGCATGGCTTCGTTTTATAAAAGGCTAGTTCTCCCTATCTGATGTTGTCAACTGATAAGCAGTTCTTGGGATTTGTGGCCTTGTCTTGTGGTCGAATGTTTTCTTTCTTTGGATTTAGGCCTGGTGCACTCCAACAATATTACAACGAATAACTGTCCTTTTTTTATTTGTTTGTTTTGTGTTGTTAATGCCTGTCTTTTTATTGCTATCAGTTCCAAACAATGCATAGACACCAAAAAAGGTAAAATGTAAAGAACAAAAAACAAGAATATTTTAGATTACCATTTAACCTGAATATAATATTTATAAATAATATAAAGTTTACTTTCATTGGGTAAAATAAAAAGACACGTAGTAAATAAATAAATACATAAATAAGTAACACAAAATGAAATAAATAATCAAAAATAAATAAATAAATGCATTCATAAAATTATTAAATAAAATTAAAATTAAATAAATAAATGGGAATGTTAACTCACCTGTTGACCTGCACTGAGGACGAACTTCAGAACAGCAAATAGGCGGAAAGTAAGTAAGAGTCGACTCTTCTATGTCAGATGTTGAAGAGTATTATGCAATCTTGAGTTCCCCTGAAGGGACGTCTAGGCCTCAGCCTGGAAGGGGGCTGTGACAGAGAGCTGTTTGCGTATGTGTGGGAGGTGCAAAGATGCTGATAGGCTTTAATTAAAGTTGCAAAATGCTCTGCCCATCTTCAGTTGAGTCTGACAATAAATGATAACGTAATATTGGGAAATTCTATGTCGCCAAAAAGAAAAGATCAGTCCCAGATCTCTTTTAATGTAATTGTCACTTAACCACAACAGCTTCTATTAAAAAAAAAAAAAAAAAAATTAATGTATGCTAGTAGGTTTTTAAAAAAACTTTAAGAAAGTATGGTCTTCAGCTTCTGCGCATTACCATGATTTATTCAGTCCCTGACAGTTTAGGAATTTCATTGTTTTAATTGTTTAAAAGTAAAGATGTGCCAGCAAGTTTAGATCACATACAAAAACCTACTGATGAAAACATATTTAGGAAATTTATTCATTTGTCAGAAAGTCAAAAAAGGCAATGATTAGAGTATTCTGTATGCATCACAGACTGTTTATAATTTTTAAATTTTATTTAATTTATTTTCCCTTTTTTTTTGTTTTCACAGTCTGTGATAAACATTCACACAAAGTACATTTTTCAGATTAGTTCAGAAACACTGTTTTATTAAATTTATTCCAAGTAAGCAACTAACTGGAAACAACTTTCACTGACTAACACAAAGAGTTCTTATTGTTTTGTATGGCTCCTGTAAACTGATAAAATGTTACCAACAACTTGCAAGATATTCCTTTCAAGCAAAGAAATCTAAAATAATTCAAACTAGAATTTCAGATTATATCAAGCTGTAAAAATACAGACATAATATTGTAAATGGTTTATCTCATTAGTGATATAATCTACATTTTTTTATTATTATTATTTTGAAAAATATGCCACAATTACCATTTCCAACCAGGTACAGATATCCCAATAAAATGTGTAAAACTGGCCTGAATGCTGCATACAATATATACCCTATACATTTGTAAGATTACTACCTGATTAATTTAGTTTTGTTCATGCTGATATTTGTAGTTATACCTCCTTTCTTACTTTTACTCAAATGGCTGTATCTCAGTCCCCTGACGTTTACATCGTTTAATCAGCCATTTGCCTTCAACATTGTTGGATTCTTTGGCAGCTGCACCTCAAGGTCTATAGACAACAATTATGGATTGCATAAGTTAAATGTGAATAACTGACTAAAACTGAACCTTTTGTCCATTCTTCCTTGCAAAACATTCAAGCTCAGTCAATGTGGATCGAAAGAATATGAGACCACTTGTTAAGATTTTTGGTTGGTTTTGACTTGCCCATCCTAACAAGATTAAGGTCTGTTGAGCTAAGCCACTCCATTGCAGCTCTGACTGTACGTTTAGTGTCGCTGTTCTGGTGAAAGATGAACCTCCGGCCCCGTGTCTCAAGTCATTTGTTGTTTCTATCTGTTTCTATCTATCTGATCATTTCTTTGTTGTTTATTTACTTAGTTACTTCTAGCATTTTAGTTTATTCTCTTGTGTCTGTTCATTCATTCATCTGTCTTGCCCCTTTGTGCTCCAGCCTGTGATCTCCTAGATTAGTATTTATTCTTTTTCTTGTAGCTTTAGTTTCCCTGTGTCTCTGCTATGTTTACCATGCCCCTTCCCTCAGCCTGTCAGTCCACACCCACAGCTGTTGCCTATCACCTGATTGTCATCACCTGCAACCAATGCTAATCTCCATTCTTCCTCAGTGTATTTACAGCTCACCGGTTTCATTGTTCTTTGCTGGATCCTCCATTATTCTGTTCCTGTCATCCTGGTTCCCATGTGCCTTCCCAAGTTCTTGTAAATATTTCCAGTTCTTCATTAAACTTCATTATTACATGTTTTCCTCCGTCCTGCTGCATTTGAGTCCTCCAAACGTAAACATGAAATTATCAGGTTTTCTTCCAGGGTTCTCCTGTATTTAGCTCTACATGCCTACTACACCCAGGGTATGATGCAGCTACCACTGTGTTTTACAGTGAGGTGATGGGCAGTGTTAGTTTTTCTCCTCACAAAGTTATTTGAATGTAGGACAAAAAGTTTATTTTTGGTCTCATTTGACGACATTGATAAAAATGACTTTTGGGGGTAGTAAAATACTGTCGTTCTTCCACATATTACTTATACCACTTTGTTTTGGTCTATCACATAAACTCTTGTTAAAATATTTTAAAGGTTGTGATTGCAAAGTAACACAATCTTCGTTTTTCATATTTTCAGTCAAACTCATCCCTCTGTCAACCAGACGGTAATTAATGGTTTATTTTGACAGCCTGGGTTTATTCTTACCGGCAGATGGTGCGTTTCTCGGACTCCTGAATCAATGCTGCCACCTGTGTCGTGTGGAGAGGCGGAGTTTTTTATTTTGATTTTTTTTTTAAAATTGCTGCTATCGACTGGCAGACAGAGGGCAGCACAAGGGTCCATCTCTTCCTGACTGGATCACACAGGACAAGCATCATCATCATCAGCATCACCCACCACCCTCTGTCACAAGGACAAGCTCTTCATCCAGAGACGCACAAGAAACGAGACTATCTTTTTTTTAATTTTTTTTTAAATTTTTTCTATAATCAGAACCATAATATTAAAACATCAAGATGCTGGCCTGCACGGAGCTGATCACCATGTGTCTCCAGTCCGCCAAGCAGGAACACTTGAGAAAGCAGCAGGAGCTGGACCACAATCAGAACCAAGGCTTCGCTTTATTCCAAGATGTAAGTAAACACTGAGGAGTTACAGCAGCAAAATGCAACATTCGCCTCCTGCGTTTTAAATGGGTTTTACAGACAGGTTGTAGTTCAGTCTTGCGTATGTTTGGGTCCTTATTGAAACGCGTTCAGCCTTTGTCCGTCTGTTGAGGTGTCGTTTTCCCACCGTACAGTACGACTGACTCACTGTCCTTCACTCTTCTCTTTATGAATGGCTCTTACTGAGTTAAAACATGGCCCATTCGCGCCACTATTACATAAGAAAGGTGAGTGCATTAAGAACAAAATGACTGTCCAACCCAGTCATCTAACATGCAGATAAATGCACCTGCAAACGATTACAGCAGCGTTATTCCTGTCTGGTTATTTATCGGTTATTTATGTAGAAATAAGAACCATAATGATACCTAATCTGCCTGGAGGAAATATGTTTTATGAGGAATCTCCCACAAAAAGCTTCATCAGAGCTGCCTTTTACATGCAGACGCCTTTGAATTATTTATTAGGGTATAAACAGGATATCACCACTAAAGAAATGTTTTACTGCTCATCTGCTAAGTCCTCTTCTTTTAAAAGGTGGTGATGGTTCTCCTTTAAAACTCTGAATGTTATTTTATTTTTTTCAAAGGGTGCATCATTGAAGAGCAAACAGTTTATCTGCATCAAGTAATTCATCTTTAAACAGCGGACTTGCAGTAAAGTTAATTCAATTCCCTGAAGATATATTATTGCCAGGAAAAGGGAAAGGGTGTCCAAATTTTATTTCAGTAAAGTTAATTTAATTTGATTTAATTTACAGAATGTACCATGAAAGAGGCAACTACTATTAGTGCAATTTCTTTATGCTTCCTAAAGTCTCCAACTTTTTATTTTTATTTTTCATTTAATATAATTTAAGCTGATTTCATTTTATTTGTGCAGGATGCACCACAAAAGAGCCATGTGTCTTTCATCAGCACCATTTCCTGTCTTTAGACTCCCCAATAGCTTGCTTGCAGTAAATGTAATTCAGCTCCCTCGAGGTAGAATATTGCATATGAAAAAGAAATCAGGCTGCAGTGAGTGTGCATTTGGTTTAAATGTATACATCATCCACTCCCCATCCTATAGCTTTGCATGTCTTTACACCCATCTATTAAACTTGCAAATAGATGTGTTTTTTTTCTGTTTCTGTTTTCGCAGATGCTTTCACATATTTTCAATGGAAGGGAACCTATTTGATTTAGCTGTCATGATCTCTTTACGTTGCCTCTCCAAAAATAATGGAATTGAGCTGCACTGAATAGATTTCCAATATTAAATCCTAACACACACACACACACACACACACACACACACACACACACGTGTTTGCAGTATTTTGCAGGGAACTGAGAATATGAGATTTTCAGTCTCTCCAGAGTTCCTAAAAGAAGGAAAGCTATTTGTGTTATTTTTTCCACTGTGGTGAAAAGACCTGTTAGTCTGCCTTATTTTAATTACACTCACTGATTAGTTTTACTAATGCTATAAGTCCTCTTTACATCCCCAAGAGCTTTTTTGGTGTTTTAGATTATACTTTTCCTCAGCATTCTGTGTTTTACAATATGATTTACTACAAAAACAAAACAAAGAAATATATCCAACAAAACATCCCTTATTTTGCTAATTTTCCAAGAATTTCATAATTACAGTTTCAGCATGAAGTCTAGCTATCTCCCCTACATCCCTCGAGTCAGGAGTAAAATAATCCAGTGAATCTTCCTCCCAGATTTCTTCCCTTGCTTGTGTTCACTTGTCCAAGCTCCCAGTTTGCTTTTCTGTCAGCTGTCTTGGGTGGTATACAGTCTCAGAGCTCCTGTGGGGAGATCTGACAGTGATAGGGCTTCCTATCCTTCCTCCACCCAAACACCATCATAGCAGCTTGTCAGTCCACAGGAGGCTGAGGGCAGCTGCAGATCATCTGCAAGCTCTATCCTGATTCTGTCACAAAACCACATTTTCAGTATGTGATTACTGCAGCTGTGCCCTTTTACTGTCATTACATTTGATTAGAATAAGAAAGATGCAGTTGGTGGTCAGTTAATTGGTTTTGTGAATGTGTTTTGTGATTTGTTTAAAATGTAGAAAATGAAAAAAAATAAAGTTCGTTGCAAAAATATTCGTAAATCTGGAGCCTTTTCACATTTTGTCATGTTAAACATAAAGTTCAATGTTTCATCGAGATTTTATGTGACAGAACAACACAAACTTGAACATGATGGTGAAGTGGAAAGTAAAGAATACATTTTTTATGTGTGGTATAAATTTGTATTCAGGACTTCTGAGTCAACACCTTGCAGAACAACCCAGACTGAAATTTGTGCTCATTCTTCTTTGCAACATAGCTTAACCTTCATATGGCACGCCGTTCTAACATGAAATCAGTTTCATCTGATTATCCATAATTACATTCTAGAAATCTAGAAATGCATTTTGACTAGACACAACTATATTTTGACTATGTTGAAAGGTAATTTAAGATATCTGCATTCACATTGTGACTAGTAAGAATAATGCAAAATATCTTGTTTCCTTTTGACTCGTCAAAAGGTAATTGAAACGACATCACTTTCAATTCAAACGACATCACCAACCCTTCAAATAAGATTCCTTCCATCATTACAATTCAGTATATCTCGACATAATTATGACTTGTTAGAATTACATTTTTAGATATCTAAATTAAGAATTGCATATAAGCCCTTTTGTGGTGGGACTGAGCTGTTGCCTGCAGAATATTGGGTGTCTTGCACAAAATTGACAGAGAATGCCACAATGTAGACAGAGCTTCATTTTTAAATTTTTTTCATTGTTTTATTGCAATTTCAAAATGCTACATAAATCTGTGACGTTTTGACCTGACAGAATACTAATTCAGTATGTCACGAATGTCATTCTGACTGGTCAAAATGTTAATTCAAGATATCTGATATAAAAAAGCTAATTAAAGATATATCTAATTAATTTGGAGATATCTTAAAAGGAATTCTGACTAGTTTTAAAAATTACAGTTCCAGACATCTCTAATGTAGTTTTGCCTAGTCATCATTTGTTTTCATGATGTCTGCAATTTAATTTGCACTTGTCGAATTTATATATCTCCTATCTAAAAATACATTTAAGATATCTTGAATTATGGTGTCATTCAAGATATCCTTAATTATAATTATGACTAGTCAGAAAAAAAGTGAGATAGCTGAAATTTACTTTATGACTAGTAATTTAATTGTTGATATCTGAAATGTACGTTTCAGATAGTCATTAATTGATTGCAGATATTGTAAATTAAAGATTCCATACAAATTAATGGTAAATCTGATGTCATTTCTACTAGTCAGAATGTTATTAGAGATATCTCAAAAAATAGTTAGTGATATCTTAACTTACTAATACATCTAGTCATAAACCAATTTCAGATGTCTGGAACAGTATTTTTTGTTTACTGTGACTGAGTTTATGACATTTCAAGCATGTCAGGCTTCAGTTCTGTGCAGGACATAAGTTAAAGTAATTCAGCACAATGATGTAAAACGTTTTACATAATTCAGTTCTCACAATTATTGGTACCCCTGGTAATGATTTATATAAAAGTCTTAATGATTGTTATGTGATTCCTCTCTGCAGTTCTGTAACAGTGAGCCTAAAATTGACCCTGTTTTTCCCTTTGTATTTAAAAATATTCCTCTGTTATTTTTCACTTTTGGTCAAAGTCTTAAATGAATGTATGAGGAGCCCCTATGCACATTCGGTTTTAGAGCTAGACTGCAGATTTCTGAACCATGGTGTCAAGTATATTCTTTGATTTATTTGTTTAAATATATAGATAGATACGGTTAATTGGGTTTTCACAAAGCACTGCTGTTAAAAACTGGGAATAAGCAGAAGATTCTGAGGTCTTCAAACTGATGAAATTGAAGGGTGACATGATTTTAAAAGCCTTCTATTTGATGATGAAATTAATTGACCCACCGCTGATCTGTTCTGGTTCACTCAGAGTCACTAAACAAAGAGAAAAAGCTGAAAATAAACAGCCTTTTTGGTCTATTGCCTTACACACACACACACACACACACACACACACACACACACACACATATATATATATATATATATATATATATATATATAATATATATATATATATATATATATATATATATATATATGAGATTTAGCTCATAGCATGGAATAATGAACATGAAGGAATGTCACTTTTGAACTGGTTGATCACAGAACTGTGGAGACATTTTGAAGGAGTGGGAACATTTTTGGTGTCAGGAGAGAGAAGAAAGCATGAAAGAAATCTGTTTAAAGCTCTTCTGCATTGTAGGAAAATGTCAGGTTTTCATTTCCTGTGATGTCTCACTTATTTTAGAGATGAAGAAATTTTAGGTTAGAGCTCATCCATGCGTTGCAGAAAGAAAAATATACCAAACTGACTCATTCAGATTGTCTTATGATCTGTGTGATGTTTATGCATGTATGATACTGTGTCTTGAATAAGTATTTATACCATTGAGTTTTTTCACATTTCACCTTATCATGTTACTATCCCAAACTTTAAAGGTTTTTATATTATGATTTTTTTGTGATAGACCAACACCAGTGATGCATAATGATAAAATGTAAGGAAAGTTTTAACTCCTTAATTGAATCATCTTTTGCTGCAGCTACAGCCGAAGGTGTTGGGCTTGTTTGCCTATATTCTTCATTGCAAAATAGCTGAACTTCAGTCAGATTGTATCGACACCATCTGTGAAAATCAATTTTCGATCTCGATATTGATTTTCAATTGGATTTATATCTGGACTTTGACTTGACCACTCCATTCTTTGATCCAATCCATTCACCTCAGCTCTGGTTGTATATTTAGGTCTGTTTTTCTACTAGAAGGTGAACCTGCACCTCAATCTCAAATCCTTTGCAGCCTTTAAAAGATTCTCTTAATACCTGACAAATCCTCCTAACAGCATGACGCTTCCACCACTGTTTCACTGTAGTTGTGGAGTTGTTTGGTTCATCATGTGAACTGTTGATTTTCCTCCTCAGTAAAACATTTTGCATGTAGGCCGGAAAGATAAATTTCGCTCTCATCTGACTTCTTATGACTTTCTTTCAACAATGACTGGTTTCTTGCCACTCCTCACAAAGGCCAGTTTCTGTGGAGAGCACGACTAATGGTTACCATGTCAACAGATCCTCCCACCTGGGTTGTGGATGTTGGAGGCTTTTGTAGACCACTGTATTTATGCTGAGAATTGATTACTCAAGAAATTCTACTTTCAAATTAGGTGACTTCATGCAGCTGGGATTTTATTTAGAAGTATGTGTTATAGACTGTTGGTCTATTACATAGAAAAAAAACACTTAAATATTCCAAGTTGGTGGTGGCAACAAAAGTATTTGAGTAAGAAGTATTTGAAGGTGAAGTGGAATTGAATTGAATCGAAAATGATTGAATTGAATGATTTTGTTTGAATGGGACAGTGCATATTAATGAATGTACAATAGTGCTGTAAATACACTGGATTAAGCTAATGGTAATTTCCATTCGTAGTCCCATAAAATAAAGAAACACAACAAACAAAATAATACCAACATTCATACAATACCATAAAAATAAAGAAAAATTCAAGCATGCAGTAAGAACAACACATAAGCGCAATATAGATGATTAAGCCTGTTTTAAAATTACCCATATCAAAGTGTTAGTGTTAAAGTGTTTACAAGATATTATCTAGGAATTTCCTAACTTAATAGGAAATTCCTAAATTTTATTTTTATTTTATGTGTGTTTTTCCAGGAAGAAATCCATTGAAATTATTCGTCATTTTTACCAAGATGTCCTGGCCAAAATAAAAGCAGAGCACTGAAAAGATGCAAAAAAACGAACAAAAAAAGAGTTCTTCCTAAAATGACTTTATGTTATGAAAATATACTAATGCTTTATCCTACAAATTATAAAGTGAGGTTATATGTACAGTGGTGAGTCCTAAATGATGAGCCTGTTAGAGCTGCATGGTAAATCAGGTTCTGTTTAGCTAAGGTAGTGGGACAGGCAAATCTATAAATAGTGTCACCATAGTCCAACTGTGATTTAGAACAAGCTGGCTACAAGCCGCTTACAGGAAGAGATGGAAAAGCACAGTTTTTTAATACTATACAGAAATTTAGAGTAAATTTTTTTTTTTTTGTCAGATATGTAATGTAATGTTTAAATTAAGATCTTTATCAGCCAAAAAAGTAATAGATCTTATATGTATATACAACTGCCATGATATCACTGTCCAGTGTTTAGTAGGATAAATGTTTACTGCAGAATTATGGGAGAACAATATAACTTTGGCTTGCTTACATTCAGGACTAATTCTGAATCAAGAAGAGCATTTTGTAAAGTGATGAAAATCTGCCTGAAGATTTAAACTGTACTGCGTCCAGAAGATGAATATAAAATTGTGTCATCCGCATACATTACATATCACAGATATGATTTATATAGAGTAAACAAAACAAGGGCCCTAAAATAAACCCTTGTGGGATTCAGTGGGCCAATGAAACAGAGCCAAACCGAACAAACTGAGTGTGTTTTGTTAAGAAGCTTGCAATCCAACTAACCATGTATGTATTAAAGCCAAGCTTTTGAATAGTATTGATAAGGTGAAAGTGAACCACGGTGTCAAAAACAGCCTAAGATTCAATGACCGCAGTGTTGATTGCTTACCAACTAAGCTGCCTCTTAAAGGAGCTATAAGTGGAGCTATCTCTAATGGTGACAGGCAATGTATTCCAACTCCTACATCCTTTAATTGATAAAACAGTCCACATCTTTCATTTTCAACCCTCTGTTAAAGTGCATTGCTGCAATTTCTTTGGCATATATGTTTTTGGTAATTTATGAGTTAAAATTTTGCTAATCCTTTTTTTTGTTGTTGTTGTTGCAGATTTTTCGTCGGGCGGACAAAAATGGTGAGTCCTGATCTAATTGGTTTGAACAGCAAAGAGATCCTTATTTTAAAATATTTTTGACCATTAAAATATGTGGAAGAGCTTTGTTCAGAAGTGAAGCCTTTTATTCTGGCTTTATGTTCCCTCAGTAACCCTTCCCCTGCTCTAAATAGTAACCAGAGTTAGGTGCAAAGCTGCATCTTTTGGTGTTTTTTGATGTGACTGGATTTGACAGGATGAACCCCAAGAGTTCACCCTGCAGGCATTGCTCATTGCAGTACACCGCCAGAAGCGATGAGCTGCTCATCGCAGTGATAGGCAGGCATACACAGTGCTTTCCAAAAGTATTCATGCCCTTTGAACTGTTCTACATTTTCTCAGCCACATATTTCATTTTATTTATTGGTGGCTTTATGTGATAGACCAACACAAAGTAGTGTATAACTGTGACGTGGATGGAAAATTATACATTCTTTTCTTCACTGTGACTGACCTCTGGCTTCGTGTTTAGGTTTGTTGTACTGCTAGAAGTTGAAATACTAAACAGTCTCAAGCGTTTTGCTGCTCCTGTTGTTTTCCTTAAAGGATTGCCCTGCATTTCGCTCCATCCATCTTTCATCTGTCTGCTAAAGAAAAGTATTCCCCTAAAATGAAGCTGTCACCACCATGTTTCGCTGTAGGGATGTTGTGTAAAGAGGGCTAAGTACATTAAACACGTTTTCAGGTTTTCATTTGTGAAAAACTTTAGAAACCATATATCCTTTTGCTTTTACGTCACAAAAAAGCACCAGTTTGTGTTAAACTATCACATCAAACCCAATAATCCATTGAAGCTGGTGTTTGTATGTAGAAATACAGATATAGCAGATAGGGCCAAAGAACTGTATGCTCAACCAAATTGTCATGAACGTTAATGCACAATATTAGGGGTCCCAGCTGAATTTTTAACTCCTAATGCAACTCACCTGAGACTTTTTCCTTCTTCCAGCTCACTCTTCGGCTGGAATGTTTTGTTGGAGCATTACTTCTTTACTTCAAAGAATCCTCTCCTCCTCATAGGAAAACACAGAGCATTTAGCTCTGCATAAAAAGCTGTGCTGACAAACAGGAAAATCTTTTCTGCCTATTTTTTTATTCATGGGCTGCAGCCCCCTTGTAACAGAACGTAAAATGCAGAAAGGAGGCAAGTAATTAATGCTTGTAAAGCATCTACGAACTCTACACGCTTTCCTCCGGAGGAACGCTAGATGTATTGCATAAGAGCAAGATTAATGATGCAGTGTGTGGTGCATTGAGCAGGGGTCGTCTGGGGCTTGTCTTTTAGCGATACAGAGTTAGAAGAAAACTCTATCGTTTGTGAATTATAGATGAAGAAAATAAAAGGGGCTTCTTTTTTCACCAGGGCTTTTGTAGCAGATAAAAGGAAAGGGAGATTGGATTCCTCCTTTCTTTGCATGGAGTTGAGTCTTACATTATTACTCTATGGATGAAATACAACTGAATTATTCACTCTAGGTAAACCAAGAATATGTTTTAACGTCTAATTCTGCTCCTGCCTTTCCTAAGCACTCACACCAAGCTATTGTTGTTCACTTTTTTTTTTTTTTTAAAAAGGGAAATGTTCCTGCATGTTTCAGGTTGTTATCATCAGTGTGCAGCAGAAACCACTTTGTGTTTCCTCTCTTTAAACTCAATGATCCTTGCACCAAAAGGAAGAAAATAAACAGCGTTTCCAGTCAGATGCTTCTGTGTAGGGTTCTTCAGTATGCCTGGAGTATCATGCATTTAGAATATAATAACAACTGGCTACCATATTAATACTCCTCACAGCCTTTATTATGTTTTTAAAAAGCAAGGGTGAACTGTATGAGTGCAGTGACATAAAGCAAACACAAAGCTTCCACTTTATGATCTTGCACAGTAATTAGTCTTTTTTGCTGATACACAAGTGTAATGAGTGATATTGTGATTTATTTTGACAGCCAAGCTGATTTATCATCTAGAGAAAACATAAACATGCATGAAAAACTGACAAGTCAACTATTAGGCCTTGAAATAAAAAAACTCTAAAGAAGAAGAGATGTGAGAGATGCTCTGCTTTCAGATGTTTTTTTTAAATACAGCATAAATCTAATAACATAATAACATCCTATAGGAAGTAACCCTTACCTAAACAAAAGGAGAGTTCCAAGATATTTGGAAAACATGACATTGCAATATTATTTATAGACTATTGCTAAGCTGTTTTTTCATCACTCTTTGTTTTAAGTTATCATAATGACCCCACCCCATTCCCTGAACCTAAGGATGCAAAATCTATTCAGGTGTGGGCGTAAAGTGGAAACCTATCCAAGTGGACCAATTATATTACTGGCCAGCAGGTTTATATGCACTGCAATTGAAACAATTGTAGTTTACCAAAAGAAGTATTACACCTCTAACCGTTATTTCCGATTGCGACATTGCACAGCTGTAATGGCGATGACGATGGTGATTTGGTGCATCGTATACAGAGTTAGTCTGATTAATCTGAAATTTTTAAGCCAGAAATGTCAGAAGAAATCTGTGAGGGGGCAAAAGCTTTAATCACAGCACTATGACTTTGAAATTTGTACATTTGGAATTAAGATTTGTCTCAGTACAGGTGAGAAATCTAAGTGCAGAAAGTGAACAAATGTGACGTTTCAGTTTCATGCTTCTGTTTCCTGATGTCTTCAGAGGAGGCTGTATTCACTGAAAAGGTTAAAAGAATTAAAAGAATTCTCCTAGGCATGCAGCGATGTGCAGAAATGCTGCATCTCCAGATGGCAGCCGATTAGATGGAAACTTTCAGCTTTTCTCAATCCCCTTGGCTAAAGTATTTAAGGTATTAGATTACCATAAATTAGTAGGATATTCAAGGTTTGGCTATGAGATGCTGAAACCGTGTTGTGGTCAAGCAGCTTCACTGTACTGTTCTTTATTTTAACTGTAGGATTTATTCTGCCTGTTGATATTTTTCAATTCATAAGCACTGAAACATAACTTTTTATATTCTGCTAAGCTTGACAGAATGTGCATCTTATTGCAGGAACACACAGTGCTGCAGTAGAGTGACGGTTTCTTCTCCTCTCTGAAGTCAGTGGGTGTGTGTGTGTGGGAAAGCGACCTAACTGAAGATACAATTTAAACCATTTAAGTTCGTTTTTACAGGAACAGAACTGATTGTTACAGAACGTAATAAGATATATTTGTAAATCAAATATCTTTAATTTCTCTAAATGGGCGTTCTTAAAAATTAACTAATGACCAAACATAAAAGCTGCATTGCATTTGTGTAAACACCTCAGGCTTCTTCTCTCTTTACTAACAGGCACAGAAAGATATTAGTATTTCTTCAAAATGTTCAAGACTAATACAGTATTGCAGGACTCAGATCACATTTTTTTCAAGATTAGGAACCTAGTTGTTTTCTTTTACACTTTTAATATTCTTCTAATTTATACTGATGTACACTTTGGATCATTAGTGCTGCATTTCTTGCAGCTTTATACCCCCCTAAAGGAAGAGTGCAAGAGTTCGGTGGAAAAAGGTAGTAAAAAGAGCTTTTCAATCAGCCTACACTTTGAGCTGCAGTTTTATTGAGGTTGATGTGATGCAGGTAAGTAATCTACCTTACAGCTGCTGCAGGCAACACTTTTAATTTCCCTAAAGACAAGTTGGTGCATAGACAAAAGCTTCCCTCAGATTAGCTGCAGCAACATCAGCAGGTTTTTAAAGATTAAGTCTCTTGGTTTGACTGATGATTAATGACACTAACTGTTTTTGGCACATTCTGAAAAATCACATTTATGATTCTAAAAAAAATACGTTAAAGAGTGGAAAAAGTGTAAATAAGACGCATTAATAACAAAAATCTGCATAGTTATTAAAGTCTACAGAATCCTGTTAAAATATCAGGTTTTTGTGATGTAAAATATTTGTAAGGGGCTAGTGACACCTGCTACTTTCTTACTTCAGAAGCACTGGATTACAACTAATATTCTCTCTCTAAAGTCCACACAACCCTAACCATGATAAAAGGCTAGGACTTTGTAATAGTAATGAGACTATGATAAATCATTTCTGAACTTTTTTCCATGTTGAATGTGACACATATCCTGTACAGTTCAACTGAAAATCAAACAAATACATCATAGAAGGCAAGGTAAAGTTATTTGTATTACACCATTCACACCATCACACAAAGTACAAGCCACAGTGGTTTACAGCAGAAAGACATTAAAATCACAGAAACCTCCAAGCTTTGCCTAAATAAAAAAACTGAACTGGATGAAATTGAATTCATAAGAGAGATCAATATGCCTTACATAAAAATAAACCAATGTTAAAATACAATTTTAAAACAGATAAAAGCAAGAAA
Source organism: Anableps anableps (assembly GCA_014839685.1). Classification (NCBI taxonomy): domain Eukaryota; kingdom Metazoa; phylum Chordata; class Actinopteri; order Cyprinodontiformes; family Anablepidae; genus Anableps; species Anableps anableps. The sequence continues at coordinate 15,112,694 of CM026071.1, forward strand.
ATAGTAAAAACTATTCTGCGAGAATTATTACCCTCTGCAATAGTACTGACAGATGAAAACATTTAAATAAAAAAGTTACAAAAACCTGCTTGCATAAATGTACACACCCTTAAACTGATACCTTGTAAGCACCTTTTAAGTCAGCTTCTGCATTCAGTCTTCTTTTGTGGGAGTCTACATCTTGACTTGGCAATATTTGTCCACTCTACATTGCAAATGTTCCAAAAATCTGTCAAATTGTGTGGACGTCTTGTCCACTGCTCTACTCGAGTGAATCCACAGATTTTCTGTCAGATTCACCTCTGAACTCTGGCAAGGCCATTCCAAAACTTGAATTTTCTTCTTTTTTCACTCACTGTAATGTTGGAAAATAAAATCTCTCTTAATCTTCAGCCTTCTAGCATAGACCTGGTTTTAGGTCAAGACTGACTAGAACTTTTCACAGCTTTATGCAACTTGACAAGAACTCTAGTTCCACCTGCAGAAAAGACACCCCAGATCATGATGCTGCTACCACCAAATTTCAATGTAGGTAAGGTGCTATTTTGTTTTGCAGCAAACTCACTCACTTTACCAAAAGTTACAGTATGATCTTATCAGACTATAGCGTGGTCTTTGGGAGACTTTTTAGGACAGCTGATTTTTTTTTTTTTTTATGGTTAATCAGATCTTCTATACCTGATAGCAGATGAGAACTGAGGAAAACTGAGTGCTGAAACTGGATCACAAGATATTTGTTTAAGGGAGTGCACACTTCTGTAACCAGGTTATTGCAGCTTTTTTTGTATTTTCAATTATTGTATTTTTTATTTGCTTATGCAGAATATTTATCACATTAAATGAGGAAAAGGGTTTGAAATGATTCATCGTGGTCTTATTTCAACGGGGAGGCAGTTTCACTGCATTTGTTTAAAATCAAGGCCTAAAAATGTGAGGCTATGCTGAAGCCTGCTCTGCTTTTCTAAAATATCTTTATGCATGCAGTTAAATACCTGTTATGTAAAGCTAAATCAACCTAATTTTGTCATTGATTTCACTGCTTAAAATTTCTAAAGATGAGAAGTATGTCATTTTTGTTCAGTCAAAAGACATAATTACTAAAATTATTCCTACAAAAAGAAAACTTTAAAAAGAAAACTTTCTCACTGAATGTTTTAAAAAGACTTTTGATCATTTTATGGCCAAAAAAAGAAGAAGAGTCATCACTCGGATTTGCATTTCTTAAGGTGAGCCAACCGTTAATCAGCACCGCTTCTTAATTTTTTCCCCTGGGGCCAGAACAGATTTCATATTCACACTAGCTGCTTGTTAATATTTACTGTTTTTGAATTTTTTTTTGGACATTTTTCGTAAGAATATGGTCGCCTGGTTTAGAGAGATAAGCTCTGTGTATGTGTAGCCCTAAGCTCTGTGTTTCTACTGACGCTTTGGTCGAAGAAACAGTGAACACTTGTGTAACGCGCCATCTGAGCTGCTCTATATTTTGGGCATCTTATCGGATGTGAATCCAAACCAAAGCTCTGCCTCTGAGGGAATCAGATGATGAGTCAGAAATGCAACAGATTGTATTTACTCCTACATCATGTGGAACATGAAATGATAAAAGAGAAATTAAGGTCCATCTCCTCTCTTAAGTTGATCTCTCATTTCCAGTTAGACTCAGATCCAGCATTCCATCATAATGCAATTTTTGAACACCTCACCTGAATGGTGTCTTGAGCCCTCCACAGTTTTGATTTTTTTTTTTTTTTTTTTTTTTTTTTTTTTTCAAGCCAGAATGTGTCTTACAAGCTAAGGAATGATGGGATGATGGAATTAATTAAGAAGTGTGTGTCAGAAAGTGGCACTGCTTTCTGAGTAAAGCTGCTGAGGCCTGCTTATAAAGATAGTCTGGTTGTTAGCTCAAGCTATACTTTTCAAACCAGCCCTTAATTATTTCTTTTAGGGATTAAATAGCCTTTGTGAAGCTGCAGCAACATTGTTTCGTTATTCAGTGATTGACAAACCTTTAGCTTCAGCAAAGGATAACTGGTTTTACTGGTTGGTCTCCTTGCAGACGATGGGAAGCTGTCCATGGAGGAATTCCAGTCCTACTTCACTGACGGTGTCCTCACTGATGAGCAGATGCAGGAGCTGTATTACTCCATCGACAGGCAGCAGACAGAGTAAGACAGAGTCTTCCAGCTCTCCTTTTGGATCTCAGCCAGCTCTTCTGCTGCCTGACAGCAAGACTTTAATTCTTCACTTCAGCAAGAAATATCCACAGAGAGCCTACAGTCTGGTTTAAAACCAAGAACGATCATTTAAAATGCAGTGAGAAGAATGCAAAAATAAAATACAAGCCTGAGCCCAAACATTTCATGAGATTGTTGGCTTACAATGTGTTACGCAGTTTCATCCTCTGTTGCGAATAAGAAAAACTGCAGAAGATGAGCAATTTAATGCTGCAGCTGTGCAACAGTCTATCAAACTGGTTTACAGCACACAAGTGATTACACCTAAATTAAAGGCCACCTGACTGCATTAGCTCAAAACCACTGCTTTCTAATGACATGCAGAGGGTTTTCTCTCATAATTTATTAAAAATATACATTTTAGAAAATATAATTTAAAACCGAAAGCACTGAAGTAGACGCTGTGAGGAAAAGCTGAGATAATAAAAATAAAAAGATGTGATCATTAAAAAAGAAACAGAACAAAGTAAGTCTGCACAAATTTGGAAATGGACTGAGAAAGATCAGTTTAAACACAGCTGAAATCCTGATATATGCCAGGAGTCCCAGCACCATTAACAGGAGCTGCAGTGGCTGTCAGCCTGAAAAGACCCAAGGTACAGCTCATTATTTTGACAGAAATGTTTAAAAATACAGCTGATTAGACAGTGAAAGAAAGTCCTTATCTTCACATAGCACTTTTTGGACACAAATGTCTAGTATTTAATATAACCAAAAACCTCACAATAATCCTGTGTAAAGATACCACAGTTTCACAGAACTTATATAAAATTGTTAAATAGACCGTGCTTGGTCTTTATTGAGCACAGAAAAGCAACTATTATTCCTACTGATGCTGATATAACATTTATTTTAACAATCAACATGATGGTATCTATAATATGTTTTATTGCTGTTATGTTTTCAATACATAGACTAGGCAAAATATGAATTACATACTTGCTCATTTTAATTGTAACATTTAAGGGGTTTATGATGCAGAATATATATTTTTTTGTAGTTCTACTCTTTATAAATTAGCACAGATATAAGAAGATGATGTTAAGTGGCTAATTATTAGCTTAAAATACATACCAATTGTTGGGATGTAAGAGGTCAACTTCAGGACTTTCGGTATATTTTGCCAAAAAAAAATGTTCAAATAGCTACAATTATCTTTTTTGTAATTAGGCAGAAAGTGTCGTAGCCCTCATTCAGCCAGCTGTCAGGCAGTGCAGAGCAACTGGTGGGGGAGGGGCAGTAGTGCATTGCTGTGTGCTCTATGCAGCATCTGACTGGAATTTAATGTTTATTGTTTGTGTTATAAAGTTTACGTGAGATATACAGAAGCAGATAGAAATGTATTTAAAAATATAGTTGTGCATCATTATTCTGATTTATTTTTAGATTCCAGCTAATCCTTCTCTGTAAATCTGAATGAGCAACTTGCAGTTTCTAGTTTTTAGTATACCAAATAATTACAAATAATACAAATACCAATTCATTTACAGAGTATTATTCAAAGATGGTACAAAATTTGAGAAAAATTGTAAAGACATTTCTGGAATCTGTTATTTTATTTCAATGGTTTTCTGTTAATTTGTGTTTATTCTAACATGATAAAGAAATTGTTAAGCATATGAAACACATGCATTTCCTGAGATTTTATTAAATGAGTTTTCTCTTGAAAGTGGATTAGATAATTTTATTTTTATTTAAGTGTCTGAGCCAAGGTTGCTTCAATTCACAACAACCAGATGTTCCCTATATGAGTAGTTACCTGCAGAATTAGGGTCTGGCTTTTGTTTTTGGCCAGAGGTTTCCCTTCATGCCTTGTTTAAACTCTTTGTCATGTGATCTTCATTTCTCTGACCACAGAACTTATAAAAAGTATTACAGGCTTTTGAGTTTTTTCTTTCCGCAGCAACCTGGACATAGACAAGCTCTCAGGTAATGATGTCTCTTAACTTTCTTATAATAACTCTGCTAATAAATCATTTTAAATGTAGTTATCGTTTCATGGCTTAAACTGCTGTATATTGATGATCATAAATGATCAGCTACTCAGCATTTGAGTCAGTCAAACCACAATGCTGTCAATGCTGACGTGTTCGTGTTGGAAATACCACTGATAGGCTGATTATCGTTTTTGTCCCACAGCGTACTTCACTCCTCATCTGGGGGAATATGTCAATGTCCTGTCTGCAATGGAAAAGCTAAATGTGGCCATTTTAAAGGCCATGGATAAAACTAAAGAGGTAGGTTATTAAAGCTTTTGTCAGTTCATTGAGCTGAATTTTGCCTGTTAGAGCTACACAGAAACATAACACAACAGCTTTCAGGATGTCCATCCACATCCTCCATCTCTTGTTCATTAGCGCCTCAGTTGTCAACTTCATACTGCCCAGCATGACTCTTTTGACCTGTTATTTAGTCTGCGTCTCTTTTTCTAAGTGACAATACACTTTAAACTTGAGCTATAATATCCTTAAAATGAGGAGTCCTACTTTACATTGATTTTTTTTTTAATGTTAAGCTTGTGTCTGCTACTGTTCTTACCAATAAGTGGATAAATCAAGAACAAAGAGTTTCATATAAATTCGGCTCAGAAATGTTGGGAATCAAAATTCGCATCAATGTTTGGCTTAATAATTCATTATTAATGAAATTACTAGTAAAGTTAAAGTATCTTTAGTTGAATCGGAGCACCAATTCCAGTATCTCTGGTATCATAAGTCAGACTTGTCAGTCTCTTGTGAAGGAATGAATTCAAAACTACCAGATAGAAGAAACTCTTCACATAACAAGGAATGATCACTGACACCCTTATTTTCAATCAGGTTTGAGAATATATTAACAAAACAGCCCAATTTTACCGCAGAATTATCCTACAAATAACCTCTTTTTCTAATTACTGACATGCAGTCGAACTACTGATGGGAAAGACAACAGGAATATATATATATATATATACTGAATGACAAATAAAGGATCAAAATTAATGAACGAACTGTGATGAAATGAAATGGAACGCTGAAAAAATAACTTCAAAACTAATTAAGTAAAACAATACGAAAAAGAAAGGAAGTTTGTATGAACCATAATGCAACTAAAACACTGTATCACAAATCAGCGTGACCCCCCTGCAGTGAGAGGGATGAGGTGGAGGAAACAAAAGAGGAGGGGGGTTGAGAAGGGCTAATGTCAGGTCTTGGGAAATTGTCCAGATTCAGACTCGCCCGCCACCTTGGAACTAATAGTCATAAAACTCGATCATGTGCTCAGGCCTAACCTTAGGTTAGACCAAGGAATGTGGCTTTGGGACTCTGGGCTATATGATAATGAAGTGAATGTGTGCAAGACAAAAAGGATAAAAAAAAGAAGAAAAGGAAAGAGAGAGAGCGATAGGAAGAGAGAGACAGGGGCACACTGCTTTAAACTGTCCTTTAGATGCAAATCCCTTCAAACAGATCCAGCATTGCAGCATCAAGAGTGACAAAGACAATAATCATCATAGCATACAAATGTATAAAAGACAGATGACTAAATCATCCTTTTTAACTCCCTGTTCCAGCCCAGACAGACCTTTGTATTGTATTGTATTGTATTGTATTGTATTGTATCTCCTACTTGTGAGATGATCCGGCTCACTCAGGTCCAAGATGAATTTTACCGAGTCTATTAACTACTAATACTGACCAAGCAGGCAAAACTGGGCTGAGTTGCAGAATGGTGACTTTACAAGTGACCCAACACACAGACTGACACACACATCAAACAAAGCTGTTAAATACATTGTACAACATTTGACATGAGGGACATCAACACATTCCTTGTTAAGCTTAAATGATCATCAAATCTGATGCAGGTTTGTAAATATGCCAAAAATACTTTGTGCATTTTTTTATCTTTCAAGTTTAAATCAACTCTAAGAAACAATCTTGTTTTCTGACAATCAGATCTCTGTCATCATATAGTTGTATTTACTGTCTGTCTATATGCAGTCTTTGTTTTAACTACTCATTCATCTGTAAAGTCAGGGAAAGATCTTCTGCATTTCCATTTATTTTAAAGGTATAACACCTTTTTCATATCTGCATTTTCAGATAACAAGACTTGGTATCTAATAAAATCTCCAGCCTCAGCTTCTGTTTGATGCTAATTAGTTTCTCATGAAATCCTGCTGAGGAACAGTAGAGCCAAACACATCATATTCGATGAGATGAAGTACTGGATTTATGTTTCTGCTCATTAAGAGGGCTGTAATCATCCGGGTTAAGGTGTAGCCTGGAGAGATCAGCATGAAAGAACTTTCCCAAAGACGTAATCAATAGCTAAGCCCAGTTTGCATTGATGTTCAGCAGCCCTTGGTGTAGAGCCAGTTAGTGAGTAATTTTAGCATTTGGCACAGAAGGAGAATCATTTTTGGATGGTGAATAGACAGATGCTTGGATGTTATAATGAGGTGTTTTTTTGTTTTTTTTTCATCCTGTGTTATGCAGCAGTTTATTTTCACTGCAGATACAGAGGATGCAGGGTAACAGGGAATTATAGATGATTACCAAGGGTGACAACATCCCAAATGGCCCAGCCGAACCGACACCAGATGTCCTGTAAAGACATGGAACTCTCGTCATGTTTGAACTTTCTTCTCTTCAAATATTCTGATGCTATTTTCATCAAGGTGGTCGGGGTGCTCCCCCCACATTGTTTCTTTTTCATCTCCAACACCTCCCTGTCTGACAGTTGTTTTTCCTCTTCCAAGCCTTCTTATAGCTCATGCATTATTCATGTTGCTGATAGTTGGTCAGAAAGTTTTGTTTTTTTTGCAGGGGTGGGAGGTGCACTGAGGAGAACAGCCTATTTTTAGTCTTCTTGAGGTCAGAGTTTTTGAAGAAGCTGTTCAACTTACAACTGGGCGAGGGCCATCATATGCGCAAATTAATACTTAAGAGCAATTTAATGGCTTATTAGCCTAGCCTTTATGAAAAAGACAGAATATCTGATGAGAACTCACACATGCACAGGGAAAACATTAAAACTCTATGCAGAAAGACCCCAGACTGGGGTTTGGACCCAGGACCTTCATGCTGCAAGACAACAGTGTTAACAGGTATGTTATGTTAAACCTGAGCACTGGGGATAGGCACTAGCCACCTGCTCAACAACCCTGCAAGGACTTGGTGGGTAAAATAAATGAATGAACTTATAACTGCAGATGTGCTAAGATACCACCAGGTATTTTTGTATTTTAGGAAAATATATGGATTAACTGTCTTATGATGGCTGAAAATATGCTTAAATCATCCCTCTATTATTTGTTTTGCTGTCTCAGTGACATAAAACATATATTTCCACTCTGGTGCAGCGACTCACCTGTTTCAAAATGATATGGAGGAAAAATGGGGAGGAAGAACAAAAGGTCATTGTTCACGTGGTGTTGCTTCATCACTGCTGAATACGTGGGTTTTAACAAGTGTGGTGATCAATTTTTAAACAATTCCCCAACATTTTTTCCTTTAGACTCAATTTTGTTGCACCACAGGCTGCAAGTGAGAATGATGAGGTTCATTATTTGACAAAAACTGTGCTGGGAAAAATGTGTTATCTATAGAGACAGTCTTTGCACTAAAGCTTCATAAAATTTTGTTGAGATCCTGTGTCTCTTTATGGAATAAAGAATCTTGCTGAATCTTGTTGGGTTTGGATTGCTAAATCTTGGGTAGTCTAAAGATTGACATATTCACTTTATAAATATTTCATCATTAGAGTTCAGTCTCAAGTATTTTGGAGCTTCTAGTTTTTCTTCCAGGATTACCCTGTATTTAGCTCCATCAATTTACCATTATCCTACTGAAGGAAAAATATTTCCACAGCATAATGCCGTGACCAACATGTTTCATGTTGGGATGGGGACATTCAGGGGGATGCACAGTGTTAGTTTTCCCTCACACTGGATGTTTTGCATGTAGAACAAAAGGTCCGTTAAGAGCTCTTTGGACCAGAGGACCTTTATCCAAATACTTGCTGTGTGTTCCCTACATAGTTTTTGGTCAGTTGCCATTTGCTCTTCTTGTGGTTTTCTTTGTCCACTCTTGCACAAAGGCCAGATTTGAGGAGTGCATGACTAATAGCTGTGCAGTCAACAAATTATCGAACAAATTATCCTACCAGAACGGCGATCTCTGCAGCTCCTCCAGAGTTTTCATGGGCCTCTTGGCTGCTTCACTGAGTAATGTTTTCCTTGTCTGGCCTGTCAGGTTAAGTGGACAGCCATGTCCCTTGGGAGGTAAGTAGTACCAAGTTTTTTGGGTTTTTTTCTTGGATTGAACCATTAAGTTAGGGATATTGGTGTTCATGATTCTGTTTGTTCAGAGATGTGCTCAGCATTTAGGTGCTGGCTAGGTTTTTTAATTTCATCAGTTAAATATTAAAGTACATAAAAAGTAAAGATAATCACTCCTTTTGAAAGGTGTTACCATATTAATTGCCTTGCCCAGGCATTGACACAAATAAACTCTCTCCAAAATTTTACTGGGAATCAGTTCAGAACTCAGTGCTGTCTAATTCAAAGCTGTCCTTCTTTTCCTTTTCCTACTGCTTACTGGTACTGTTGAACTGTTGCCCTGCTGAAAGACACTTCTCCTTCATATGTAGTTTTCTCAAGTTAATATTCTTTAAATTAATCATTCCTTTGATTCAGTCACATCAATTGGTGGTGGTGGAAGAAAAGCAGCCAGAAAGGCAGAAAACAACTTACTGATGTAAGAAATGTGCCTTTTTTTTCCACTTAGGGTTCATTCCTTTACCAAAAGAATCATATTAATAGTATTTTTAAAGATAAAATTTACTGATTTGATAAGAATGTGACTTTTTGTTTTATTTAATTTCATTTAAATTATCTTACAATTCTTCTGTGCCTTTAGGAATATCAGGGCTCATCAGTGCTTGGTCAGTTTGTTACTCGGTTCCTACTGAGGGAAACCTCCTCCCAGCTTCAGTCCCTGCAGTCTTCCCTTGACTGTGCGACAGAGGCTGTTCATGACCACGGCTGCACAGGGAAGAGGATAGTGAAGAAACCCGAGGACCTTCCCATTCAGAGGGTCACCAAACGGCCCAACCGACGTATCCAGAAGAACATGTGTCTCTCTCCTACAGACCCCTACTCTGGCATGCTCACCACAGGTGCCATCCAGGCAAATTTGAGAGAGAGGAAAGTAATACTCAAAACAGGTTTTCAGTGCTAATACTTTATCTCTGGTGTCAGGGGTAAGCGTGGAGCCAGACAACCACTGGGGCTCCCAGATCAACCAGCTGGAGCAGCTCATGGATAAACTGGACTGTGAGGTTGGTGTGAAATTAGCTTTTAGCAGTTTCTTTCCAGCATTTATGTTGTAGTAAATTTCTTGTCTCATAGCAAGAGCTTCATACGGTATTTAGCAACTACCCTTCTATTCCAAGACACCTAATAAGTTGATCTTTTATGTTCTTATTGTCAGTAACATAAAGTGTTGCTGGAAGGAGTTGTATGAAAATCCAATTAAGCATTTCATTACAACATTTCTGGAGTTTTTCATTAGGTCAGAGTTAAATGTGCCAGAAAGACTAAAATTTTAAGCCAAAAGTTGTGTCTTCTCTGGGAGTACTCCACTTTGGAGGAGAAAGATTTCAATTCTAACCATATTGTTACAAATAGAAATGTTAAAGGAACTATTTGAGCACTTCTGTTTCTTCAGACACAAAGTTTATCTCCAAAACATTCAAGATGTTGCCAAAATACATTTACAATGAAATAAAAATGCCAAACTGATTTTCTCTATATGAGCTCTGCTTAAGCAAGTCTGTATCTAGATGAAGCGAAAAGCAGATAGATGATTTAAGGGAATAAGCTTTGCAGTGCTATGGTAGATTTATTATTTTTTGAGGCATCCATTTTAAACTTATATTAGATTTTAGAGGACAGATATCAGATTTATTGAGTTTCCCCACCATCTTGGTAATAATGATATTACAGAGCTCTGTTATGCACTGGAGAATTTGAATAAAATGTACTGGAAGGCTAATGTAAATTGTGTGAAGTGTGTGTTTTTGCGACACAACATAGAGCAAAATGTGTGCTCCATTTTCAGAGTCCACGTCTTGAACCTCTTAACGAAGACACTTTGGCAGGGACATATAAATCGGTGAGTCTTTAACATGTGCAGATCATTCTTTGCAAGATATTTTATACTCATACAGTATGTAAAGTTTAACTAAAATGTCCACATGGATTCTTTATGGACATGAAGGTCACATCAATTCTAGTTTGTTAATGATTTATGTAAAAGGTTCTTAATGATGATGCAACAAAACAATTTTAATGAATATCAAAAACAAGCATTTGTTGTCCAAGTTTTGATTTATTGTGGTTTTTCTCTGATCTTCACCCCTATTAATATTTTGATTAATGTCACATACCAAGCTGCAAAAGAAAGGAAAAAAACCTGATTGCTTATTATAGCTGTCATAAAGGTCCTGACAGAAATTGACTTGCTCTTTCATAATTCCTCATCAATAAAGTTAGGCCTAATTTAAATTGGAAGCTTTCTGTGCTTTTCAGCATTCATTTTCAATTGGGTTAAGGCTGGGGTTCATTCTAGAATCTTAATGCTAGCGTGCCATGCTCTATCTGTTGGTGTGTTTTTGAATCATTCTCCTGTTAGCACACCCAGTAGTGTCCAAATTCAATTGTCTTTATGAATCTAAGATGACAAATTTGGAAGTAGCTCTTCTTTATTATTCCATTCACTTTGTGCAATGCACTTGTAGCACTGGCAACAAAACCCCCTACTGTGCTTGAGGGTTACTACTGTGGTGTTTGATTTGAAAATCTCACCTTGACTCCCTTTGTCTTCTCTTGACAAGAATCAAGAGGAGTCCAAATACCTTAATCTGACCAAAACAAAGCAGTTGCCACTTTTTTGATCAACGCCCTGTCCGTCTTAGCTTGGCCATTGCCTTTCTACACAATTCCACTCGGTTCTCATCTTTCTTCAGTGCTCCTTCTAGGATTTCTCCAATTGAGCTCGAAATCTCAGGATGAATTTAATCCTGGCCAATCAGCGAACAGAAGGAGGAGTTGTGAATGATGACATTGATTGTCTGCATTGTGTTAGAATTGTAGTCTGCCTTTGGTTGAAGTTTGGAAATGGCAGCGGAAGAAGTGAACAAAGCCATTCAGTCCGTGTTGGCCACGCTTACTGTGCAATTAAAGTTGGAGCAAGAGGAATGCATAAGATATTTTATTGCATTTTAAGCCTGCAGCTCTCATTAACAGCCATCTCGTTCGGCTTGGCACTTTTCTTTTCGCAGTGGGGGATGGTAGTTTACAGTGCACGCAATTTCTTTCGCATTACATACGTCGCAAGCAAACATTAGTGATTGGGTAAAATCAGATCTAATTGTTTCAGACTTCAACACAGCCCATGCCTGCAGCAAGCAATTTCTCAATAGTCAAGGGCTTAGACCCTCTGTATGAAGCAAAGTGTAGAACAAGGGGCTGGTTTTTACCAGGCAATGGATGTTCTAAAAATTTTTGCTGTTGACAGTGGAACTGGTGTTCCCACAGGATCCACTTCATAATAGGCTTGAGTCTTGGTGGATTTTGGGTTGTTCCTGAACATAAACTCCCTTTCATCTGACCAGGATACTTTAGTTCAGATAGTTTAAAATAATCCCAAACACACATCAACACTCCCTTTGAAATTAATAAAGCAGGAAATCAGCCTCTGCATGGACCTTCCTAATGCACTGATTTACACCCTAATGAATATTTATGAACTGTGCTTAAAAGCAAAAAAAAACAACACTGAACTCTACACATTCTGCCATGAAATCTCCTCCTCTGCTTTATAAATGTAATTGTTAACTTAATAGAAATATGTAATTCATAGTCCAAATGGAATCAATGGTATTGATAAGCTATGAGACTGATTTGGTTTTTGATAATTAATTAGACTGGTTGGTTTAGGGATGTTAAAAGCATTTTAATCATATAGCTGCTTTGCTGAATAAAATCAGTTGCAAATACAGAATTTGGACATAAATGTTATGATTTCTGAATTATTTTAATAGAAAGGAAATAAGATGGTTGATATTCATAATCCCTTGTTTTGTACATTTTCTTTTCATATAAAGAAAATGGTAGCCACAATTTGCTAAATCCCAGCTGGTTTGCTGAAGTGCCTCTTAAAGAGTCTCTTAAGATGAATTATCAAAGTTAAAAAACATGTTCACTTTAAAATGGCTTAAAGGGGTTTCTGAGCAACTTCATGTATGCATATATATTTGAGCCTGTGAGTATGATGTTGACCCTGCATTTGCTGAACAGGTTACTTTGAAAAAATTACTCTTTTAACAGTTTAGAGCTAAAAATTAAGTATATGTATACAGACAGAGGAGTAGATACCCAATCAGTCAGCTGCCAGTCATAGCATAAATAAGAAGTGTGGTGACAGTTTCTGGTTCACAAAACAGAGATATTAACCTAAAGTAGTTACACACACATCAAAAGAATCCACATAAATGTCTCCTGGACCAAAAGACAGTATGCATGAAAAAAACAACAACAAACTGATCCCCACGACAAAGAAAACTCCTCTATAAAGGGTTTTCTGTTTTAGTTCTCAGATATACCTGTTCTTTTTTCATATTTGTGCACTATGAACTCCCAACTGCTATCTGATACTGATGACTAGAATACAAAGTGTCAAATATGAGTTTACCACTGTAGAATCTGCTTTAGAATTAGACTATCAAGATAAAGATTAAGTAATGAATTCTGGTCAAACATCTGTGTGGAAACAACCCACAAGACTCTGAAGTAAGCTGGTATCTAAAAATGCAAATAAAGGAAGATCCCATATCACAGATATAAATATCAAAAGGTCCGCTGAGCCTTTATAAAAATGTACTTTTATTTAATGAAAGAAAGCTTGTGATAATTAGGCTTGTTGTTGAAATGACCATCTTCAAGCAAAGTAATCCGAATTTCTGGCTTTGCTGGCAACTTTCAGCAATCGTCCCTTTCTAATATAAACCAAATGAGGGGAAAAGATGTCTTATTGAAGATTCTGAAGAAAAAGCTAAATCTGCTTGCCCAAGATATTGATCTGGTGGATGAAGTCTTTCAAAAAAGGTGCCCTGATAAGGTCAACAGAAAAATTTATGAGCATATTTCAGCCCTGGATTTTATCCAAACACTGTCAGGTAAACTGTGAACTAAGAGACGATAAGAAAATCTTCCAGTGTGAAAGACCAAGGGTCTAGATATGAAAGGGAAGAATTGAAAAATCAATTGACAGTTAATACTATGCCAGTCATCAAAGAGAAAGGGCTTAAGTAATTTTTAATGTGAGAAATTGATCAATTTCTACAATATTTTGCCATCTTTTGTTGTTTACTTATGAATATGTACAAATGTTGACATCATTTTGATATTCTCCTCAGAACATTCTATTGGTTCAGAGGCAGATGTCTGTGAAGGAGAGAGACTTGGAGCAGTTTCAGCAAGCTCTCAAAATCTACACAGATGCCACCAGCAGCCAGCTTAACAACCGACAGTATGTCCTCCTTTTTGCCTCTGCGTTGTTTTTGCCTCAGGATCTCTTTGTGATTTCGTGCATCCATTTCAAACAGCTTCAGTTCCCAAAGATATACAGCCCAGAATCACTCCTACTGCCCTCATTTTCTCTTTTTCTGTTTTCATTGTTACCAGTGTTTCAGTCCAAAACCTGCCAGACAGATCATGCTTCATCATGTATGAGTTCTGGCAGGACCGTCTCTCCTGGATGAGGTACTGTATGTTCCATTTTTTTAATTTCATAATGGACTATAAAAACATTTGCCAAGCACAGAGCACAGCTGATAAATTCACTTTGAAGTGCACTAAGAGACTTATAGTTGTCATCTGTTTTTTTTTACAGCTATCTGCAGTCGTCCATCAGCAAAACCTTCCAGCGCTGCATCATTGACTCGCTGGAAGAGCCAGAAATAGTCTCTACTATGCTTCTCCCAGGTACAAACTGTCAAAAGAAATTTCTCCTGACTGAAGAACCACATAGATTGTGGGTAAAAATGCATAGTTTGTGTGCATTAACTTATTATAAAATCAATTGATTCCTAGTAAAGAAAGGGTCATTCGTCACTACTAGTTAAAAAACACAGTTCGTGTTGGGACTTAGATGCCATGTGGGATTTCTGAAAGAACCTACATGTGAAGGTGGGTTGAAGTCAGCCCATGGTGGTTACTCCTTTGGGTCGCTAAGTGAGGGAGTGACAGCACAGTGACAGTCCACTTATTCTCGGATCTGTTTTGTAGACTCATGAAACCAAAGCTTTAAAAAACATGTTGATTTAAGGTGCATTCACAGAATTCAATTGCTTGTTGAATTGAACACTTGGGAGGTTCAACTACACTTTTCTATGGCTGGAAGAAGAAAACTCTGGTTCACCTAAAAACATTCATGAGTCTCAGTACGCTTCAAGTGAAGACAACACAGGGAATTATGGGTAAACACAAGCAAAACAAAAGTGCATGTAGCATGATTACGAGGAGAAACAGCTCACTGTAACCTGTGGAGGGAGGATGATTTAGATGCTCTGATATAAATATAGTCCGATAAAAGTTTATCGCAATTTCTGGTAAGTATTTACAGGAACAATGATATTTTGAAGATAATTAGCAGAATGAAGGTTGTGGTTTTCATCCATACAGAAGAGCAATGGCACACAAAGGTGAAGAAAATTCTGCCAACAATACATACAAATACGTGAAAAGCTTGAAGAAGTAGCAGTTCAGGAGATGAAAATGACAAGTTTTATTTGTATGAAGAACAAGATGGCATTCTTGCCACCCTCAGTGCCACCTCAGACGAGGAGAGAAATATGTGATTAAAAAGTCTGGTTCTTTTGACAAACAGTATTATGAAGGCAAACTTGTACCAGCAGAATGTGATGACCCCAATCAAACTGAGTTCCCAATCATACAAGGTCTAGCAGACTATTAGGTCTGAAAATAACCTTAAACAGTCTTGCTAAAAATATGCATTACCTGGCCATTTAAATGCAAGTCCCCCTCCCTATAACACTGGAAGTTCAAAGAGTGTCTGATCAATTTTACCAACCTAGAAATGAGTATCAGCTGTAGAGGCAAACATAACTTTATACCTAACTACCAACCAGAGTTGGACATAGTCCTACTTTTATCCTGATATCAAAATAATCTTGAACAGATCTTGATTACAGTACACATGTTGGCTTCAGAAGTCTTTTTCTCCTTGTTGCTTATTTTTAAGGCTCAGTCAGAGACCAATAACCAGTAACACATTGCTTAATTTTCTAGCTTCCTGGTGGATCATGAACAACAACTGAATGGACAACATATATGCTCAAAACACCGCGCAAGCAGAAGGAAGAAACCTCTTTTACATCCTTTTGGTTTGATACCAGCTTTTTTCTTCTGGCATAACTGGAATTGCTTTTATAACATTTTATTTCAGTTTAAAAAAAGAACATCTGAAAAAAATGTGCAATACAATGAGGCAAACAACAATCTCAGATTGCAAAAAAGAGATAAATCAGTGTTTAACTGAACAAATCAAAATCCTAATGCTTATTTCAAATTCACTGGCACATTTCAATCTACTTACCTTTTTGAAACACAAGAGAGATGATTAAAATAGGATGTGCATGATTCCTTTTTTCTGATTGCTTGTTTTTTTCTCAGAGTTGCATCTTGTAGTAGATAGCTATAATGACAACAATGGCACAATCAATAAAAAGAAACACAAAAATAAATTCTTACCAGTCCATCCACTGCTTTTCCTCCACACTAACAGAAAAACAAAGAAAGAAACAAAAAAAAACAAAACAACAAAAAAAAAATAGTGCTTTGGTGTTCTCCCTGTGCTGTTGTGCGTTATTGTCTCCTCCAAAGCTTTGCTACCAGGCATCCTTTTTACAGATAGGTCAGACAGCCATCCATAGGACATAGCTATTGAATAATCATGGCCTGTACCTGAACATTTATCATATGTGTCACTCTTGCACTTTAAATATATATATATATATATATATATATATATATATATATATATATATATATATATATATATATATATATATATATATATATATATATATATATATATGGAACATGAACATATTTGTGAAGAATGAGATTTTTTGAATTTTGATCGTCTTTTGTAAAATGTAAAATTAACCTGCTGTTATGAAAAGCTAGTGAGAGAGATGCTATGCTAGCGGAGAACAAGTCACCAGATAATCATATAGTTGCACTGAACTATTACTCTCAACATTAAAGAAGTAAAAAGCCATTACTCTACATATGTAGTGTGTAATCAACAGAATTTAGAAGTAAAATATAAAAAGAAATTATTATTTTGGAAATACTGGTGGACCTGTTCTGTCTTAATGATATTAGAAAGAACCCCAGTTAAGATAGTGTACAGTAGATAATAAAAGCTGTAGGAATGATGTAACTGTTGTATAACTCTGGTATATGTACAAATATATGAATTAGTATGTAAAATTTGAGATTTATAAACATGGGGAATAAACATGTCCACTTGTTTACTTGAAGTGTTTATCATTCCTTTTGTGTTTTTACATGTAGGTACACGGATTCTGTTTTGGCTGTTTGTTGTTTTTTTTTTCTTTTCTGGCATGAATTAAAGTTTAAATGAAAGGCAGGACTAATTCATTGTCTCTGTTCTTTTATGTGATGCATGGACTGAATTTATGTAAAACTGCCAACCAATACAATATAAAAATGGAAATGATTTCTTTTCCCTTGTGAGTGTCGGAAATGATTTGTTAATATGAGCTCACTTTTTCATCAGCCTGAAACTTTGACGTACTAAGAAGTAAATGAGCACCTTCAAGCCACATGGAGTCTATTATATATCTCAGTGGATTTTCAGGTTTTCAAAGCCAGTGTGCGCCTTAAGGCAGTTCGCTCAGCTCAGAAACAACCTGAAAAACTTTCAGCTCTCTGACACAGAGGCACCTCACATAATCTAATTGTAAATTCAAGGCAGGTTGTATGGGACTTGAGTGCACAAGAAAGAAATAATTTATCATTCGTATAAGACTCTCTATAGGGAAAGTTTTTTTTTTAAATTTTGGTGTTTAGACATACTTTGCTTTCAGATAAGTGGAAAAAAGGGCAAAATGAAACTTTTTGCTGCAATTTCAGTCATCACTTTATTATATCATATTTATAAATGTGTTCACATGCGGCAGTATATGAAAGCAGAGTAATAAATGTTACTAATGGGCAAAAAGAAATCTCCAGGCTTTGCAGCTTCTTGAATTGATAAAACAAATGGCAAGATTTCTCTTCAACAGAAGCTGCTGGAAGTATAGATAACGAAGGCAGGAAGACTTTACAGCTTTACCACTTTAGATTTCATACGATAATCCCTTCCTGCTGCTGTTTTCTTCTCAGTGGTAGCGGAGCTTCTATAGGGATTTCTGGACCATCACATCACCCTTCTTTGACGTTCGAAATAGTTATATCAGTGATTCTCAAACTTTTTAACTACCATCTCCCTGAATCCTAAGTTTTCAGAATTCAGAAATCTTACCACAACAGGAGATGGAATTTTTGCATTTGTTATTTTTTTGTCACCAAAAAGAAAGAACAAAAGATTCTTATTAATTTACAATACATGTTTGAAGTGTGTTTTTCCAAGTAGGAAACACGAACCAAAAGGTAGTCACAATCCCAAGTTTCAAAATTCCAATCCCAACCTGTAAATCCAAAATGGCTGATGTAAACTAAAGAGATAGCTGCAGTCAGAAACAGATTATTTGCACTTCTGGTAGTTTGTATCTCACTGAATCGATCACACTCACAGGACTGGCAGAGTTGCTACCACTTTTTAGTCATGGTATAGCCTCAGGTCACCGCAACACACTGGATAATGATCTGGCCTATAGCAGCTGAGGGGTTGAAATCAGTTTCATTAAGGTTTGTCTTAATGAAAGCAACACTACAGGGATAAGAGTGAGACAACCCTAAACAGTGAGATGGTTTCAAAGTTGGAGGCACTGACATTTTCCCTCCTTGTCTTTTCAAGCAGATTTCTCTAGTTTTGCATTTGGCTTGGGTCATTGTCACTACTGCTAGCATGAGCGGAACAAAGGTTACACAGGTAGTCCAAGTCCAAGTCTTCCAGGATTGCATGAAAACTGGTTCCATTGCCAGGAAGTTTGCTGTGTCTCCCACAATGCAAAGGATTCCAGGAGACAAACAAGTACTCTGGGACACTTGGACAGAAACATAGAAGATACTTTCTCTTCTTTTGTGGAGGGAGAAACAGGATGAACACTGTCAGAGCCCCACAAAAAAACCTCCAACACTCCACTGTTGTGAATGTCTGAAACAATCAGAAACAGGCAGAGACCTGAGAGCTTGACTTTATTTGATAGGCCCTGTGCTTTCTGCTCGGTACAGTGGAGCCGGATTGGTATTTACCTTGGGAGACCAGAATTAGTAGGTCCCCTATTTATGTCCTGCCTTTTTTTTTACAGATTAGAGCTGGTTTACCTTACGTACATGTAACTGATGTGAAAGGGTCTGGTGCAACAATGAAGATCATTATGCTTCCTGAATCATCATTCATGACCGGTTTGGTGGTGAGTGAGTCACAAGCTGGGGACACATATCCATGAATGAACACACAGCCAATGCTTGGCAATGGGACCCTGACGGCCATTAGGATCAGAATGAAATCCTCTGACCCATTCTCAGACCATAAAGCTGGTGGAGTGGGCCTTAGATTCCTCCTGGTGCACAACACGTTCACCTTCATGTGCCAAGATAGTTCCTGGAGGATGTAGGTGTTGATACCACTGACTTGCCCTCCTGCTCACCTGCTATACGTAAATCCAATAGAACATGTCTGGGATATTGAGTTCAGTCCATCTGACTCTAGCAGGTTGCACTGCAGACTTTCCAGTAACACAGTGACACCTTGATTCAGGTCTGGGTGGAGATTGCCCACAACACCAGCTGTATATTCAAGCAGGTAGACTATGGATGGATCGATGCAGAAAGGATTTAGCAAGTTTTTCATGTGTGCAGCCCACATACTTAACTTTGCTTCTTAAGCCACAGTTACATTTCCTTCATAAATGTGACACCATTTTAAAGGGGAAATAAACTGCTTTTCCAACAGTAAAAAAATATTATTGCCAAAAAAAAAACAAAAAAAAAACCATTGCTACAACAAAGAAATAGTCAACCAAACTCAAATTTCTTTACTTTTTGTGCTCAACACATATTTGGATCAGGATGTATAACTCAGACTCTATACATATGAGAGAATATTCACAACATATTGTTTTATTTTTTTAATCATGGAACTTGTTTGTTGTGTTATCAATCCATCCTGTAAAAAAATAGTTCAGATAAATCAACTAAACTCCCAACATTAACATGAGATTTGAGCCAATGATGAAGATCTGTAAATTTCTGACCTGAGCCGTACATGCTGTAAATATCAATACATCAGAGGGTTAGGGTAATAACATTACAATGTTAAGTCATATGAGATGTAGGCGATTTTTAACTTGAATATTATATAATCTGTAAATAGATGCCATTCGGTGTTTGGAGCTTCTACATGTGGTTGTGTATGATTATAAATAGATCATTGAAACAGTCAAGAATCCAAACAACAAGAAGCTGTGTGTGAAAAGGCTGTGTGCAGGAAGAAAATTGAGGTCAACTGTCAGGGAGTATTGATGTTGAAAGCAAGCAAGCATAAGTGGAAAGCCTTTGCTGTGATTCTCTCCAATTGAACACATACACATTGCCATGGTCACACACCAGCAGCCAGATCTGCAGTAAGTGCAACACAGGAGGAACGGAGGAGGTATAGTTACATATTTTTCAAGGCTTATTTCGTGACAGCTGATTAGTGAGGGATTACTGACAGCCTGAGGAAGAAAATGTATTTCTGGTATTAAAAGACGTTTGCTGCATCTTATCAGCTGACTTGGAGGTATGCTTTCATGGGCTACACTTATGCTGCAACACCAGCTCAAAATGTCACAAGAAGAAAGAGGAAGGGCCTCAATTCACAAACTATATAATGGAAAATCTCTCTGAGAGGTTATTTTTCCATGCCAATGGGGCTGGTTTGAATAAATCTTGAATAAATCCAAGTTAACATACTCAACACAAAGCCATTTGGAAAGCAATTTTATGTTACCTGTTTTCTTAGAATGTTACGTACCTGCTTCATATCATTTGAAAATGATTCCTTGTTGCATGTTAGTTTATTAAACAAAAGAAAATTTAGATAGATTTCATGCTTTGATATAGAGAGACTGAAAAAAAAGAATATCAATTAACTAGAGAAGAGTGTGATGGTGGAAAATGATCCAAATATACGGCATGGCCATCTTGCAGATGCAGAGGGGTATCAGGATGAAATATAAGAGAGGTTCTGTTGGAGAGGAGGCCTGTAATGAAAGGAATGATGAAAAGAAAGATGAAACAGAGAGAAATGTCAGTGGGTGGTGGTGAAAAGATTTTTTTCTTCTATGAAGAGAACAGAGACCATGATAGAAAAAGTTTAGGAGGGGGGAAGAAAATGAGGGCAGAAGACATGAAGGCATAAAAACCTGAAAAAACATATATTGAGTAATGCAGACAGTGGGGTGGTGGTGGCAAAAAGTAATGTATGAAATAATAGAAAAAACATGGTGTAGCAGCAGATAATGTACACAAAGATATATACATAAACAGTATATACTATCACTGGAAGTACTTTACCCTGTTCTAACACACACACACACACACACACACACACACACATATATATATATATATATATATATATATATATATATATATATATATATATATATATATATATTACCTATTATGTGTATTGATTTTATAAGTTTTAAATAGAAACAATGTAATTTGGAAATGCCTAAATTTGTTATTTTGCAATTATGTAATTTATTTGTAATATTTTTCTCTTTTACGTCTTTAAAATACCAGAATATGTGCATAACTTAATATTTTTGTCTGTGATGAAATGACTTCAGACTTATATAGCAGTTTTCAGAACCCTCAAAGACGGTTTAACTCCAAAATCACTCATTCAAATCCACACACTGATGATGGCAAGCTACTGAACTGTAGCCACAGCTGGGGCAGTCTGACAGAACCAAGGCTGCCATATCACGCCATCAGCACTTCTGACCACCACCAGCGTGCAAGGTAGGTGAAGTATCTTGTCCAGACAGAGACAGGTGGGGGCTCAAACCAGCAACCCACCAATTGCAGGGTGAGCGCCTACCTCCGTCACCACCATCGCCACAACTGATGACTCACTCCGAACAGTTGCTGAGTACTTGAGTACCAAATACCAAATATAAGAATACCATATACTTTTTTATGCTTTCTTGAGTAATTTTTTGGATGGCTACTTTTTACTTTTACTTAACACTACCTAAAAATATTTCAGGTAGTGTTACGTTTACTTGAGTACAATTTTTACGTACTCAGCCCACCATCTGGTTACATGATATACAAAGTTGTGCATAATTGTGAACTGTGATGGAAAAGAAACATGGTTTTCAAACGTTCTCTGCTAATAAAAATGGCAAATTGTGGCTTGTATTAGTTTTCAGCTGTTTTTGCCATGCAGGTGATGAAGGTGGTGGCAGCATAATGTCTGTGGGGATGCTTGATGAAGTTGAATACACCGTTTCATCCAGAGCTACAATAGAATGGTTTAGAGTACCATTGTCCAATATACCACATCTTTGATGAGTCCCTATTTCAAGACACCTGAATCAAAAAAATTATTCTCTACCATTACCATGCTGTGGAGGTTGAATCAGCTCTGTTGGAGCAGGAGCACATCTAAAACATGCAGGACAACACAGGTTCTTGAGAATTGGACTTAGGGTTGCCCTGGGGTAGAGCATTCTCAAATTCAAGACTATTCCACCCAGAGTTCATAACTAAATCCGACCGACAATCTGAGGAAAGACTTGAAAATTATTGTTCACTGTCTCATTAAGAAATAATGCTGCAACCACAGGAAATAGAAGGAAAAGGTAAAATGCCGCAAAACAACTGAACATTCGAAAAGCTGCAAATTGTTTCCACAAAACGGAGCTGCTCCAAACCACTAGGGGGAGTTTGGAATAGGTAATATTACCTACATAAATGTCCTGATGAAAAGATTGTGTTTCAAAAAGGCATGAAGTATAACACACATTTTCTTCCTTCCTTCATCGGGTATCATGAACGGATCCAAACCGGATCCGGGCCAGATGAGTCGCTTAAAGAGTGGATCTGGTTTGGATCCGTTGTCCTTATCTGTTCCGGATCCGTTCCGGTGTATAAGTGGACTCTGATCCGGGTCCGTTTTGCGGATCCGTTCCGAAGCCTACGCTACATCCGGATCCGGTCCGGAGTCCGTTTGCTATCTAGGTTTCTTCTGGACATCCAACTAAATCATGACATCTTGTTTTTACCATATGTCTATGGCCTTTACTGAGAGTCTGGCCCATACGAAATCTTGATAAACTCCCCTTAGTGGTCTGGTGCACTTCTGTTTTGTGGAGACAGTTTGCAGCATTTCATACTTCCTGTTGTTTTTACTAATTGCAGCGTTTTTCCCCTTGCTCCTTTTTCCTGTGGTTGCACAATTTTGCTTGTGGTTGCAGTATTTTGTCTGTGGTTGTAGCATTTTTCGTTTGCATTTGTTTTGTTGATTGTATTTATTTATTTATTTATTTTTTTTGCTTCTATTTTCTGTGATTGCAGCAATTTTGGTTTTTTTTTTTCTGTGGTTGCAGCATTTTTTTTTCTGTTGCATTTGCTTTTGTTATCTGTGTGTTTATGAGTTAACATCATTCATGTGTTTGGAGCTTGTTTCGCCGTTTGCTGTGCGTTTATACTTGTTTGCAGCACGTTTGGCTGTACGTTTGCACCTCTCGGCCACCGTATAAAATGCACTATAATGCATTTAATTAATTACATAACACTGTTCTGCAATTTGTGTTTTATTTCATGAAAACAAAAGGCGTGGGGGGAGAGTAGTCTGAATTGGGTTCTGGAGCTGTGCACCACCTCATACATCGCACTCTTTCGCCAGCCGCGAGTGATTCCAAGCCGGCGTAGCATCACATCCACCAGAGGAACAGAGAAATTGCTCCCACTGGCTTCTCCTGTGAAACATGCACGCTTTGGCCCATTATTTCTGTTCACTCGCTCACCCATATCAGGTGATACCCTGCAAGGGTAACCATTGGCTCTTGTCTCAGACCTTCCCCGAGGTTTTTAAATTGAGTGACGAGCACTCTGTATGTGACCTCTACAATGAGCTTCCTCCCACACCAGGAAGTGAATGTAGATTTATTTATTATATAGTCCTAATCTTGCGTGACAGAGATGATTATGGTGCAAAACCGATTTTTAAATAACCTGTGTCAGGAAGGAAAAATAATTCGCTTACTGTGATCAACCCAATATATCTAACTTTTTCTTGCTTTTTTAGTCTATGATACTACAAAACAGAAATAATTCTGCGAATTCACGTACAGCAATGCATGCTGGGAGTGAAACATTACGTCAGAGACAAGCGACCTGCATAGATTTCATTGTTCGATGATCGCAGTAGGAAACACCGTACTGTAATACTCGCATTATGATGGTATAAAATAACTATTTTGCTTTTTATCTGCGGTTCTAAAAAAATACTGACTGTCATTCTGGTAGGGTAGGTACACGTCACTGTCCTCACTTTTAATAGGGCTAATAAAATGGCTATGCTTGTTAAAGTTGAAGGATTGTGAATATTTTCAAACACACTTTGAAACTATTCACTGATGAAGCTTCATATTTAAAAAAACGGAGAAAAAAAAAAACCCAACATGGGAACACCGCATTTCTTTGCCAAGTCGAAAGGTTACGTCATATTGTGAGTGGCAAGTTCACTTGGACAATAGAAAGAAACACCAAGGGTCACGTTCAGCTAATTTTGATTAAACGTTATTATACACAGTAATATCAGTAAATCTAAGTATTAGTCAGAGTAATTAGTGAAACAAAAAATGAACAGTATTTTGGAATTAAAATGCACTTAAGTTTATTCGCCTCTAAAAACCACCTAATTTTAGCAGCCTTAGTTCAACACATTGTATTTTGGCAAGCTGTTCCTTTGGTCAAAAAGGAAATATATTACTTTTAGTATTGTATTAGTACAGTATTTTTATAGATTTTTTTTTTTAAAAGAAAGTTAATAAATCAAACTTTCATCCCAAATCAAAGTATTCACATATCAAAATGTGTTAAAAATCTATCTATCTATCTATCTATCTATCTATCTATCTATCTATCTATCTAGATCTTAATTACATTTATTTGTAAATCAAAGGTCAAACAAAAACAACAGGCTATAGAAAAATAACCGTCTTAAATGTCCCTCCAACAATTCGCCACTCACAATATGCCGGCGACGTAAACCGAATGTTCAATATCGTCTGTTTGCCTTGTATGAACCACGGAAGCGTCTCAGTTCCCATGATGCCTCACGGATAGGATGAACTAGTTTGTTAGCGTTTTTGTAGTGAAATCCATGACTGTCTTTAAAGACATTAGCAAGTAACCATTTGTATTCTATCAGCATAACAATATAAGACAATTAAAAAACAGTGTGAAACCATAATAGTAAACGATTAATGTTTTTCATACTATAAGTATGTCGTCATGCCCACGAACATCCGGGGCATTCAGAAGGTTTGCAGTCTGGGCTACAAACAGAGAACTTAGTTTCTCGTATATTTGCCCAGGGGAAAGTCCCCGGACCCGTGGCAGAAAGTGCTCTGGTTAAATCCAGTGTCGATCTGTGTTCCTCCATCTGTAGCTAAGACGTTCATGTGAGCAGAGCTTGGAGATCGCATTTCGACTTTGTCACAGTTGATAGTAATGCAAGCATAGCGCTTCAACAGAACGGGGCTCATTCTCCGAATGCTCACTTTTATGACTGTGAAAATCACCTCAGAACTGGTCTATGGCAGGCTCCAAAATAATTACATTTTACATGAAAACCTTACATATATTTCATGAATACAAATGGTTACTAATGTTTTCGGTAGGTACTTTATTAATATACATTTGTTAATATTGTTTTTAATAGATATTCTTATATTCATCTGGGTGTATTTTGTTACTGTGCTGCTGTAACAAGTGAATTCCCCCACAGGGGGATTAATAAAGGACTATTCTGTTCTATAAAATTGCATTTCATTTTAGGTGTTTTTTGAACACTTATTCAAAGTTATTTTGATAATAGAAATTAAACTTTTAACTTCTTATTTAAAATATATTAATTCTAAATACAACCTAATTCCCATAGATCTCTAACATTAAATTCAGTTAAATTTAAGACTACTTTATTAATCTCAGAGTGAAATTAAATGTTGTTGTAATTATTGTACAATTTTCTCCAAAGAGATGCTGTAGATTCTGATGGCTGTGGGCAGGAAGGATCTCCTATACTAGTAAGTATCACAGCAGATGTGAAGAAGCCTCTGACTGAAGAGATACAGTTGCTGTATAACAGTGTCATGAAGAGGATGCTTAGCGTGGTCCGTAATGTTCTTCTTATTAAAGAGTCCTTCTTTGCATAGTAGTCTTCTAAAGTTCCAGGGTAGTTCCTCTGGAGAATATTGTTTTTATTTCGATTCATAAACACAAATTGTTCAAACTGTTAAACTTATTATGAAGATTAAATGTTTGTCACCCAAAAGTCTTTAGTTTCAGCCTGAAGAAAATGCTTCTACTTTGAAAGTCGCTGGAACTATATTTAATTTTACTGGGTCGGTGTTAAAATGCCCTGAATAAAGGAAAAGGATGAAATACCTTTTGAAAGTGTTTATCCCCATTGGAACCATTCACATTTTGTCACATTACAACCTCAAAATTAATAATATTTTTTAAGGATCTTATGTGACTTACCAATTCAAAGTGGTGCATTCTTTTGAAATGGGAAGGAAACCCCATGTTGCTGCAAGTCTCCTGGGATATGTGTCTAGCAGCTTTGCACAGTATTTTTGCCCAAAACAAAACTCATGCTCAGTCAGATTGCATAAAGAGTGTATGTTAACTTCAGTTTTCAAGTATTTCCACAGTTTGTTGAACTAATTTAGTTCTGGACTTCAAAAGGAGGATTTAACATATTAATTTACTTTAAACAGTTTCATTTTGGCTCTGGGCCTGGCTGTATGTTTCGGGTTGTTGTCCTCCTGGAGGGTCAACGACCTCCTACTTCTCAAGTCTTGCGCACCCTCTAACAACTTTTCTTCCAGTATTGTCACCATTTTCCCTTCATCTTCAACTTACTTCTATTGGAGATTGTTTTATAACATAATCCTGCTTTAAGCTTCTCCACAACTTTATCCTTGAACGGTTTGACATGTTTCTTGGTCTCCATGATGATATGCATTTTACATCTGAAACAGTTTATGCAGAGATTAATTTATCAACCTATTCACTAATTATGTGACCTTTAAATGTATTTGCTTACTCTGCATTTTATTGAGGGGGATCAGAGTTAAAGGGAATTAATAGAAGTACACACCAGACTTTTAATTGTTTTATCTTGTAAAAAATAATCTGGGTATAGCAGGAAAATGTGGAAAAATTCAAGAGCTATAATACTTTTGCAAGACGGTGTAAGTTTAGAAACGTGGTAATGTCTCCATCTTGTGGTTGAAAAGGTGATACGCAGTCCAGGCAACAGCATCCAGCAGAGTAACTGGAGCTTTTGTGGTTTTAAGCCTTAAACTATTTGACAAAAAAAGAACTCAACCTTTTGATTATTTAACTTCTGTTGATCCTTCTGTTTTTAATCATTATTTTGGCTAATGTATAAGTAAACATTGATTTAAATCCAGAAAGTGTCTGTCCATGTTGGTATGAATTAAGTTTTGTAATTGCTCTGAGGATGTATTGCAGGTTGAATGTTTTTTTTTTTTCCTTTTCGCAATAAACTAATGAATAAAGCATAAGTTGCTGCAGACAAAATAATGTGCATCATTATTGTTATTCAGCATTTTCTATGTGCTGAAAATGGCCCCTGGGTGTCCATTTTCCATGGTTTCACCTTTCTGAGAAAACAAAGATCCACTCTGTACCATGGTGACGCCAGTAGAGGGAGCTCCACTCCTGCAGCCTCCATCCTAATAAGCTTTGACATCAGCGCACACGCTGACACACACGGACCATACCTTCTGCCACAGGATTAGGGCTGCAAACAAAAAGCTTACAGAGTCACGTGGCACTACTCTCCAAATGGTCCCTTCTTGTAACCCACTTCCTTTCATGAGCTATCATGAAAGGAAGCTACCATGATTCACTCAGAGTGGGCGTAGGCATGAGCATCAGCAGCATCACTAAGTTTCAGCTCCTCCCTGCTGCATGCTGGGAGGGAGAGACTGAGAGGATCAGGGTCAGATAAATTCCAGACTGAGTGACGGTGGTAGTGTAAATAAGAGGACAATTGTGTGCATGTGTGTGAGAGGACAAATTAGGCTGGGTTACAGAGAGAGAGAGAGCTGTGAGTGTGTCTATGTGGATGAGAGAGAGAGGCAAAGGTAAATCCTGAGAGGACAGGAGTGAATGTAAGGGAAAGAAAAGAGGGACAAGAGATAGAAGACAAGACAGGAGGACTCAGAAAGGAGGCAACATGGCTGAACCGGAGCTGAAATCAAGAAGCAGTCGGGAGAGTGTTGCTAAAGCAGTGAGCCAGGAGAAGATGGAGAGTAAGTACAGCCTGTACTCACACTCCTGGAAGTGGCACATGGTGCAGAGCTGCATTATTCCATCATGCGGTCTGATGCAACTCTGTGTGATGCAAGACTAGAAGAATTAATGCAACCGTCGTGCTAAGATTGTGCTTTTTGGTTGTTGAGATGCTAACAGGTGACAAAAATGGCAGGTGCATGTGTGTATATAGAAAGAAATGGTAAGATGACAGACATTAGAAGAGGGGGAGAAACGTCTGAAAATAATCAGATTTGAACATCTTTATATTTTCCATGTCTCAGAATCTAACAAAGTTTTACTATGTTTCTCATGCCTGATCATCTTCTGCTCTGCTGTCCTGACTTCACCAGCAACTGAAGAAGACCCCAACCAGGATGGTCTTATTGTGGAGCAACCAGCATCCCCATTAGCCCCCAAGGTCTCTGTTCCTTCTGCCACAGACCCAACTAACAGCCCACCCAGCAAGGGTGAAAAGATCAAGCTCAAACGCAGCATTACCCTCTTCAACGGTGTGGGGATGATCATAGGCACCATCATCGGCTCAGGCATCTTTGTGACTCCAACAGGTGTGGTCAAAGAGACCGGCTCTGCTGGTCTCTCCTTGATCGTCTGGTCTGCCTGTGGAGTCGTTTCCACCATGGGAGCACTGTGCTATGCTGAGCTGGGCACGACCATCGCAAAATCTGGAGGAGACTACACATACATCCTTGAAGTATATGGTGAACTTGCAGCCTTTTTGAAACTGTGGGTGGAGATGCTAATCATTCGGCCGTCCTCCCAGTATGTGGTCTCGCTAGTGTTTGCCACCTACCTTCTCAAGCCCCTGTACCCAACCTGCCCTGTGCCAGACAGTGCCGCCAAGCTCATCGCCTGCGTGTGTCTTAGTGAGTAGGATGAACTTTTCAGATGTTTTTTTCATTCATATTTTTATTATTTTAAATAGGTAAATAGGAGGGATTTCTTTCTCAATTCATGATTCTACTTATAGTCATGTTTTTCCCAACATGTCACAGCTTCCCTGACGTTTGTGAACTGTATCAGTGTGAGAGCAGCCACCAAGGTCCAGGACTTATTCACCGCATCCAAATTACTCGCTCTTATCATCATCATCCTCTTTGGCTTCATCCAGATTTTCACAGGTAAGCACCAGTTACCTATACTGCTTGAAGACAGGCTTGGTTCTTTAGAGGTTCGGATTGTGATTTGTCACCTCAGCTCTCTGTCAATTTTTACAAAGCCTTTCAGTTTAATTTTAACACACAACAATACAATTTTAGACCTTGATTTTAGGATGTGTTAAGTTTATATAGCTTAGATAGGTCAGATTTTTTTGAATAGACTTTGTCTACCTTTCATACTAAAGGTATTTTCAGTGTTTGTAAAAATAGTCAAATTTATTTACTAAACAAACTAAATTTCAGTTTATTATAGTCAGTTTTGTTCAGTTGATGAATTATGTCTCTGACTAATAAAAAGAGGTGATATGACAAAATCTGGCAAAAGTAGGCATCGTTAGAGAGTTTCTTTCAGTTAAGCAAAAAACAAAACATAGCTATAGGGTTGAGACAATCGTATGCTGTGTTCCAGTAACCTCAGAAGTTGGATGTTGGAGCTGGGTTTGATGTCAGACCCGAGGTAACAGCTTTCTAGTTAACAACAAACATAATTTTAAGCTTTACTTTTCATAAGCAAACACCACTTTTAGTTTGTTCAGTTTAGAGTTGCAGGCGCTATATGTAACATTGATTTTAGATGCACTCTTACATGTGTGTCTTGTAAAATAAACATATTTCTATCACATCTTACCACTGTTGATGTGATGAGTGACCATGCTGAAATGCAAAGTTGGCCTTACAAGTTGTAACTGGGGGTAGTCCGAGTTACTCCAAGTTTCCCAGTGGGAAATCTGACTTTGTAGAGGATTCCAGTTGATTTTTCCGACTGGAATGTCGCAATTTTCTAGTTCCAAGTACAACTGGAACGCAGCATTTATAGCTTATATTGACCCAGACCAGAAGAATTCCTTATTTTTGAATTAAACTTGTTTATTTCAGTGGACAATTGTGAATTACTTATTTTACCTTAAGTCAGCAAGTTCTTTGTTTGCAATGGAGTTCCAAATAATTCACAAAAAATAAAAATCAGTTACCCGCATATTTTTATCTAAATCAGCCTATCATTGGATTTAGGTTTGTAGCAATTTTTTAATCTGTAACATGTTTCTTCTGACTGGAAGTAACATTAAGCTTTTGAAGTGTCCCAGCCAGAGTCTCGACTTGAATCTGATAGAGAATCTGTGGAGAGAGTCGAAATCAGGGTGATGGGAAGGAGGCCTTCCAACCTCAAAGACTTGGAGCTCCTCACCACACAAATATTATAGAAAAAGCTGTGAAACATGGAAAAGTATGCTCAGTAATTATAAGCAGGGTTTAATTGCTGTAATGCCAATAAATATTTTTGTAATGATTATTGAAATGGGTAAGAATATTTTTATTGTGATTTATTATCTTTAGAGAGATGTCTGTTTCAGTTCCAGTCAGAAATAAAATTCTTGGTTGAATTAAAATATTTAAAATCTAAATCTCGCAGGAGTGTGAATAATTATGTGCTTTAAAGTAGATAGGTTTTGATAATATCTGATATTTTAATGATCAATACAAGTTGAAACCAACAGCTGAGGATTATAATCAAAGTGTGTAATACAAAAAAAACTATTTTTGTGAGCTTTATATAAATTTATTGCTTATTTTTAACCCTCATATTTACATGTACAGTATGAGGTATTTTTCTATTGTTTCTAATTATGAGCAAACTGTTGATGCATGCTAATGAGCCAAATGAAGCAGGCTGCTGTCCTTTCAGTTTGTTAGCACAGTTGCTGAGCCTGAACACAGGGCCCGTCTGTGTACAGCCGGCTGATTGAGTCTGGCTGTGCAGCCATGTGCCCATGTATCTCTGTGTGGGTCTTCAGGCTGCACATGGCTGTAAATCATTACTGCCACATTTTTAATCTGTAGAGTGTTTATATAATGAAAGATACGTTATAAGATATTTAGGGAATTTTTTTATGTATAAAATCACTGGTTTTTTTTAACATTATTTCAAGTAAGCTCCATAATGTATGATATGTTTCTTAGAAATGTTGTATCAGAAAAAAATTATTTCAAAAAAAGTTCACGTGGGAACAGAATGTGACATCTGCTTATTTCCCTCCTTTTGGAAGGCCACACCCACTTCCATTGTTTCCCCCCCCCTCACTAAGTTACCATGGTAACGAGGTGGAAAAGCCTAGACTGTGATCTCTGAAAACATGACAGAAGGACCGAATGGGCAAATAATGTGGGCTTACCAAGGCCCAGTTCAGGGAAAGTTATTAACATCTGAAAGCAACAGGTAGAGTGGAGTCACACCCAGTGAAAATACAAACACACATTATACTAGTTCTATACTGATGCAATACATTTAGTTTATCCTTTATAGACTCAAGTTTATTTATCATATTTATTCTGCTAGCATTTAAATGTCAGCTGGAGTTTACTCTTCTTTTCCACATTTAAGGACATGCTTGCTGGAAATATTAGTGTAGCAAGAGAATATATCACATGAACACATGTGGCACACTATAATTCAGGAGTGATTGTGGTCAAGTTAGGTCTTAAGGTATGATGCAGTTAATACTAGGTTAAAATAACTCCTATACTTGTGTTTCTCAGCAACACCAAATACCTCATCTTTTTCCTAGTCTTGACATCCTGTGAACTCTTACGGTATATGAGTCATTACTTAAGGAAATGCATTTACGGTCAAATAATCACCAGTAATAAAGCACTATCTTCAGAAGAGCTTGTGAACTGTACGCACTATATAAACATTTGCTTAATTGGTCGCCACATGGCAAAAATCAATGATCAGTAAAAAAAACTACCCCTCATTTTTCAAAGAAATGGCTTGTCAAAGTTTTAAACTCCTGGTTTAAACTCCTGGTAAACTCCTGGCTAGCTGTGCTGTAATGTTAATCATTGTACAAACCAGAAAGCAGTGGAAAATTGAGGGGTTTTTTTGTATTTAAAATTTTGTCAGCATGTACCCATTTAAAAATTGGCTTTGCTGCTTGTTTTGAGTCTGTTATGTGGCTTTGTCCCTCTGCCACCACAAGGGGAGTCCAAGCCACTATTTTATGTCTATGTTCTAGTTCCATATTTGTTTATGAACTACAGAGGTTCCCCGTGTTTCTATTTTAGCTCTTTCCTATATCACTTTTTCTGTTTACATGCAGGTGATGTTCCATATTTGACACCAGAAAAGGCATTTGAAGGCAGTAAAATGGGAGTGGACAACATTGTGCTGGCGTTGTACAGTGGTCTCTTTGCTTTTGGTGGCTGGTGAGACTTTGTTCATAGCTGACATCTGTTTAGGCTTTCTAGCACAACCAACTTTAATTCTTTACTTGCCTGTTAAAACGTTAAACTTAAATTTTGTTTCTCACAGGAACTACCTGAACTATGTTACTGAGGAGATGATCAATCCAGAGAGGTGACTTAAAAGTGATGCAGGCTGATTTCAGTATTTTACAGACTCTTCTGTGAATATTATGGCAATGGCATGACTGCCCTCATCTATGAATGAAAGCTTGTCTACCATCAGTTGATTGCATGGAGATAAAGTACATTGACACATCAAGACTGACCAGAATTAGAAACATTGGATCGCATGAAATTAAACACAGATTCCCTCTCAGATGTGAAGAATTCTCTCCTGTTGTGAAATTCTGGTGTGCTGTTAAATGATTATTGGTCTCCCCCCACAGAAATCTTCCCTTGGCTATTATCATATCAATGCCTATAGTCACGGTGGTGTATGTTCTGACCAACTTGGCTTACTTCACCACTATCTCTCCTCAAGTCATGGTTGAGTCTGAGGCGGTTGCTGTGGTAAGTGTGATTCTCTTCAGTTCATAACCACATATATGTCTTTATTTTTTACACAGCCCACTTATTTTCCACAAAATTTTCATTTCTGAATGTTTCTTTGTTCTCATGGACGGATGCAGAGTTTTGGGGAGTACCATCTCGGTGTGATGGCCTGGTTGATTCCTGTCTTTGTGGGGCTTTCCTGCTTTGGAGCAGTCAATGGATCTCTATTTACATCAGCACGGTGACTAAAGCATAATATTGATGCATAATAACATGCTTTTTTGTTCTAGGAAGGTAGGAGGGCTTTGTTCCTAGATATGAAGGTGGACATTTTATCTAGGTGAAATGCTTCAGTGGAAAATAACTACCTGTTTCTCCACTAGGCTGTTCTATGCTGGAGCCAGAGAAGGTCAACTCCCTGCTGCTTTGGGACTGGTTCATACAGACTTGTTTACACCTGTGCCATCACTAATCTTTACAGTAAGGCTGAACTTTTTATTGAAAGAATTAATGGTGGTTACAACTGTTTTTCCTTTATTTATCCTTTTTAAAGTTATTTTTTATTCCAGGTTTGACCAGAAACTTAAACAAAGTAAGAAAGGGCAATTGATTCCAGTCTTCTTCACTTCTATTGACTCATGCTTGAGTCTGTTTACCATTTGGCAACCCACACCATCACACTGCCTCCACCAACAGCAGTTTGGTATTGGTGGAGAGGGCAAGTTTTTCATGGGCGTTACCTACATAGCCAACTCTGCTTCTCAACCCACAATTGAGTCAAAATTTAAACAGAAATAAACAATCTTCCCAACAGTATGAGATTTAAAGGGCTTCTCTTCAGTCTTGAAAAGTCTGGAATACTATGGAACTGGGTTTTATTTTCTTCCTGATCTGGACAAGTATGGCAAAAATAAAATTCAGTTTGGAGTTTCACTTTTTTTCCAGAAGGGCATTATTCTAATAATCTGTGATAAATTGAGTGTTTTATAGTAATTTATATTAAATGTCCTGCTTTGATTTGCACTTCACACTTTGATTGTAAAATTTTATTTAGTATAGTTTTGGTTTACTGACTGAATGCACAGTCATTCAAAGATAAAACAAAGCTAATTTCAGGGCTCTTTTGGACACTGGAAAACTGGACCTGAGGTTCTTAAACTGGGTCTGATTGATGGAAATGACTAAAACTGCTATCTTTTTAATGTACCAGTCTTTACACACTGTACATAAAAAATCTTCCATTACTGTGTACTTCAGCCATTATTTAAAGTGTTAATCCATATGCCAATAAAGCCACGAAATAGCCCTAAACCACACTTTAATTTCAGCATTGTGCTTATTCAGGATTTTTGGAAGCTGCAGATAATAAAACCTGATTATCCCTTCAAGCAGTTAAAGGGATAATCCTTTTCTCCAGAATGTTATATATTAAAAAAAACAACTTAAGTTTGAATCTGGAAAAGTATGGAAGTTTGAAACTGAAAAAATTTGTGGTAACCCCTGGATTTATTTCCAAACAACATTGTTACAACTAACAAAAAATATATCCATTTCTTTGCTTTTTGTGCTAAGTTTATATTCATGTCAAAGAGAACAACCGGTGTTGTGATTTTTGTGCTTTACAATAGTGCCTCCTGTCCATGATGTATGCTATCTCCCAGGACATCTTCTCAGTCATCAATCTCTTCAGCTTCTTCACCTGGCTGTGTGTTGGTATGGCCATCGCTGGTTTGGTGTGGCTGCGCATCACAAAGCCAGATCTCAGAAGGCCTATTAAGGTACAGTCTGAATGACGTTGATTTAAACTGAGGACTTTCTTCTGGGTGAAATCCAAATCAAAGAATGTTAGACTCTGCTTGAACCTCTGGCAGATTCGTTGTCTTCTCAAAAACTTCAACATATCAGCAGGTTAAATAAGAGCTGGACTATTTTTATGTTATTTTCAATGAAAACACCATTGTATCACTTCTGTTATGAGATGGAAGTGGAACCACACTGTGTTTCCACGATACGAAGGAGTGGCGATTGAATGAATGTACCGTTCTTTGTTTCCCTTTCATCGTGGGAATATAACCTTGATGAACAGCAGTCTTTCATCTTTCTTTTGAGGCAGTGATCCCAGCCTATTTGTTTTAGAAGATCACACATTCACTCACACTCACATTTATTTCTAAGCCAATTATGAAACAAGACTTCAAGATTTGTTGTGTTTTAGTTCAGAACTTCTGTCAGAAGTCAAGATTTAACTGCATTACTTCCTGACATGAGTTAATCTTTTCTAAAATACTGTTTGCACTAAAAGCAATCAATAATACATGTAATATAGCATTTCTGGATTGTGGAAAATATTAGTTTAAGAGCTTAAGTTCTGGGAATCAGAAAGGCATCAATAAAAGTAAATTAACATCTGAAATTAAGCACATTTCTTTTTTACATAAAGTCTGTGTTACTTAAACAAGGAGTACTGAACTGTAACTGAATTAGAAAACTAAAGTGAGCTTTCTTTTAATGCAACTGATTTGTTCAAATTAACACAAAAATAGTTTCAAAAATACAGATACAAATGCATGTGAAAAAACTGGGGCATCCTTTGAATTTTTTTTTATTTATTATTATTTTTTTTACATACGTGGAGATATGGGCCTGTATGGACAAAGAATCCTAAGACTAAAAGCAGCTCCGAGGGGCGCCATTTTAGGAAAATTCTTAAAATTTCTGGAATTCGAAGATTTTTCATAAGTTTACCTCGGTAAGATAAAAGTTGTTAACAAAGCATCTTAGGCTTAAGAGAACTCCTAACATGACAAAAAGTTAGGAGTAGTGAGGAGGACCTTCAGTGCGCCTAAGAGTCTTAAGCCTCCTGCAGTGCCAGCTTGTTTGTGGAGAGCGAGGCAGATGTCTCGGTAGGATGACAGGGATGCAATGGGGGTGTCCTGTCAGCCTGTCAGTTCCTGAAACCAAGATAATAAATAAATAAATAAATAAATAAATAAATAAATAAATAAATAAATAAAAACTTGTAAAAGCGCACAAGGGATCAGTCTGACCCCTCCATGATGGCACACGGGGTTGGGAGGCGGGGAAGCGCACATGGCGTCAGTCCGACCCATGCTGTGACTGCGTGAGGGTTAAGCAGGGAAGATAGTCTCCATAAAATGTACAGAACAGTGCCAACAGTAAGGATTGCTCTTTGTTCTGCCTGATTTTTTTGCGTGCTTCCCGATTTTATGTTGGTCGTTTCGCCAACAAGTTTATACAAGCAGCCAATCACAGTGAACTGCTAAAAGTTGAGCGTCCACATTAATAATAATTAATAATTATGGAATAGATGATTTAGTAAAATGACCAGCATTGTGAAAAGCCGTGACAAATCACAATTATGACGGGGATCTAAATAAGGCACGATCAAACATGTTGATGCTGTGTGGCGATTAATTTAATTTTAGTTTCATCACCATGACACTTTTCTTAATCCAGTCTAGATTTAATGCTCAATACTATTAGCATCTTATTTGTTTTTTATATGTGTGTCTTATTTTGTTTGGCGTACCAACCAATAACAGCCAAAGCTAGACTTACTTATTTACTTCAGAAAGACTCAAAGAGATAAAAGCTACCAGGCCCTATTGTGTTTTGGGGTTATTTGGGGGGAGCATTTGGTCCACACTTCTTACCAGTTGGAGACGGTAATTCTCCATGAAGTTATTTGCTAACCAAGACAGAAGAGGAACCAATCACAGTCTCGAGAAAACAGTGTCACACCTAGCAATGGGGTCAACCACTCCTCACTAAGACGGGAATTTCTGTCATCTCCTCAGTCTTAAGCAAGGAGTCTTTGGCAAGAATTTTTAGGTAAAGATCAGAGCTCCAAGAGGACTCTCAGAATGTTTGTGAATACGGGCCCTGATTATTTATTATCAATTTTAACAATATTGAAAAATTCTACTCATTTAAAGAAATTAAAACAAATTAAGATGCGTAATTTTAAAATTTTCAGTAAGATAAGAAAAATGTCTTGTATGGAAAAACTTAATAAATCCCCACATTTATTCTCACTTAAAATGGCTATGATCACACATAAGTGTATCACATCAGATGCAAGTGGCTAGAACA
The DNA here is from genome assembly GCA_014839685.1 of Anableps anableps. Classification (NCBI taxonomy): domain Eukaryota; kingdom Metazoa; phylum Chordata; class Actinopteri; order Cyprinodontiformes; family Anablepidae; genus Anableps; species Anableps anableps. The sequence continues at coordinate 15,149,800 of CM026071.1, forward strand.
TTTTTAATTAGCATTTTGGAGGACGTTTGTCCTGTTTAAACCACGGAGATCCAGTTTGGTGTACCCCTGACTGTTAAAGTGAGAGTAAACACCATAGTGAGGTCCAAAGAGTGATCTTGGGCCTAAGGGAAGAATATTGTAGCAGCTTATTAGTCTGGCAGTAGATTTAAAAAGGTCTCAAAAGAAGGTACAAACAGCTAATTTTCTCTATGGAAAATAGTCTCCAAGTAAAGGACATTTAAAACATCCACTAACATATCCAGATCTGGCTATCTAAACAAGTTTACCCTGAAAGCAGGCTGCAAGAGGCTAAAAGAAGTCTCAACCCCCCCAAAAAAATGTCAGCAGACTCTTGCTACAAGAGGAGAAAACAAGTTCCACATTTAAAGCCTTAAACTCAAAGTGAAATGTAATGTTCTATATTTTAACATGCATTCAGTGGAATGAGACATCTGGAAAGCTGAATCTGTAAAAGTCTGGAATGTTTTCATAAAAAAATGCGTAGAGACCATGAATCTTGTAGATATAATTTTTCATGAATAACAATGAGTCAACAGTGTTTCTGTTGATCTTTATCTAAAGAGAAAAATCATCTATTGTTAGAAATGGAGTGAAAATGTAAAGTTATCTTTCTGTTATTGGTTTCAGTCAAATCTCTTGTTATTTTGATGTTATTAGTTATTTCTTCTGTCTGTAAGTTAGGTGACATCAACATTTTACCCAGTACCTTCTCAAATAATTAGAATTAAGAGCTTTTTGCTTCATTTTCCCTCTACAGGTGTATCTTTTTATCCCTGTGACATTTGTGTTGGGCTGCGTTTTCATGATTGTCGTGTCTTTCTGGGCTGCTCCATTTGAGAGCCTGGTGGGCAGCAGCATCATTCTCACAGGCATTCCTGCGTATCTGCTTGGGTACAAGTGGAAGAAACCCCATATGGTCAAGAAGATGCTGGGTAAGTGAAGTTCTGGGTTTAGTTTTAAAATGATGCCTTTGTTTGTTCAGACCAGGCTGAAGAGGTCTTTCCTGCAGTTTGTTATGAAATTCATGTCAGAATATACCTGTTACCCACTGCTCTGGTTTATTGTTTTATAAATCTAGTATGAAGTATTGATGTGATGCAATATTTTCTTAATTTTCAGAATATATTCATTTTTGCTGATATAGTTCAACAAAGTATGTAATATGACGGGTTTTTTTTCTCAGAAATCTTCACAATGTTCTGTCAGAAGATCTTCATGTCAGTTCCTGAGGAGAAGGAGAAACACGAGGTAGCCGAGTAACGCTTCCCAAACTGAGCAATAGTCTTCACATGTTTACATACATTTTTTGAAAATAATTTGAGCACATTATGTTTCAAATTTACCTTACAAACTAAAGTAGAAGTAGAACCGAAAACTAGACATTTACAAAGAGCAAAGGTGGCCTTATGGAATGCCCTAGTGTACAAAATATAAAACATATTTTGTGACTTATTCAGCCAGTTCAAAATGTATGCAGGTCAAATTTTAATCAGAATTTCACATTTAGATTTGTTTCTGCTGCTTTTAGTCTGAAAGGTTTTGATAGTTTTGTCATGTTTAATGCTGGAATATGCTTCCATCTTAAAATGTGAATAGCTGTGATGGACATATGATTATTTAGATACTGCAAACTGTATTAGAACGTGCTGTAAATCTACTGCCTTGCAGGTTTATTGTTCACTGATGAGCAAAGAAAAAAAGAGAGGACAGGTTTGATAGTTTTTACTTTGTGTATCACTAACAATAAAACTTCACATAGTATTTAGCAGTTTACAGTTCTTTAGAATGTGAAGACCTGTGAGGTAAAACTGTGAGCTTAACAGTATAAACAGATCTATTTCTGTATTAGACATATGCTTCTAGTGTACAGTGGCTCTCAAAGGTCTACTAGACATGCACGATAACAGGAAAACAGATCTTTTCAATATTATAGCTGAATATTGTGTTATAATTTTTCCATGTCTCTCCTTGAGCTTTCTTATCTTGGTCACTAAGCTCTACGTCAGATGTGGGTTTAAAGGACAGTGACAGCTCGTCAAAGCGTCCAAATATGTTATTGATGAGCAGTGTTTTTATCCTGAAATATTTTAGACAACCCATTTTTCCATCAAAGCAACACTTTGAGATTGCAATATTGGACACGTTGATACTTCGACAACAACTGGGACTCGAAATATTGTGCAGCTTTACAACACACCCCTAATACAGTTTAATTATTTTGACAATGAGACCCTGATACAGCAGTTTCAAACTTTTAGTACCTTTAATGTGACTTTTATCCTGTACAATTCAACTGAAAAACAAACAAATCTAACAGGGAGAAAATCTAAGAAACAAAAGAGCTTTAATAATCTGGTTAGATAAGTATGCACACCTTTAAACTAACACTCTGTTGAACCACTACTCTCATATTGGTCCTGTATTGGCTTAATTTTAGCATCCAGTCTTTGGTTGGAGTCTGTCAGTGTCCAGATTGTGAGGGCATTACTTGCCCACAGCCTTCTGCTGGTGGCCAAATGGGTTTTCTGTCAGTTTTTTCTTAGAAATGATACTTTTCGTCCAGTAAAACCATTCTGTTGTTGAAGTCGACATAGGCATCAACTCAATGTGATGCAGAAAAATAAAATTGCCTGTTCATCCACAGCTCTCTGGCAGACACCTGAAGATTTTTTTAAGTTAAATCTGACCCATAATTTAGTTTACTTAGTAAAAAATCTTGTTTTAATCTAAGGAAAAATAACCCCAGATTTTCAAGCTGCCACCACTGTGTTACATGGTCTTCTTTTTTGTGATGTGCAGCGCAGTTCTTTTGGAATTGTGGCCCAAAACCTTGAGTTTGATTTTTTTTCACACCATAACAAATTCTCCCAAAAGGATCTGGAAGATTCCACCCATGGCTTGATATTTATTTTTGAAAGAAAAGGCTTCTGTCTTGCAACCATATTCCTTAGTCTCAAAAGTACAGTTGTCACATGATAAACATAAACAGTACTTGAACCGTACTTGTCAGAAATGACTGCAGCTCCTTTCTTTCTTTCTCTCTTTCTGCCTTTTACAAACTTATCCCGATGGATACCTTTGTACATCGAGATAACTGAGCTGATTCTTTGTAACTATTCTCCAAACTAAGCATTAAGCTAAAGGATTTAAATGAGAAAATGTCATTAAAATATAAACAAAATAGGGCAACTGTATTTTATTTTAGATTCTCTAGAACTGATAATAGGTATGAACTCAAGAAGACTGAAAGTTGAGACAAAAGGTGTTTCAACAAAGTCTTAGTTTAGGGTTGTCTGCAGTTGTGCAACCAGGTTATTGCAGCATTATTTTCCATAATTATTTGTTTTCCAGTTGAACTGTGCAGGATATTTCACATTAAATGTATAAACAAACAAAAAAAAAACAAACAAAAAACAAAACAAAAAAAAAAACAAAAACAAACAAACAAACAAAAAAATCAAAACTGTCTATCATGGTGTCAGTTTTTAAGTGTCAAAAACCTGGAATTTTCAGAGGGCTGTTTGCACTTTTCAGAACTACTTTTCAGAGTATAATGTCACTGTTTAAAGAGGACTACTAGCAGAGCCACTTACAGTATTTTACCCATGCTAACATTTCTGTTAACTTTTGATTTTAAACAGCTTTTTGCAATCATTTCTACTATGAATCAGCACTTATTTTAAAGCACAGTTTCTAGACACATAAAACTAGATTTGCAATTTTTTGTGTAGGAGTGCTTCTGTCCTGTTTTTTTCTTTTCTATGATTTTTGTGATTTCAACATAATCATAAAAAGATGTCACAAAACAGCTTCTGATGTTGTAAAGCACTGGTAGCAGAAATGAAAGACCTGTACAGATATCTCTGTAGTGGCTGTATTAGTGTTCGTATTGGAAGTTTTTGTCATTCGTGCCAGCCAAGTCAATGCTGATATTTCATATTTTTGTGACACTCTCAGACAAGATTGAATGTTTAATGAAGTTTAGAGACACAGACCCCACAAACCCCAAAAAGAGCATTCCCTGAAGCAAGAAAAACTGAGTCTTGTGGGCTGTGGTTTATAGAGAATCTAGATTTTCCTGCAGCTTTAAAACTTTACACTGAATTCTGAATTCTGACATTCATTGAATGGCTGAAGGCATGAAAGAGGAAAGTTTATGTCATTCTACCAACATTTTTAATCTGGGAAGTCTTATATTTTATCAAAGTAACAGAGAATTTAGTTTATTCTCTTCTCATCTATCCTTTTTGGATAGCTTTCAGTGATATTAGTTCAACTTTTTCAACTTTTAGTACAATCAACAAAGGCACTTAATATAATTATTATGGTGCACATTTGTGACAGCCAGTGAGATGTAACTATCAAATCTGTGTTTATCAAAGGTATCAGAAGGCAAAAAATATCTCACACTCACTAAATCGCCACATCCAAAGCAGCTATGATCACACCAGTAAATAGCACAAAGGTTAAATATGGATTCCCTCTTTATTGATTGACCTCAACTGAAGATGAATGCTTTCTGCAAACCTCATCATGTATTTTACGTTGTGCACAAAATACTGTACATCTATAAAACATATATATATATATATATATATATATATATATATATATATATATGTGTGTGTGTGTGTGTGTGTGTGTGTGTGTGTGTGTGTGCGTGTGTAAAATCACATTTGTCAGGTAAAATGTCATGAAAAAAATATAAACTTTTATTTTTAATCTTAAAATTGAGAGTACCTATTATATCTGTTGTATCTCGGTGACCATGGCAGGTACATGTAATAATAAAAGTATTTTCTTCAAAGTTTGAGTTGTTTGTGTTCTGTGGCAAAATGATAAACAGTAAACAGTTTTCCCCGCTGAAGGTTAAAAGGATTTACGTCACTGCTGTATAAATGCAGCACCCAGACACATTTGTATCAGTGAACAAAACACTGGCTGCAGTCTGATTTCAAACAGAGGAAGCTACCTCCAAACACAAGACAGCTTTGATCCAAATGAGGATATCACAGGGCAATTTTCTCAAAATGCAGTTCAGTATCATTATCTACCGAGCCATCAAGTGGTTGGGTAGTGATCTTGATGAAAAGTCCATCCTTTCTTGTTTGTCTTGTCTTGTTTATTGGCTGTCTGACAATGAAGCCAATGAAACCTGGGCTGTCTGGGGAGTTCATATCTGTCCAAGGAGGAAATGAAAGCCTCTGAAGGCTGCTGATGGAAGCAGCATCAGAGCTTCTGGACACAATATTAGTGATGGGAGATTGGACAGAGAAAAACAAAAAAACTATTATTGTGTGACTGGGGTGATATATCTTGAATAGGAAAGTAAGGGAAAGATATTTTTTTCATATTTATTTGTAATACTATTATAAAATACACTGTATGGTTAGAAGCTGTTATTATTTAATACTGTGGATTTTTTTTTTTTTTTTTTTTTTTTTTTTTTTTTACCAGTTACAGAAGTTAGGATTACTCTGGATGTCTGTAGGAATTTAGGATGTCAAAGTGCAAACCTCATATTTGCATAATTTTCAGATTTCACTTTATATTATGAGAAAACTTCCGATCTGTTCAAGACACTAATACTTAGTAGGCATTGTTAACATGTAATATATCAAACATAGTCTACAAACAATGCTTAACAAATAAGCATTTCCTAATAAAACATTTTCTGTCCAAAAAAATGGATTGATCAGTGTTATCACATGGAAATGAGCCTAATCTATTAGTTTTGGGCAAAAGAAAAAAGAAAAAAATTTAGGTCATGCGAGACTCGCTGTAATTATTAAACTTTACCAGCAGATGGCAATAGAGTCAAAATAACCTGGGTGGGCAAGACAGTGCCCCTGTATTCTCACTCATTGCTACAAATAATAATAAAACATTTACTTAAGACATGTACAACGCCAGACTTACAGACTTTCAGTTGTATACTTTAAATAGTTTTTGCATTATTAAGCTCAATAAGACATCAGGATATCACATTCCTTAGTAAAATAACTAACTTTTTGTTCCACAACAATGTAAGGCTCTGACTGAACACACCCACTAAAAATATACATTCATTAAGGCCAATATGATTGGTATATATAATTTTCATGGATGGCACTTAAAATATAATATCCTACCAAATATTTAATCCAAGCAGTCCTTTACGGTTGGTTTTGGTAACACTTTATGAAAGCAAAAAACTATTTTTGAAATTCTCCTTTATGAGCCACATATTGAGCAGAGGTTATTAAGATAAGCATTAATATGAAACAACCTTTTAAGTTACAATTCACAAACCATATTGGTGGACCACTCTCATGAAACTCTTAATTTATGGTCTATTACTATTAGAACTGGGTAAGCAGTCATAAGTAATTAAAAAGTACTTAATAATGACTAATTAAGAGTTAATATTCCATTAGTATGTATATTAATTGTCAATTTGTTCATGGTTAATTTGTATTCCCTAAAACAAAGTATTACACTATATTGCAAATGTTGATATGGTGAAGACAATTGCAATTCAAAATATTGTGCAGTTTAAGAGCAGACCTACTGCACTACTACTACTTTATGTGTTGTGGAAAACTAGCACTGCACATCACCCTGGACACACCATCTCTAGGCTGCAACAAAGTGGCGGAAGAATCATCCTGTCGGGACAGTATTCCTTAAGCAGTGACAGGAAAGCGGGTCAGAGTTGATGGGGAGATGACGCTAAATACAGGGTAATCCTGGGGAAAAATAAATAAATATACATTAAAGGCTCCAAAAGACTCTCAAAATCGGTATCTTGTTTGCAAGACAACTAGACTAATTATACAGCCAGAGCTATGGAATGACCTAGATCAAACCATATTCATGTGTTACAGTGGTCTAGCTAAAACACTGATCTGAATCTAATTGAGAACCTGTGACACAAACAATCGTGTTCACAGATGCTCTCCATCCATTCTGACTGAGCTTGAGCTATTTTGAAAAGAAAATTAGGCAAACAAATCAGTTGGTAGATTTGAAAAGCTGGTTAAGACAAGTCTTAAATTATTTGACACATAGTAAGTGCAGCAGAAGGTGGTTTTCTTATTTGTAAAAACTTTTGAAAATCATCTATTCTTCTCCTTCCACTTCAAACCATTTGGTGTTTGTCTATAAAATAACATCCTAATAAAATACATAAAATTGGGTGGTTGAAATTTTGCTTTCGAGATTGCCAAACTCACTCTATGACACTGTCTATGAATCACCTCTGGGGGGCACTGCGTCACCATCATCCTTAGCATAACATGCATTCAGAGGGAGAAGAAGGTCGTGCATGTTTTGAGGGGGGTAGGGATGATAGATTCCATTTCTATTCTACCTTTAATCCAACTGTGAAATTCAAAACTAAAAGGTAGCTGTTTTTTTTCTACTGACATAGTTCTCTGTAAGGCTGTGTACTGCAACAGTAACTCAAAGTTTCATCATCACACCTTTAGCAAAAAACCCCCAAAAAAACCAAAAAAAAAAAAAACATGGTCAGCTGGTGAAGTATATGCATATGACCTGTTAGAACAATATTGATCTATCCTGGACATAATATATATATATATATATATATATATATATATATATATATATATATATATATATATATATATAACGAAATAAAACAGTAAAAATGTCAAGGTGCATTAAGTAAAGCCTAAAAATTGCTGCTAATGAGCCACATGACAGCAGCTACAGTAACTTCTGCAACATCAAAGATAATCCTCCTAATTAACCTCGGGTACATGCATAGAGAGGAGGGTTGGGGGTGGAGTGAGGTTGTGGGCAAAATGATGCTCATAGGCGACAGGAGCTATCCGACTGCTGGGCAAAAGAACAAATTAATCTTTAAAGATGCAATAATGCAAGATGATGAAAATAAGAGACATAAAAATCCACTTTTCCACTTTAAACATTTTATTACAGACAAAGGAAAAACAAAAAAAGAAGTATTTGTGACACAAAAATGAAGCTAATGTTGGTACATGTATGTGAGAAATGCACCAATGACAAATTCAGAAAATATTTATTATTCTAAAAATAAAGTTGTTGGTTCAATAATAATAATAATAATAATAATAATAATAATAATAATAATAATAATAATAATGCACCCTGATGCAAATAAGCCAAAATGTTACTTCATATCGTCCATAAATAGATGTAAAACCTGCAAAGAATTAAATAAAATGACCAAATTATAAAACATATGGTATCCAACAGAACAAAATGGGCTCCTTCGTCACTGGCTTTACAAATTAAAGAAGTAAGTTTGGCAGGTTTGTACACAAAATTAAAATATCTACCCCCGATGATCTGAAATGCAAATCCTGCTACAGTGAAAATTAAAATGAAATATCTTGAAAACTTTTTCCACACAAAAAAACAAAGAAAAGATAAAGATGGAAAATTTTAACACAATTCTAAAACATCTAAGAAAACTAGTCAAAAACATGAAAACCCACTGTTATGTTTTTTTCTTTAGTAACAGTTCACATTTAGCAACGTATTTTTTTTATTCACCTGTACAAGTGATGTGAGACTAAAAGGATAAAGGGCGGGGCTATAGGCAAAGGAGGCGGTCCTTATTGACATGAGTGGGAGGAGCTAACAGGGGATTGATTTAATCATTGACCCCTGTATTGTCCTGAGGCCGTGCAAGCAGAGTGACGTCCTCTGAAGGAGTTCCGCCCAGCCGACGAGGACACTGAACAGTTTTCAGCCTGCGCATTTCCTGCCTTTATTTTTTTGGAGGGACATAAACACAGCTTCGACTTGAGCTTTAATGTGTGTGGCCCCTCACTGAATCCGCCTGCACAGAAAAATCACATAACCAAACAAAAGAGGGCTTTAAAAAAAGCAGAGGGACTCCAGCTCAATACACACACGAGAAGGATCCATTTTGGTGATATTTACAATCACTCTGTGATAAAGGAAATAAGGAAGTCCTTTAGTAAGTGGAACGATGATTTACAAACGGCTTATGTATTCTTGACGACACTTTCATTAAAATGTTGCTTTCCCTTCAGTCGGGGGTGTTTCAGAAAGTCCTGAAGTACATCCACCCCTGATGAAGCAACTATATTCTATTTTCCTGCATTAGATTTTCTACCTTTGAGTATGCTTTAAGCATTTTATCTTCCTAATAAGGATAGTTCATGGCAAACAAAGAGCAAGTGAGTGAAAAGGAAAAACGATCTTTCCAAAAAAAAAAAAAAAGAAGAAAAAAAAAACAAACAAAAAAAAAAACAATATGAGAGGACATTTTTGGTCCTCATTTCCAGTATGCCAGCATGAGCTTAAAGCTCACCGCCACCTCAAAAACAATGTTCACAGACCAAGAGGGGAAAAAAAGGAAAAAAACGAAGCAAAAGAAGTGCCTCAGGCTTGTGGCCGATTTAAGTGCTTGGCAAAAAGGTGGTACTGTAGCAGTCTTTGGGATTTTCAAAATCCATCAGAAGAGAAGAAGAAAAAAAAAAAAGAAAAACAAAATGGATAAAAAGCAGATACATCAATGATGCTGTTGTTATGTTAAAAAGCTCTCTGGAGTCTGACATGTGGAGGTCATATAACTTCAAGTGAGGTAGAGAGGCTTGTCCCGGGCTCCCATGCCACTGCTGATGAAGAAAACAAGAGCTATATAAATGTGTGACAAAATTTATCTGAACAGAGGACTGTTAGCACAACATAAATGTTTATTCTACATAACATTTCACCAGGGAAATCTGTTTTTTTTTTTTTCCCCAAATAAAGGCCTGTTTTCTTTCCAATGAATGCCTGAGGAGCGGCTCCAAAACAAACATGAAAGCTGACGACAGACAACAGACATCAAAAGGTAAGGATTCAAAATTTGCAGATCAGTTGGTATTTGAAATGTCAGATCTGGAGTCTATTCTCCAGGTATCTTTGCTGACAAACTGGAAGTAATTTAGAACCTTCTAAAAGTCCCAAACTACAGAGATCTGACAGATGAAGAGAAGGTTTAAAGCAAAAACTCAGTCCTCTTCAAAAAGCCTCAAACAGGATTTAACCCAACCTGTTTCGGATCCAGATGAATCGGCTCTAAATAAAAGAGACAGCACGGACGCAGACAAATTTGTTAGCACCCTTCGTAAAGATGCGTAAAAACCCAAATTACCTTAAATCCCATTTTAAGAAATCATGGTTTTGTCAACCAAGTTGAAGGTAGCAAAGTTGATGGCACCTCTAACAATTTCTTGAAAGTAAAAGTAGCTAAAAGTTTTTTTTAATATATACTTTCCTTTTTCAAGATTTACTAATACTACTAATCAATACTAATTAGTAATTCATTAATATCTGAGACAATAATCCATCTTAGTTACTTTTCACTAGGCCAGATGGATGAAAATCCCTGTTTATCATCCCACCATGCATTGTGAGCAGGTTTGCAAAGGAGGTACAAAGATCTCCAAACTCACTTGAGCTGCAGCAAAGAGTGGCATCTTGCAGTCCCTAAGTCTCCATAGTAACAATTTGACCCCATCTACATGCCAACCAAGTGAATATGAGTAATGCCAGAAAAGAGAGTTTTTTTTCTTGCACATCATCACAAATGAAAACCTGTAAAAATTTGTTAAGTTTAACTGGAACTTTAACTGGAACCAGGCGGTTTCTTCAGATGAGACTAACATTTCTGATGGGTCTGGCATGAAAAAAAGCTTGAATGTGTGGAAAAACACTGCATTTATCCGTTCCATCTGCATTGAAGATCTTATTAGATTGCATGGCATCATAAATTGTTTAATATGTTAAAAGATTTTAAATAAAAATCTGGTAGCACCCAACAGCAAGATGCCACTCGTTGCTGCAGTCTCTAAACAATGAGTTTGGCGATTTTTATTTTTACCTCCCTTACTTTCCTGCTCACTGTATGTGGTTGCAAGATAAATATGGGTCCTTGTTCAGCCTAGTTGCCTCTGGCTTTAAGAAAGGGGCCTCTGTGTCATGTAAAATTTATACCAGAAAGAAAGTCATGAGTTACTAATTAGAAGTTCCTAGAAAATCTGATGAAGTTATAAAGTACAAATGTAAAAAAAATGCTTCAAAAGATTTTATTTTTAATAAGGATTCTGCCTCCAATGATTTTTTTAACAGTGATTTCTCAACATAGGATCCCCCCCCTCATCTTATAAATTAACGCATAATAAAGGTTGGATAAGGTCGTACAATAAAAGACATCTTTACCAGAAAGGGCAACAAATTTGTCTGCGTCTGCACGTCCTGTTCAAAGTAGCAACACAACATTTTTAAATGTGATACAAATTTTTTACTTAGTGCCTGTCTGAAAAATATTCATATTTTTCAATAAAGCATTGTATGTGGAGCGACACATAATTGGATGTGGGCACTTTTTCCAAGCTCGGTAATAGCATTGTTCTTGTGCTACATTGCTCATTTCAATTTCAAGAAGATGCTTTTCTTTAGCAGGTAAATTGCTTTTTATGATTAACACTGTCTGAGTGTCAGAGTGTGAAGCGAAATGGTTTAATGTAGATCACTTGGAAAATGAGGAGCTCTCACAGAGCTGCTTAGTATTCTCAACAACTAGACGTCATGAAGTGCAGCAGAGTCAGAGCATTTTATCTTGACAAAAAAAAAAAACAAAAAAAAAACACATGGTGCTATGTGTTAACTGGTGTTATGAGCTTACCCGCAGTGGTTGGGTCCACAGTCCCTGTTGCAGTACTCGCCATCCCAGTCGGGGTTCTGCCCGTGCACTGGATTGGGTGCCCCTGGAGACTGCGAGCCCCCAACGCTGTTCTGGTAATCAGCCTGAAGATGGGAGAATCCCTGCAGAGGAGGAGGAGAGGTTATATCAGCCAAGCATTTGCGATGGCCAGCCATCAGGGTGAACTGAGCCATGATCCGTTATGAGGCCAAATGATGTCAGTGGTCTATGTCAGTTGCTGCTGAGAGGAAAAGATCCATTTTCCTCCCTCCATTTGCTCTTATTGCTTGGTTAAAATAGTTCTCACAATCTGCTCCTGGACTGGAGATTTTATTGACTGAGACAGTTACATAATTAGTTTGTTTGACCTAAATTATTAAGAAAATCAAAGTCAAAGCATATTCCCCTTTGCTTTTGGGATAATAAACCTGTTTGTATAACAGCAATTAGCAAAAATCTGTAAGTAATTACACAAATTCAATAAACAGAACAAATTTTATTGACAACTGCACCAACCTGTTGGCTGAGCGGAGGGGAATGCAGAGGCGCCTGGAGCCCCATTTGGTGTGAGATGATTGGCTGCGACTGCTGCATGCGGATTGGCTGATTCAGATGCAAGGAGAGCTGAGCGTGCGGGTGCAGAGGTGGGCTGATCTGGAAGGGTGCTGGGGGAGAGGCACTCATGCTAGGTGGGAGCATCTGGGACTGGCTGAGGGTCGGGCCCAGGGCATGGCGTGGCGGCCCACCGTAGCTCTGGAGCTCAGAGAGTGGGAAGGAGCCTGGGGGACCCAGGTAGGGTGAAGAAGACTGAGGGGGCACACTGTACAGGGGCTGTTTGGGGGGCAGGAGGTGAGAGGGTTGGCTGGTCTGCTGGGCACTTTTTGGTTCAGGATCATTGTATGTCTGTGGAATAAAAAATAAATAAACATTATTTCAGGTGCTGAAAAATGGAGGCAATGACAAAAACAATTGGAAAACCATTATCAGACTGAAAATTCTGTTTTAAGCTGAAAATATGTTTACGTATTTGTAGAGATACACTGTATTTCAGCTTGACTGGCCCTGGCTTGTGCTGGCCAGTCAGAAACTCAAATATCTCAACTATTTTTCAATCAGTGAAAAAACAACAACTCGGGTAACAAAAGCACTCTTTGGTGTGCAAGTTTTACTGTAGGAAGAAGACTCAAAGTTAGCTATTTTCAGTATAATTGAGGTGGTTAAGAATGAAGTCATTCAACTATATGTCGAAACTTGTCTGTGGTTCATTTAGGTTGATACAAAAGAGAATGTATTACATGAAAGTTGCCCTGCTTCATTCTTCTAAACTTCAAAACTCTCTCTGCTATGAAACATGTTGAATTTGGAAATGATGGCAGCCTTTTGGAAATCTCAGCATCGAGGGTTAGGGTCTGGACTCTCCAATGGATACACACACAGAGACCGATGTTTACAGATAGGAAAGCTAATTGTTCTAATTGCTAATATAGGACAGCTAAAGATAGGTAAAAAGTCTCCAAATTGTTTCATATATGTTCTATTAAAGGATAAAAAAATATTTTTCCCAATGGGCCACATAAGCAACAACCACTATTATCAAAGGCTGGACAATCTTTCCCAGTATATATTTGATAATAAAATGTAAATATATGCTTTAAAGTCTTCTGGCAACACTGGCCATTGCAACAGGACAAAAAAAATGTGATCCTCTTTTCTAAAAATGTAATCATATTCATAATATGACTGTAATCCTTAAGGGTCCTTTCATTTTGTGTTCTACCTGTATCCCAAGGAGACAAAAAAACAAAACAAAAAAACTTGTTTACAGATTATCGTAAAGTTTTATGCCATAATAGTTATTGGCAATTTAATTTTAGAAATGTTATTATTCATTTCAGTCCTCACTAAACACAGGAAATATTGAGGAATTTCCAGATTTTAAACTCCTTAAATGGCTGTTTTAGAGATGAAAGTATCTCTTTTGTTAGAAAAAAAAAAAACACAATTTGTTTTTCCCCATTCATTATAAATAATTGGTAGCTTTACAGTAGATAAAAAATATCTTCACCCAGTTAAAAACAACAGCACATGAGATTTTAAGGGAATTTGAACACAAGCTAGTGAAAAAAAATAGAATTTAAATGCATCTTAATACATCCGCAAATATACAGCCTTTCCAAATCTTATGACATTTGCATCCACACAGCCAAAAAAATGTCCATTATGCAAAAATAATTGTCAAACATGAGAAGGTTTCATATTCCACTGTATTTTTCCTCTGATAATTTATGTTTTATAGTTTTAATTCATGTGAACAAGTCGGACTCTGTTTTACATGACCTGACTATTCTACTTTAACTTTTAAGCTTAGATCAATGCCTTAAACACTTTTAAAAATATCTAAAAACTTTAAAAACCCCACATTCTTTTAATATGAACTGAAATTTCTTAGGCTAACTTACATCTCTATTATTGCTGAGCCTGTTTACAACAGTATGTTGCCTGAGGACATTACAAGGGTGCTTGCATAGGAAACAAGATATGTCATCTTCAAAATAAATGATGAGTTTTCAAAAATATATGCAGCATATTTGGATTTTGCACAAAATTAACACTTTCTGCATGCTTGATTTACAGTTTTCATGGGGGTCAGTAGAGGACATCTGAAGAGCAGGATGTGGCCCAAAGGGTCCTAAAATGCAGAAGTCTTTTTTACTGTTTTAGAAAAAACATGCTTAACACTAACAAAGCCTTTTCTCCTAAAATATAAAAAAATAATGAACACTCACAGTAGGAAGGTGAGAATAATTTTTTGGATGCTGTTGTTTAAAGAAAAATTTGAACGGACTAAAATCAGTATCAGTAGGCCACAGCTTCACATACCAGAGATCAAATAATCGGTTGTGATACTTGTTCGGTATTTGTGATGCTGATGTTTTAAGTGGTTTCTGTACTTCACATGCTCTTGATTGTACGACAGGGACTAGAGGTTAAACTGAGCTGCATTGCTTTAAGGGAAAACACTGAACTCCACCAAATTCCTGCAAACTTGACCTTTTGCTTTCAGGACAGTGAGCAGGTGCAACACCCCCACCTCCACTCCCTCTGCAAGCCTCGGTGATGAGCTGTCAGATTGCTCATCTCCAGCCATCAGTGTTGATTAGAAGGTAATGGAGCCCATTTGTATGAATAGAGCTAGGGCCGAGGTAATGATCAATAGACTCCTTGACAGATAGATGGGGAAGGAAGAGGAGCACACACACCCACACACACATACACACCTACATACGTGCACACATACATATATGCAGGACCCTGGGCAGAGAAATGAGGCTGTTTGCCTGCAGAACAAATGGAATGACAAAAGGAATCTTCCCCTCACTATATAGTATGTGCTGTTAATACAAGGCGGCACTAAACAATGCAATCCTGCTTTCCTTCTTTTTATCCCAGTGCTTCTTTGCTGGTGTATACAATGTAGCATCATTCACTGGGCAAAGAGTGTGTCATAGATCTGAATTAGCAGGAGAGTGTCAGAGAAGGAAGCAGTGGCAAGCCAATCATTCCCTGAGTTGTTCTGTGATGTACTTCCTGTTGTAGATGATGAGAGAAGGAAATCAATGATCTAATGCATGTCTTGTCTGTTGGTGTGAGATAAGAATAGGATTTCTATTTTCTGAGGATATACACTGTATATAACAGATTAATCTGATAGCATGTGTAGCACATGAAAGAACAATTACTTTCCGTATGGGAACGATGACCAGCCATCTGCTTGTGTGCTATCTCTTTGTGACCCCATCCTCCTCGCCAAACACTGTATACTTCATTCTTAATGCATATTATAAATCCCTGTGGATCCTATGGAAATCAGGTATTGTTCCAAATATAGCCTGCTCTTTTTACATAAAATCCCCCAACTTCTTCAAAATCACAGTCTCAAACCAAGGAGCACCTACACCCCCACTGCAGCCCATTAGCAAGGATTTTCCATCCAATCCATCATCAGTCTTAGCCAGGGCTTGTGTGTCATAAGCGTTACCTTGGAAACCAGACTGGCTCGGTACGCGGCCAATGCTTTCAGGTACTCTTTCTTAGCTGCCTCAGTTTTCCTCTTGTAGCCCTGTGAAGAAAAACAACAACAAAAATCAAAACAAGAGACGAGAGGTTGACATGCTCATAAACGTACACACACACACACACACACACACACACACACACACACACACACACACACACACACACACACACACACACACACATAAACACAGAATCCCTTTTAGTTCACTTGCTTAAACACCCCTGGAGGTACACATCCAAACCCACACACAAACATGTCCGTAATGGTTCCCTTTCCATCAGAGCCAATGGTACAGAACACCTCCATTTCCTCATCATGGCACTAATACTCCCTCATCTCAATGTGTCTCCCTCTATCGCAGCGACACATCATTTCCATTCCAATCCACCTAAAGAAATGGACTGGAACTTCTCGTTGTCTTCTGCTCTGCTCAGAGCCACAATAACATTTTCAGTGCACTGACGTCTGTGCTAAACAAAAATGGTTGCTGTCATTTGGTATATTAGAATCCTTTAGAACACTTTTTTTTTTTTTTTTTTTTTTATCTGCCTTCAATATTGTTACAAACCTCTGCAAGTACTTGTTGCAGAGATCTCACAGTGTTTAGCTTTAAATCTGTTTAATTCATTTCAGTTTATTTTTAGAGCACAGACTCACAGCAGATATCATCTCAAGGCCCATTGCAAGACAAAATTCCAATTCATACGCAGGAAAATATAACCAAAATAGTTCAATTATATTAACAGATAGTCAAATTCAATTACATTCCATTTAAATACTCGTCATAAAACAATGTGGTAAAACTCAATTCCAGTTGGTACAAAGAAACCATTCTAAAGCACCATGGGAAACAGCATTTAGTCATAAACTTTGCAGAAATTCCACCTCCTGAACAAGCATAAAGCGACAGTGGAATGAAACCAACTCCCTTTAACGGGAAGAACTTGGCCATAAGGAACATTCACAAAACACAGTGCATGTATGGGATCAACCTAGTTTTACTGGGATAGTTTTAATCAGACGCTGGGTCAAAAACTGTTACTCCGTTAGAAAAAAAGACTGGAAGAAACCTCATCATTCTCCAGATACCACCATTTTGAACTGAGAATTCTCCACAGGAAGGAATAAAAAATATTAAGAAAAAATACTGTGCTGTATAATGTTAATCTCTGAGGTTTGTTTTAAAGATATTAGTTCACACTGGAGAGTGAGTTTCACTACTTAAGCTTACATTAGCCTTTTACCTACTAAGCAGTTAGGCATGCTGGTGCTAGCTATGTTTAAAATTCACACTTTGATCTAAGAACTGGCCATGTAGTCTGTATGGGCAGGCAATATTTTATACAGAATAATTACCTTTACAAATTCAGCTGTTTATTTATAAAATTCTCAATAATTATAATTTTTAGTGCAGAAATAACTAATATTGAAAATCATTCAGTTTAATTCAAGTATGGTTTAGTAATCAAGGTTATGCGTTAGTTCCTTTCAAACCACACTTTTGTAGCCTTTACATAAGACATTTGTCACTTTATTTCAATTTTTGGGTTAATAATCTAACCAAATATGCTAGGTCAAACTCATAACCCAATGATTAACCAACCCAGGCCTGGATTGGGTCATTTTTGACAGAGAATGGGGTTGGTAAAGACCAAACTAGATTTTTAACCAAGCAATTTTTTTGTGAATATGCATATATTAGTATTCTAATTGCTTCACTGAACTGGAAAACATAGGAGTGTCTAAACGCCCATGAAACACAACATATCCTACAACTCTGTCATCATTAGCATTTCCTATTTATTACTGCAGAGCAGGAACTGACATTAACTGGCAACAAAAGGAATAGATAGTTCCTACTGAATAGCCAAAATGTCCTTCAGCTAAATCCAAGGATGAGAAAAAATAGTGGAGCGGGATTACTAATCATGTATTCCAGGCAGGATCAAAATAGCAGGTGAGAAATATAAATAAAGAGAGTGGAAAAGAGAAATTCACACATTGCAACTTGTAACAGGCCTAATGAAGATGCATTACAGAGGCGAGAGGGGGAAAAGAAAACGGGACGTATATTGGCCTATCACTTTTTTCTTCACTTTTTATTTAAGATGGTTTTCATGTTAAAACATCATAAAACTCCCCTGTTTTGTGATTGAAGCAAACAGAGCTGCAGTCAGTTTCCAGATTTTTTTTTTCATATGTGATTGTTTGCTTTTGCAGGATGCATTAGCGTCTGGCTTATGAGCATATTTACCCAGCGCAAAACATATCATTCCTTGTCTGCTGAAAAATCCCAAGGCATGTTTATATTTTCCCTATATTGACCATTCTGGGCTTGTAAAATGTCCTATGTTGTTAGTCTCGGACTGTTTTATTGCTGCTGGTGCACGGAACCCCTCCTCCACTTTGCCGCTCCCTCTCTTTGGTAGAATTAAATTTAGAAAGAAAATCATTTTAATGAGAGTCAGGGGAGCGGGGATAAACGGATGGATTATCTTTAGAAAGAGAAGAACTAGCTCATTAAGATGAGCTGTAACTCACAGCAATGTTCAGGTAATTACACAAAAGATAATGACAACAAAAGGCTGCTCATCTGCTGCAGCAGACGCCATCTATTGGTCGGGGATAACTGAATATGTGAGCATTTAAATAATGTCATTTTTTAAAGTTTATTTGGATTTTCAACGTCTAGGTACTATGCCTTGCAAGTGAATTCAAACTTTCATTTTCTAATGAGCTGAACCAATACATTTAGAATTAAGTTAATTAGGTCTATTTTACCTTACAACATAAGCATAGCTGAGGCTGATATGGTTTCATAACTTCATATTCCAGTTGCAATCAAGGCATGATTATTTTTTTTCTGTCTATTTAGAAAAAGTTGCTTTCACTTCTAAATTATGCGTGGCTCTACATAAAGCTCAGACGTGACAGCTTTCCATTAGCACTTAAACACAGCATGCATTTGTGGGCTTCAAAACTTGATAATGGGTGCATAGCAGGCAATTTGTGCCACACAGAAGCCTTTTTCAAAAAAGAGAAAGTATTAGATCAGTGAGATTTAAGTTTTTAAAAAACTGCACATAAAATATTAATATTTATGCAGGCTGTGATGTGAACATTTGCAGGATTATTCAACAAACTCTGACACTGTCTGATGTCTCTTTGAACTTGAGCGAGCCTCTGAATTTCTGCACCAATCGTTATTCTTACTTTTACTTTAATGCTCATAATTTGAAGCCTATATTTTCATGATGTTTTCTTGTTCGTTTGGATGATCAGCATTCTGTCAGATGACACCCACACTTTATTTCAATAATCTAAGTGTCTAGAATTTAGATGTTTAAATTATACTCTATTCTAAAATAAACAAAAAGACAATAAAAAAAAAGATTTTAATCCTTTCTGAGGTAGAATAGATATCCAGCATACAGTTGCAGTTAGAGGAAACTGCAGGCTCTTCTATGACAAGAAGAAAAAGGAGTCCTGCAGCAGATGGTGAAGCTCCCTGTGAGCCCTTATTACAACATCATTGAGTCAGTCTGGCATTAAATTCATAGAGAGAAGACAGTGAGACAGCCTATATTCCCAGAGGAATCATATCAAGTTCTTAAAGATGTCTCTAACACCTACATACCAATTACTTTGATAAACTTTAAAAGAAAACCAGCTAACGGCAGAGAACTGACTTCCAAGAGGCAATTACATACAATTTTAATAATTTTCATTATTTTATTTTTTTAATTATGCAGCTAAATGCTTATTAAATTTGTTCATGTTCAATATTTGCTTTTGGTTTTACAGTCTATTTGTTGACAATAAGTTTGAAGTTCTTAACTGTTTTGGAGGCCTCAGTGTGTTTCGGCCTCTAATTTGTTCCTCCACATGCAAATTTTCGTACCTGCTTCTGTTCCTCCCCAAGGCTGTCCCACATGGAGGCCACGATCTTGGAGACATCTCCAAAAGTGGCATTGGGGTTTTGACCTTTGATGGCAGCTTGAGTGTCTCTGAAGAAGAGCGCATATGCCGACACAGGCTTCTGTGGCTCATTGGGGTCCTTCTTCTTTTTCTTCTTCTGAGGTTTCGGCTTGGGCTTCATCATTTCTGCTGCGGTCCGCTTCTCACTGCTTATCTGGATACAGAAAGGAACAAAAAAACAGCTGGTCAAATTTTGGGTTTTTTGGTTATGCTAATGATGCAGACTGGGTAAGAAAAGTTTTTTGACTTTGTTTGCAAAGACACACACACATACAGTAAGATAAGTAAGATGTTATTAATGTCTTTTCTTTATAGTAGGTCTTGCAAACATTTAGACAAGTGTCAACAGGAACAATGCCTATTCTGAACACAAATTAAACACAACCCAATCCTAACCAGTGCCATGATGCCAAACATAGCACTTTCCCTGTTTTTGACCTGAATTGGTTGCTTTGAAAACCGCTGGACCTGTATTATAAGTGTAATATAAGTATTAGAAACTGTGCCTTGTCCTAAACTTAAAGGGTTTTGTACAATGTAATTGGTTCTTTCGCCCCTGCATATTAATGACATGAATCCCCAGACATTTCTCTTGTTTTATTTAGGACCTCTCTGCCCTCTGGGGTTTCCCTCAGCACTACAGTATTTAAGGAAATGGAAACCAATTTCCACACCAAGTTTTAACCTGTCACTGACAAGTCTCCTTTCTCCACCTAGAGCAGTGGTGACCAAATTTTTTGCCACTTTGCCCAAAATTGTGAAGTTGAAAAACATTGGCCATAAAAACAATATAATTTCTCAAAATTTTAACATGCAAAAATAACATATTGTGAATTCTTTTGTTTTTTTGCTCAAAAATATACTAAGCAAGCAATTTTTATGAAGTGAACAAAGCAGACTTTTTGTTCAAAAAGGTTCTTGAAATTACTGTGGATCCAAAACATAAAAAGCTTGCTTGTTTGTCTTATTAAAAGAAATGCAGAGTAAATCTTAAATATTCTGGGTCAACTATTTTCTGTTTTTTTTTTTTTTTTTTTTTTTTTTTGTCTAGAATCTTTTTTAGTCCATTTTCAGTTACAACAAGGCAACAAATGGTTGCCTTACTGTGATGTCTTGGAGTAAAAGCCACTGGATGGTTGTTGTCCTGTTTACATGAAATTAAAATTAAAGTAAAAAATGTGGTTAATAAAAGATGAATACCTAGTATTGTAATTAACATTTTCCTTTTAGAGGAAATTTTAATTGGTCTGCATCTTTTTTGAAAAGCTGTGCATCTCGCTCAAAATTGTGCTCCACAGGCCACACTGCACACCCATGTCCTGTAAATAGAAATTTGTGGTCTCCTAATTGATCACAAGACCTAATAAGGTTATATTTCATTTATTTATTTTGCCTTTCCACTTTGGTAATTGCATCGCTTTGAATCCTGAATCAGTTTGTTTACCCCTGCTCCTACCCCCTCGCCCCCAGAACAAGATTTTGTTGAGCACACACAGAAAAGATAATACTACCTGCCATCTAAACAACTTGCAAATGTGGTTTGCAAAAGGTGAAACGATTTCTACATAACTGCATCTACTGATGTCAATGCAGCTGAAAAGTGACAAGGGTTGACTGAATGGGCTAATCAATGCTTGACTTTTAAAGTCTCTGTTTCGGTCAAATCTGGATGGTACCCAAAGGCAAAAAAAGTCCAAATTTCAATATATTTTTCCTTGGCTAAGTAAAAACTGTCTCGCCTTAAATAATCTTGATGGACACTATCCTTTCTCCCTGATGGAAACTGCATAATCCATTAGCAATGCACAGCTATTTTGTTGTATGCATGGACTTAAAATATTTTTTTCAATTTAACTTTGGTGTTTCTTGCTTGCATTTTTCTTTCTCGTATTGTGAGGCAGCTGTTTCTTTGTTTGCTTTTGTTTGTTTTTCTTCTGTGATGTGCATTTATATATATTTGATTGTGGTCTGTTAATAAAAAAGAGAGTAATGGTCTGTCTCAAATTGAGAAAACTTACAAAAATGCACACATTTAATTTTAAATGTTTGACAAATTAAGCTGCATGGCAAGCTGATACAGCTATATAAGTAGATTAACTTCCTTTGGCTTTATTACATGTGAACAATTATGAATAGAAAAACACACAATGAGAAAACAAAATGAGAATGATTACATATATATTTTTCTTTGTGCGTAAGCTATCAGCAATAACACAGTATGCTGAAATGTTCCCACATTTTCATAAAGTAGAACTACTTCCACCACAGTAATGTGCTGCTTCATCCAAGACACATGAATACATTTTCATTTCCAGGTAGAGTTTTGACTGGGAGTCAAATTCAGGTCACCTGATTCTGGTTGTGATTCTATATGGAAATTGCCTTCTGTGCTCCGGAGAAACCATGTGAAGTAAAGAAAGGAATGTGAAAGAGAAAGAGATGGACAGCAAAATGAAGGGAAGAAGGGAAAAAAGAGTGTTGCTTTGATCTTGTCATTATTATGAAAGAAATGTGAATTAACCTATTTTCCCTGTTAAGATAAATACAAAAAACAAAAACATACATTAGCAGATGATATAAAAAGATGCTGAATATGAATTAGGTTTGTAACAAGATCTGGTGCCCTGATATCCCATATTTGTGAAATGCCACAATATTACTGTTTTCAACATCTGACTGAGCAGAAAGTGGTCCCTGAATATGCAGATCAGTGCTTTAGGTTTAGAACATTCTCCTTGTAATTCAGAGACAGAGTGATTTGCTAATAGTTTAGACCAGCAGCTTTCATTGTATTTTATAATGCATGACAGCCATATTTGATTCTAAACTTAGAAGCTGCGCAACAAGCTCCAACTTCAAGAGCTGTTTCGTGGTAAAGATTGGCTGTCAACACTTTCTTATAAAAGCACTAAAGAAGCCTACATTACTTCATGCATTTTGGGTCAGTGATAATAAAAAGAAATGGTAACAGATGGATATATTATATTATACATCCATTCATTGTCTATACCCGCTTATCCTTACATGTTTGTTGGGGAAGTGGGGTGAACCCTGGAGATGTTGCCAGTCCATCACAGGGCAACACAGAGACACAGTTGTTCAGAGAAACCATTTAACCTAACAGCCATGTTTCTGGACTATGGGAAGAAGCTAGAGTACACAGAGAGAATCCATGCATCCATGGGGTTATATTATATTATATTATATTATATTATATTATATTGTTTATTATGTTTGAAAAAATACTAAACTGTAAGAATACCACAACTTGCCAACCACTATCAGCTAACCATGCTAAAATTAGCATCTGCTTTAATGCTTCTTATTGATACTAAGCTAAAGGGCTAATTCAGTTATTTAATAAGTCTAGAGTGCAGCTGATCCCCATTTTTTGTTTACATAAATACAGTAAATTTTGCACCTCTAATCATAATGATTATTGGGCTCTCTGAATGAATTCATGACCATCTAAGGCTTCTAAACATTTCATCATGTCACATTTTAGAAATTGTAAACATTTTTGAATATTTCTTCTTCTCTTCCTCTAATCTAGGGTTTTCAAGTTTTCAAACAAAGGGGGGTGAGATTTACCAAATCAAAGAAAAAAATCTTTATCTACAAAAGTACCAAAGTGCAGGACATTTAAAGACATTCATTTCCATCACAAGATTAAGTAGCAACCTTGTTTTCTCCCATTAACTGGCATCTGAAAAAAAAAAAAAAAACAGGACTGCCTCTGAGAACGACATTGTTTCAGGAAAGCATTTGCCAAACACAAACTGCATGAAATTAACTAATCAAAATTCAAGGTTTTAGACCACATTTGACAGCTCCAAAAAAAACTTCAAAATGGTTTTTGAGGTGTTCCTGAAATTAATGAATGTTTCCTCTCAGGGTTATGCCTAACCATTGCTTGGCTATTTTGCAGATTACAGGTAATATTCATATTTTTATGCCTGTGAGTATGTGTGGTTTCATTAAAAAAATAATCACCCCTCACTTTTAGGCAATGAGGCAGAAGACAGGCATTTGAAACATCTGTTCGAGCGAGCCTTTGATGTGAAAATAGAATAAACTGACAGAGGAGCTAATGGAATGACAAAAAAGAGAAAAAGGAGGATAAATAATCGCCAAGAAAATTCACATGTATTCATATGGAAGGAAAAAATAATGACACACAGCAGCTCACTGCTGCATGCAATCTACCAGGAGAATAAGGAGCATAGCTCTCTTTTTTCTCATTTATTTCCTCTTTTATTATTTGAGAACCACAATCGTGAATTCCAATATATACAGTAGAGCGCTGAGGAAGGCATAAAATTTCAATGAATCTGAAAAGACTGGAAAAAGAATGAAAGTTTAATGAAGAGGGATCAACTTCATAAAAAAATGTTACAGTTAACTCCTTTAAACAGAATAATTTTTTGAAAGGAGTTTTCTGCATGATGAAAAATAAATTTATAAAACAAAAGTTTATACATAAATTTTTTGTCTTTTATGAGCACATTTTACTACCTGTAAAAGATATGACATAAATAAATTAATAAAGCATAAATAACTACATGCCTAACTGTGCTTGCCGACATAATTTACTTAGTAATTTACATCTGTTTTAAGTAAGTATTAACTGCCTGATGTAAATACATGTAATTCAGCAGCAATATATGAATTACAGCCTCAGTTAATTATCAGTCAATGGTGGACAAATACTCTAAAAAGGTCAACAATGTTTAGCATATTCACCTATTTTTTTGCTGTTTCTAAAATGTTCTACAGTCTGAGACCCTCGTGTATCTTATCCATGTTGCCCATCATGTTGCTGCAGTCAATTCTGGTATATTTTCTCATTCTGTCAGTCGGGAGATATGCATCTAATCCTTTTCAGCAATGAACCTCTATTGATCCAAAACTGAGTCAAGGCAAAGCTCTTTGATTCTGATGTGTCGAAATCTTGATAGTAAATCTTGAAGTTTTAGAAATATAAATTTATTCTACAGTGTTTTTGTATTGTGCTGACTCTATTTTGGCATGTAATATTTGTTTCTTGAACAAACATGGCAATAACTTTTATCGAATCTTTTTACATATCAAACAGCAGATGGAATCCAACAGCATAAACTAAAAAGAAATATTTACCCAATTTTAATCCTCCATTTTCTTTTAACATATGTTAAAACAATATAAAGCATATGATAATATATATAAAACCTTTATTTGTGAAATTATAATTATTTGTGAAATTATATATATATATATATATATATATATATATATATATATATATATATATATATATATATATATATATATATATATATATATATATATATATATATTCAGAGGTTGAAATGAATTTCACTGTCATGAAATGTTAAAGTTTACTTTATTTTGAAAAAACCAACACCGCCGGCTCCTGGCTGTCTGGCTGTGAAGCTGGTTATGGTGCAGTGCATTGCTCTCTAGAGCAGTGTTACCAAGTCCCCTTATTAGAAGCAACTTTGGGCTTGTTTTTTTCTAAATTTGCTTACAAATCTCATGAGTAGCGGGTTTCAGTTTTTTGGGCTTTGTTTTTTTTTTTAATGTGAAGTTGCTTATTTGGGCTTGGCTTTCTTTACGAAAAAAAAACCCTTTGATTGTCTCCCAGCTCTCCACAATAAACAAAAACACTGATTGTCGGTAATTTGCAGTAGCGTAGTCTATGTGATGTCTATGTAAGCCCCAGGGTTGTATAACATCCAGGGAATTTTAGTCAGGCCTTCCTTGTCCATCTTTTTGTGGATGATCCCTACCTTTGTTAATGTCAAGGTAACATTTGCTGCAAACTGCAAACATCCAGACTAAGATCTGGACAGCGCAATAAACGTGAAAACAGCCATGAATGAATGTGACCTAAAGGTGCACAATTAAATGCCATTATAATCAATAATAGAAAAGATGAGTGTCACAAATCTGTACAGCAGCCATCTAAGGTGTGGAGCTGCTGTGTGCTCTGACTGCAAACGCAGGGGCGAGACCAGAATCTGGAGATTGAGGGGCTTTCTGTTCGTGACAAAAAAATCATGCCCATGTAAAAGTAGCTTTATTAAAAACCTGAGAATTAAAATCTTATTTCGAGTTTTCCAGATAATAGTTGAACACATGCAAAAACAAATTTTCATAATACAGTACCTTGAAAAAGTAAGGTTTTTTTTCTGGACTGTAATCATTAAACTATTTTCATTGTCACTGATCTTCGCTAATTAGTTGTATAAAATACATTAGTGGATAAATAGTGGATATTTGACAATTTAAATTCAGTTATGTCTATTCTTTTTTACAATAAATGTATACACCTATACTGTTTAAAAACGGCTTCTGTTTTACACAATGTGGTGAGTTGCCAGTTGGGCTTTTTTGGGCTTGTTTTCATGGCGCTGCTTTTTTGTTTCTCTTGTCAGATCTGGCAACACTGCTCAGGAGTGAAGGAAAACTAGAGATGACCGTCCGAAGTAGAGGGAGAGAAAAAGAGAAATAAAGGTATCAAAGGAAGGTTAAGTTGAATGAATTTTAGTTCAAGCCTGTGAAAACAGCCCTAACGTATGTTGCATTTGAATGACAGTAACGTAGTTAATTAATATAGTTTGGCCTAATATAGTTTGGCCTTCATGCGTAATGTTTCAGATACGTTTTGAACTGCACGACATAGCTTAATGTCGAGTAATTTCTCAATTTAAACTCTTTTCTGGTTGCATTTTCAGATGAGTATATTAAAATATTTTCAGTACAGGAAGGGACCTGAGGAAGATGTTGAGGTAACGTTAGATGGAGATGCTTAATGTTCTTCATTGTGACACAGTTCCCTCAAGTTCTGAGGAATATAGAAATGATAGTGATCTATACCATGACATAATTAATATTTAAATATTCCTTGTGTTCTTTGTGTGATATTGGTGACTGAAATAAATCTAACACTACGCAACTATATTAGACAAGTACACAGGCTGAAGTAGTGGAGGAGGTGAGTAAAGGAGAGAAAAGTGGAGAGGCAGAACAGGAGGCTGCCTCTTACTGCGCAGGTGAGCATGTTCCCATACAACACGGTGTTAGAGCTGTTTTTCAAGAAACCCAGAAAAATAAAATGCTCTCTACCAGGCTACAAATGGTGCCATTAGATTATTACAGTACAGTACAGTGTGAATATAGCGAATACATGTTTTTCAAAAAACATTCAGTTTGAAACAGTCATAATTAAAACCATGTTGTTCAACAGTCATGCACACCCCTGGACAGACCGCCACCATGGTTTAAAAAATCCTAGAGGAAACCCTGAGAAGATAAAATGAAACTCCTCCAATGTTACTACACACTGCAGGTTAGTTGACCTAAACAAGGCTACTGCAATTTTATCAGTCATTTATTCTATATGCTTTTTAGTCAGGTCTATGTGTAAAAATCAAAACAAACAATTAATGTTATAGATACTATTGTTACAGCAGTAATATTCAATATGCCATATTATTTTAGTTGCAACAGAAATATGTTGTTTTTCTGTTTTAAATAAAATATGTTAAGTCACATTTAAATTTACATTTATGTTTTAAATTTATTTAGCCTTTGTACTGTATAGAAGCAAAGGGATATTATAGCATAAAACCCTGTTGTAACAAAATTTTTTTTTAGTTTATAACATATTTTCATTTTATTACAAAGTATTTTTTAGGGTTGACCAAAATTGTACCACAATATTGCAACATGTTAAGACAATTCAACAAAAACCTTTCATATTTTTGTAATAACTGTATATGTTGTTTTGTTAGAAAGCAATAAGTATTAGGACTGGGACTTTAGCATGTTAATTTTGATTAATTAGTTACAAAGCCTTTACTTTGATCCACGATCTATGTATCAGTGTATAAATGTATGTATGTGTGTGTTACTGGTCCATGCCTATCTAAAGATCAGTTTCTGGGGAAAAGTTTGCAGTCACTGTATGTTATTAAGGCAACCTGTTTAGTTTAATATTAGGGCTTTATAAGTCTACATGACTGTAATCATATAAAAGTAAAGAATATGATTGATTTATGAGTATTTTATTCAGGGTCTACTTGTGATTTATGGATGTGGGGACCGTCATGCTGGAGGAGACTATTCCCATCAGGATAGAAATGCTGCATCCGAGAAGATATTGATCGTTAAGAACAATTTTGTATTGATTCAAATAACACTTCCAGCTGCGATAACAAGTGGACTCCAACCACAAAGGTAAAATTAACAAATTTGTAAAAGCCTCCATTTTAATCTTGAAGGTAATATTTTACTAAACTGTTTCTGACTGATTTTGTTGTAGGAGCCTGGCCAAACCACAAAATAAAATAGACAGTGGAAAGAGACCAGATGACCGACTGAAGTGTTAAAGACTGACAGAAAGCTTCTATCTTCTAATGTTGATTGCTATACTGTAAATGATAATGGCCTCCTTCCTAGAAGGTGAAAAGTGCAGCAATATCTATGGGAGTGCGAACAAGTGATAATGGTAATTTAATAGACTGTGAACAATACTGGGTTATTTAACAGTCCTGCCAAAGCATCTGAATTAATTTATTTTTTCCACCTGATCATTTATGTTTTCTATAAATTAGTTGCATGTGTAAACTCAAGTTAACTTTTTAAAAGCATTCAAAAGAAAACACTGCCTAGAGACAATGCAGACAGACATCGTTATAACAACCCCCCCCAAACTTTTAACACTGCACAAAAGGTCAGCAGTAAAAACAGTACATAACTGTTAGCAGGTAAGCCCACAATGTCCTGTACAAAGTCTAAATTTATTTTGCCCACAGATTTCTAATTTAGCAGAAAAAGATTGAACTACAGTGTCAGGCTTTGCTTGCCCATCCCATCAGCGTTTCTGTTGTCTGAGAGAGAAAAAGATGGAAGGGATGGTAAGTGAAGAGAGAGAGAGAGAGAGAGAGAGAGAGAGAGAGAGAGAGAGAGAGAGATAGGGTGGAGGAGGGGGTAGCTGTAATTCTGAATGGACCGAGCTGCACTGGCAAGACAAGATTAGAATTGACAGCCTGATAACTGCATCACTATCAAAACAGCAGAGGGAAAGAGAGAAATAGTGTGAGGCTGGGAAAGTGAGGAAGTGAAAGCGAGTGAGAGAGGGGTAGCAAAAAAATGTAAGATGAAATGAAAAAGAGGCAGTTAATGCAAAAAAAAAAAAAAAAAAAAACCCCAGATAAATGTAGGGAAAAAAAGACAGATAACAAGAACAAGAATGATGCACAGACCAGCCAAGGTTAAGAGAAAGGAAAATGACACAATAAATGGCATGGAATAGTCTGAGAGAGTGGAAAAGTGCCCAGTAACAGCGTTCTTAATATGCATTTTAATAAACATCACTGCAAACAGTCATAGGCAATACGGAAAGTGCTTTATGGAGCAGTGGTTTTAAAAGGCCCATAAAGGCAAACAGGAGCTACTCTGGGATGATGCGCAGATACACAGAAATGGCCGTTACACTAAAAAGAGACACAGATGCTCAACACAAAACTGAATCAAAACGGAAACATAGTTTCATGGACATCTGACTAAATCGTTGTAAAAATTAGGGTCACACATAAAAACAAATATAGAGACACAGGTTGTTAATGTTCTACGCTGTTGTTGAGAAAGCATCACTAGAAAATGCATAATGGACATCCCATTTTTTGATGAAGGAAGGATGACGTCTGGATATTCAGTGGTCTGAGGAATAAGATAAAATACATGAATGAGTTTCTTTGAGGCACCAATCAAAGATTAGTAGAGAAGTCAAGATACAATGAATTCCAAAATGTTTAATTGGTCAAATCCTTATTTACAAGCTGTTTTTAATAATCAATGCATTTTTTTAAAATCAGTTCATCACTTGGTACAATACCACTTCAGTGTCAAACTCAGTTTACTTGTATCTTTGATCATTTTTTCCATAAAGAATTATCTAAGACTGCGTTTCTCCTCAGTTTTATTCAAAGCACAAAAATACCTGTGCCAGACTGAAGAATTGCAAAATGTGAAATGAAGACACGTCTATTTTTGACATTCTTAAAAATAAAAACAAAAATGAGGCATTTTAAGTATGCTGTCATGTGTCAGTACCTCACATGCTGCACACAGCTACATATCTGGCTTGTATTTTGGTGCACATATTTATTCTGCTTTTCAAGAAACATGTTCCAGCATTGCTTTTTTATGCATTTAATACTGCTGTATATGTAATTTGACTTCCAGCTAAGATAGTGTTTTTTGGGCAGGCTGAAAAAATTTTTGGCATACATGTGACAAGCCCATACATGGCACAAATTCAGTAGTGGTGCACAATTTATTGCTCCTTGAATGTTGCAGAAATGACCAGATAATAATGTTACTTAATCTCATGCTACACAATGCAGGGGCTCAATCTGCCTAGATAAAAATTTAGTCATCTTAGCATTCTGAATGCTTGAGGTAGCTCCAACTGAATGGCAGTCTGATATATTTTCTGATTAATTCACCTAATAGTTTGATCACTTGTATACTTTTAGACTGTATGCAGAACATAGTACTTCCATCCCCAGATGGCCAGGCAACTAGTAAGTACAAAAATAAAACTGTGAAAAATGACTGTGACATCACAGCAAAAGAAAATAACACCAGCTACTGGTGAGGGTACATGATGGCCCCAGGAATAGATTATGTAACTTTTGCAACAAGTGGTATTGAGTTCTAATTATGTAAACTGGACAGAGGAGTCTTCATTTTAATAAAAGAAACCAGGGGACGTAAACCTATAAAATGGTCAAAGACAAAAATTACAGTCAA
Source organism: Anableps anableps (assembly GCA_014839685.1). Classification (NCBI taxonomy): domain Eukaryota; kingdom Metazoa; phylum Chordata; class Actinopteri; order Cyprinodontiformes; family Anablepidae; genus Anableps; species Anableps anableps. The sequence goes on from CM026071.1 coordinate 15,180,405, forward strand.
TAATGTCTTGAAATAACTTTTGTTTTACAACTTGAAATAACTTTCAAGTTGTAAAATATAGGCCTAGCTAAGTGAAATATTAAAACTCATCCATATAATTAAGAGTTGCTTCAAAAAGTTCCTTATATTACTGCTTACAACTTTTTATGTGTATCAATATTTTGTCCTATACTGCAAAATAATACTGTGAAGTTTATACTCCCAATACTATGACTTTTAAATGACACACAGCAAGAGAAGAAATTATGTGCAGCCATCATAAATTATTAAAGGTGACAACATAACTATTAACAAACATACATAAGGTGTGGAGAACCACTTTTATTTATTTTGGCCTGCTCTTCTGCTCTTTTTGGTTCGATGATCGCATAACAGAGCGTAAAAGGAGACATCTTAGATTAAGATTTAGGTTAAAACCAACAGATTTCAGTTTTATCTTAAGAAAGTATGAAGAAAGTATTTCATGAAAAACTTGCAATTCAAAGTGCACCTGTATGCAGTGTTATAGGGACTGCTTTCATATAGAAGTTTGACAGTAAGTGCTGAACGCATAAACAAAACTGCATAGCTGCTTGAAATTCTGACCTGCACTGTAAACTAAAAGTGATTGTTTATCCCACATATGGGAACCAACATTTGGAAGTTTGCTGTTAAAGTAGTTCTTTTATAAATAGTTTGTCAGCAAAAAAAGTCTTTGACATAAGCTTCCCCTGAAATACTTTACTATCCCCTCCCTGCGATCACCTTGTCCTTGCATATTTCCATCACCTACTTGACATCAGTCTAGATGAGGTAAAATGTGTCTTAAAATACATGCAGCGCCCACCTCATCTGGAAGCAATTACAGCTACAAGTTAAACCGCCCATCTGTATGCAATAAGCAGAACTACGACAGATCTCTGAGCAGAACCAGGCTCTCATCCATAGAGCAGCACTTGTTAAATGAAAACAGAGTCCACCCCAAACAGTAATGAACCGGAAGTCCAGATTCTAGATCCTAATCTAAAGGACATAACAGGGTGTGAGTGGGACTCGTATAAATCATAAAAAGAGGCTGCTATAAAATCTGTGCCCCGTCTTGATTCTGTTCCATCACAAATATACAAGATCTTTTTAATGTGGGTTATTTTGTTAAAGCTTTTAGACAGCAAATCTTACATTACTAAAAACTGAAATTGCACACTTTGATTGAAACCTAACCCCAAAGCCATTGCTGAACTGTGCTGCTTGATTTATTTGACATTAGAAGATGACTGACAGCTCAGAGGAGCTCCTCCCCGCATGCTTTGCCTAACAACATTGGACCCACTTAATCAGTCTAAATTGCAAAGTCGAGGCCCTTGTATTTGGTAATGTGGTGAAAACAGTGGCAAGTGAGAGCTAATTAGATTAACGGTAGTTTAACGAGCTGTTGGAGGGGGCCCCCGCAGATTGGATTTTAATAAATAGCAAAAAGCATCTGCTATGCACTTCCTGGCTCTGCTGGCATCCTAATTGGCCCCAGTGGGTTACTGTAGCTCAGCAATACGTGGTGCAATTTAAGAAGGGAGGGGATTGGGGGACAAAATGCTTATCTTCTGTCCAGGTAAGTCAAAGAAAAGAATAGTGCAGTTTGTATTTATCGATAAGGTGGTGTCAATTGTGTTACAACACTAATAACAAGACTTTAATCAAGAGACAGCCTCCATGAAATGTTAAAGCAAGGGAAAAAAAATATACTGAAGTATAATTAAAACACATTTCTCCAGTGTTTGTTTTTTAAGATGGTGTGCCCCTATGATGAGGTCTTTGCAGGGGCAAACAGCACAGAAAGGAAAAAACAATTAATCAAACATGAATGAGCGACCATTGCAGGGTTATTTCCATAGCAACAGCCTGAGGGGACAACTTGAACCCTTTAATGTTAGCTGGTGATGTCTCTTTGTAAACATGTGCACAGCGGGGGGAGAAAGCCAATGAGAGAGCCTGGCAACAGAGGCATCACAGGGCAGCAACCTCTTGGTATCAATCGAAGTTTCCATTATGTGCTGTTGAAAGGACTGAAAGGTACACTAAAAACATTGTATTGTGGAGCATTTGGAGTTGAAACGCATCATTGTAAAGGTGCTAGTCAATGTCTACTGATGCTGGAGTTTGCTGAGTAAATTTTGTATGGAATTAAAACATAGAAAGTATCAGAAATAGCTTATGATAGCATTTTTGGGGTAAAATTTACTTTGGTTATTCTACTTATACAGTTATTTTCATATTTTGTCTCATTATCACAACTTCAATCTATTTTATCTAGATTTTATATAATAGCACATATCAAATGTCATGTGTTATAGCTGCATCTTTTATATCATAAATGCACTAAGCACCATGCGCTTCACACTATGTAATCAGTCCTACTACATCGTTTGACTCCTGTATAAATGCATGCGTATATGAAGTATCTGTATTGTTATATGTCACCTGTTATGGAACAACAAATAAAAATTAGCTGCCTTGCTAACTCTGGTATATTTACATCCGCACCTGTTACTGATGTTTATTGGTGTGTATCTCCCGTCTTTGTTTTCAATTTTTTTTAAGTATTGGGTACATCAGTTATAAGGAATCAAGTTTGAAGCTTAATCTAGCATCGCTCTTCAATGTCAGAGGCTTAAGATTTAACATAGACTCAAGCTCTAAAGACTCCACATACACTCAAAGTATAGAACAAACTTTATCTCATGTGATTATAAGTGGGAATAAGTTGGTAAAAGTAGATCAACTGAGTAAATGATTAATGTTGCCTGCACTGAAGTAAATTATTTTTCACAAATGACTTCCTGTCAAGGTATTGTTATGTACAGTAGGTATAGATTCTCTGTAATGTGTCTTCATGGTACATATATGCCAATAAAAGGAGTTGACAACAACTTCCATGTTTGCCTGTTTTTATTTAATAGTGCTATCAAGAAAACATTTACAGTAAGTAAACCACAGCATCTTAGACATAGAAGGACATTTTCTCCTGTTAAATGGTGCGTTCAATCCACCGAGGACATTGGTGAAGCATGTCTCATAACAATCTGTCCATGTTTGGTGTGCCATTATAATAATAACCACAAAAAATCTCAAACTGAACTTTATTGAAAGAGTTGCGGTCCTTTTTAAAAAAAACATCCTGAGCTTAGGTCTGACATCTTAATGGTATGACATGTCTCTTGTATCCATGATTTTGGACTACTTCGGTCTTGTGGACAAGTGGCTACTCTCTCCTATTCATACTATTTTTAGCTTAGCTAATCAACTGTGTTGCACTCAGTTATGTCCAGTTTTCACCACAGCCTTTCAAGGGACAATATTGTGCTCATTTATTCATTGCCTGCTGAGGGTAGGAGAAGAAGAAAAACACTGAAAAGTAAGAGAAGAATGATTTTTCACCAGAACATAAATGCTGTTTTTAAATCCTTGCTGTCCCTGGGAAATAACTTATCTAAAATGGAAAACAACAGATCTCCCTTTAAAAAAATTCTTAAAAACATGCTTTGTCATTTTTTTCTCTTCTGCTTATGATCTAACACACAGTTGTCTGTTGTGTGTGTGGTGCCACCCTGTGGTTGAGAATATTGTCGTTTTTGTTGGCGCACCCAGTCAACAGAGTCACAAAAGTCTGGGCGCAACGCAGATGTCCACAGAGTCGTTGTGGACCCTGTACTTGATGATACTTACAGCATACAGGATTTGTGGTGGAGCAGTCAGTAGAGTGGGAGGTAAATATATTAATTCCTAGTATGCTTTAATATTATAATGTATTTTTAATTAATATTCAAAACAATTAACAGGACTTAACAACTTTTTTGAATGGAATCTTCTGAAAATGTAAACATGAAATGTTAATTTGTTTGAATTAAGAAACTTTCTTTGTATTCATCACTTACTTATTTCTCTGTTTTATTCGGACTGGATGGCATGAATCCAAAGAGAGAATGTTAATTTATGTCATTAGAGACTTGAGACGTGAGACTTGACTTCGACTTGAGATCAAAGACTTGATCCCTCAAAACCTTTACATTTAAAATGGACTGAAAAAAATCTCTTGCATCCAAATATATTCACAGGCTTTAATCTGATAACCCAAATATAAAACCATTTATCATAAACATATTGCTCAAAGCTTAAAATGTCATATCAGACAATAAGTCTCTCAAATAACCTTTTTTATCCACAAAGATTATCACTTGAAGGAACATGTAGCAAGACGACACTTCCAGCTTCCAGCTGTGAACAACTATACAAGTACCAAACACCACACTTTCATCAAGACTGTTAGTTGTAGTGGCTGACTGTTGTTTAACAATTCAGTATAATGAAGGAACTGCTGTCAAAGCAATCTGCCTTCTTTGTCCACAGATGTGATTCAAAAGTAATAAAAAAATCTTCAAATTTGCCACAAGAATTTTAGAGTAATGAGGGAAAAGTATGAGCTGAAGACAAAATAGAGGTCCATGCTTAGAAACTAACCTGATTGCAGGCTAAAAATGTATAAAGCTCCATAAGTATATAGTAGAAAGATGGTAATTCAGTTAACCGCAAAGCTCTAAGCATGTAAAAGGAAAGGAACATATAGCTCTCAGCGGTCAAAGCTCGAGAGTCAACAACCCCTGTAAAAACCAGTTCTCAGTCAAAGACAGACGAGAACAAAATCTTTTTTTTAATTGCCACGTAGCTAGTGTTTAAAACTATTAGAAAATAAATTAGTAAAGAGTTTCTTCTACTTTCATTTTCCAGCCAACTCATCAATGACCAAAGCTACAGGAGTAACATGCCAGCAAAAAAATGCTGGCAGAAGCAGGTATCCGTAACTTTCTTAGCCTGGACCTCATTGGGTTCCTTGGATGAGAGTAATGGCTTCTTTACACTGGGCTGCATAGTGCTATTGTAGAATCACAGAGCAGCTAATTGAAACAAATGACTCTAATAATGGGACATTATCCCCACAGGCTGGCTTTGTGGTGGGCCTAATTAGTGTTGCGGTGGAGGCAAAGAGGACGAGGCAATGACGTCGAGCCCTGTGAAGGAAGCAGCCGAGGCCTCTTATGGTGGCCAGTATGGGACTTTAAAGTGTGAAAAAGCTTTGGGCTTTTTAAAGGAATGATTCTGAGAAATATACACTGTTTTATTTCAAAGATTTATGATTAAGAATAAACTGAATTTCAGTCAAATACATAGTGTCAATTCTATGACTGAATAATGTTTTGACTACATGATTGTCCAACTAACTATTTAAGCACTTATAGGAATTATTAACAGCTTTTTTTCCACGTTGTTGTCCTCTTATTTATCGTATTGATACGTCAATGGCCCATAGCGAATGTGACAACAGGGAGAGTTGTTCCCTAGATATATATTAAAATCTGTTTACCTCACTCCTAATTGTTTACACTTATACATGATGATCCCAGAAAGTCAGATATAATGCAGCATTCAAATCTCTGTAACCATGCTGGTTTAAATATTCATTAGTTTTAACAGTTGCCTAAGGTTATTTGATATAGTCTCATGAATATTCATGATTCGCAGTAAATGTGCACTTGTTTTTTAATGCTCAGTCCGTTAATACTCATCTTCATTACTTCATTCTGCAGCTAGAATAATAAGGAACAACAAAACAAAGCTTTGCTATTTTAAAAGAGCAATTCTCTTTGGGAGCCTATTTGTTTGAGTATAAATGAAACAGGAGAGCCCCACCAATTATCTCGCTGTCATTTATTTTGACAGCTACAAGACACATTGTTCACCTCCGCCGTGGAATGTGACACTGAAGGGCATCTGTCTTTTTGTGAAAGGAAAAGTCATGACAGAAAATATTTCTGCTCTTACAAAACATGATTTATCTAGGAACATCACAGAGATGTGAGCAAGAGGCAGCAGAGCAAACAGGTCATATGGGATCTGTCTAAAGCCTACAGTGGAAAAAGATTGCTGTTTCAATTATACTTAGAAAGAAAAAGAACAACAACAAAATTTAGCAATCCAGACACAATAAGGAAACTGGATCAATTATCATTTCACAAGTTACTCTGCAAACATATCTTTCTATTTTCAGAAAATTCCTAACTTAATAACATTTCTAGGGCATTTTTCGCTGGTTTGATTTGCCACCTATCTAAAGGCCACTACACTGTCTGCAATCACAGTTGTTCTTACACTTTTTATGACACTAGTATAAAACAGTTACTGTCCTCACTGTCAGATTTTATTCCAGTCAAATTTAGTCAAACTAAAATATTGTTATAACAAAGATTAGAGCTGCTTCATTATGGGGAAAATATTTACTGTTGCTTTGTTTAGCCACTGAAAGAACTTAATACATATATAGAGCAAAGCTGAACATGCCAATAATAAAAAATAGCTTGTATTTTTTTCTTTTTGGTGAGGTTGCTTTTGTGATCATCTGCTGCATAGTAAAGCAGAAATTTGATCAATCAAGCCAAGCAGTAGGCATCACACATAACAAACGCAAACATGCAGAACAAATTGTGTTGAGTGAAAATAAAGCGTACTCATGAAGAACAAGCAGTTACCAAGGGGGATCAAGCTGAAAGTAGAGACTTTTGTCAGATATTTTAAATCAAATCAAGTTTTTTTTTAAGACAAAACAAGATTTTAACACTACATTTGAGAAAACTAAGAATTTCCATTTTGTTTCTTTTCAGAAATAAAGATTTTGCAAATCACAAACTAACAAAATCTGTAATCAGAGAAGAGTAACCCTGTCCAGGTTTGACTAGTGCATATATTGGGTGTCTTTGATTGTTTAATTATAAAGTGTCACTGATACCTTTTTGTGGCATGGCATGGCCCACTTACTGGATAAGCAGTGGTTGATCTTACATTAAAAGTACACCTAAGCCCTAAACTATACACACCACTAGCAGATGTAAGAAAGTAGTTGTTAAGGAGGAATCAGGTCATAGTTACTAACTTTAACATTGTTTATAGGTTAACTTTAACAGCTAGATTAAAAATGGTTAACATCTTGTCTGTCACTTTGTCAAAATTTCTTTTTTCTATCAAGTACATTAGATGCTTCCACACAAACAATTTTATGTGGCAGCATCTAAGCTACTTGGTGGAGGCTTCTATAGAGTGTTGTTTGCAAGCCCAACAAGAAACCTTAGTTAGCTGACTATGTTCACACAACAACTTCCTTTTCTTATTTTAACAGAAAAGGCTTAAATAGAGACAGGGGCAAAGACTTTGTGAGACTGACTTCACCTTGATGAGAAATATTGTGTTCTGATATCACAGGATCTCCCAACACAATATCCTTTATTCTCCTGTATATAAGATACCGTATAAATCAAAAACTACAGCACCAAACCAAAGCCAAGACCAGTTATGGTTATTGTATGTATTTCATTGCCCAGAAGTTGCTGAATTTGTATTTTTAACACAACAGCATGTGAGGAACATCTCAGTAAAGAAATGTTATACATCTCTTTACTGAGATGTATAACATCTCTTTATATACAGACATCACCCTGTCAAGAATACTAATTCAAAAAAAAAAAAAAAAAAAAAAAAAAAAAAAAAAAAATTCACACCAGGAGTCATCTGAGTTAATTTACGCCATATACTTATGAAAACTGCTCTATGCTCCAACCAGCCTTATCGTGATCATAATGACAAAGGGGCTGGTCCTCTGTTTCAATATTTAATACATTGGCACATCTCAAGGTTCCACATTTGGGCTGTTCTACTAACTGCTACTCAAAATCTTATTACTGTCAGCTGGCAAGGGGTCTCTGATGTTTTATTTTTACTTTTTTTTCCAAGGTGCTGGATCTTGCAGGAAGTTCCACCTCCCCATGCACCACTGTGCAAACCTGAACGACAGGGAGACTTGTTGAACATGAGACCCCTGGGTGACACCTCTTACCCCAGCACCGAAGATGACAGAAACATTGAAAGCTGTGGGCGAGACGGGAATTCTCCCTTGGCAGCGAGTACTCGCACAACAGGCTGCTACATTTCACAGCAGCCAGTTATACAGGACTTGGCTCTTTCTGCTTCAGTTCAGAGAGGCTGACAGAACAGGTCAGCATTTGGGAGAATGCAGAAGCATTTCTGACAGACAGCTCTATAATCTAAAATGCCAGTGTTGAGGCTTCACCTTACTGCATTCCTACAATTTTAAGCTCTTGAAAAGCTCAAAACTGGCAGCAAGAATCATCAAGAAAAAGATGCAACAGCACCAAAGAGGATCTGCTACACCTGGAAAAATGAAAACACCAACACTTAGAAACACAGGTACATCTTAATAAACTAGAACGTAATCAAAAAGTGAATCTATTTCAGCAACTAAATTTAAAGAGCAAAAATATATGGATTTATTAATGACAGTTATTCAGTTAATTATAATGATTATGGCTTACCACTATAATTTATTTTGCATGAATTACTGCATCAGTGCGGTATTACATGGAGGCCAACAGCCTCAATGGGGTTTAGCATCTCCATAAGTTCATCGGCATAGCGAAGGATAAAGTGCTCCAAAATTTCCTGGTAGACAGCTATTCTAATTTTATACTCGATAAAACACAGACCAACACCATCAGATGACATGGCTCCCTAAATCTTCACTTACTGTGGAAACTTCACACAGGACCTGAAGCAACTTGGATTCTGTATACTTCTCCACTCTTTCTCAATACTCTGGAATCTTAAGTTCTAAATACAAAGCAAAATTTGCATTTATCTGAGAAGAGGACTCTGGACTGGAACAATAATCCAGTCCTTTTTCTCCCCTTTGCTCAGGGAAAACATGTCTGACATTGTCTCGGGTTCAGGAGTGGCTTAACACAAGGAATGCAACATTGTGTCTGTGGTGGCTCTGGAACTACTGACTCAAGCAACAATTGTTGTGGAATTCCTCTAGCTTGTGGTAATATGCACTGTGCCACATTTTTCCTTCCACTCAACTTTTCACTAGTTTGGTCACAGCACTCTGTGAACAAATGCTAGAATTAACAGAAATAAATGCTTGAAATTTCTATTATAGTGTCGCTTTTTGATTTATATTACTGAAATAAATTAACTGATGTTAATAATATTGTAATTTATTGGGATGCACCTGTACCTCCATGTTATGTTTGTGATCGACCAATATTTTCACTGCTTGTGGAGTCCTGATTTTGTGAAAAAGAGAAAATTTGACTAATAACACAAATTATAGACATCTGTTTCATCTAGAGGTTGTCATATTGACACTTTTAAGTCAGCAGAAAGACTGAAAGCTACAACAACAGACAAAAAATATGTGTCCATGCAGCATGATAGTCAATCCACTCCTCTCAATCCTGTAATGATTTAACTCTGTTTGCTGTGGGATCGATGCATGCTGAAAAAGAGAATCCCAAAGCAGGGTGAAGTTTACAGAGCTTTAGCCTCGGGCTAAATGTTGTACAAAAACCAGCAACAACATCCCATGAGATGAAGCGTATCTGTTGCTCCAGCTGAGCTTGTACTTGTAGGAGGCTTTTAAATGTGCGCTGAAGGATAGCTGCTATTGAAGAGACGTGTATCCTTAAGGTAATGCTGTCGACTTTTCATTTGCTTTATTTTCTTTCTTTTTTTTATTTTTACATCAGTAAAAGAAGTCTGCTGAATGATTAGGTTTTGGGTTTTCCAGCTATCTGCTCCAATTTTCTGAGGTTATTGTACACTTTAGTCAATACCAAGAGTGGAAAGGGGCTTTTTGCTTCATTTCTGACCTCCGGTTTCATTGAGAGCCTAGTTCCATCCCCCCTCATTATTCTTTAAGCATGCAGCAGACATAAATTCAATCTTCCTTATTATACCTTTATCAGTATGAAATTAAGGTTAATTGACTTTGCTGGGGAAACATCAAATGAAACATCCCTAATGGAAGCAAAATGAAAATAACGTCATCTCCAATTGCTTTAAAATATTTCTCAATATACAGCCTAGTTTCCAATTCCTCAGCCTCAGAAATAAGCTCCTCTTGTCCCAGGAGATAATAAATGAATCGAACCCCCTCCACCCTCCACAACCCCTCCTTCTTCCTTATCGGTCATCTATTTTTCCAGAGTAAGCTATTACTTGGTGGGGTTGCTAGGCAACAGGAAATATTAATAGCGGCTATTATTAGCCAGCCTCTGCAAGAGTAGTACTAAAATGTGGAAGTGGAAAACATGAATGTGTTACATAAATCTCTGGACCTTTCTCAGTGTGTGCAAGTCTCTGTTTGTGCTGTGATTTATGGCGATGACGGTTCATTTATGAGAAAAGGGGGTGTGAAATAAGAAAATGGAACATTACCCTGAAGGGCTATTTGGAAATAAATAATTGCAAAGGTGAAAGAAAAGCTGTTTAGGAAGCGAGTGCTCCCTATGTGTTTGCTTTCAAAAAGTTATTTACCAATAAGGGGTCCATTGTTTGACATTATCTGAAATTACGTAAGACAAAAATTTTCACATACAAGAGAAAGCTGAAGATGAAGGATACATGAATTCACACCTTTTAAAAATAAAAATTTGAAAAGTGTAGCAAGTATTTGTATTGAGCCTATTTTACTTGGATACCCCTAAATAAAATACACTGCATTGAAATGCCCTTAGAAGTCTTCACATTAGGAAAGGCCAAAGATTTTACTAAAACTGAACTTTTCTGGCTATGATCAAAATTTGATGTATGGCCAAAAAACGGACACTACTAATCACTATGAACACCACATCCCCACTGTAAAACCTAGAGGTGGCAGCATCATTCTTTGGTGATGTTTGTCTTCATCAGGAATAGGGGAGCTGGTCAGAGTTGATGGGAAGATAGATGGAGCTAAAATCCAGGGCAATCCTGTTGGTGAACAATAACCCTTGATATGCAGTTAGAGATGCTATGGCAGATGCATATATTCATGCATTCTATCAATTCAACTCTTTTAATGTTCTTGTTTTATTTTTAAAACTGACTAAATACACATACTCGCATGAATTAGGGATTTAATTTATACAGTAGTCAAGGGCCTAATCCTAAAGACTGACTTCAACAGAAGCATTCACCACCACCCACAGTAAGAAAAAAGAGTTTTCAATTTATGCAGTTTGATTCTAGAAAATCACATAAGATCTGATTAACAGAGGATAAATGCCATGGATGCTCACATTAAGGCATAAATATTCATTACAGAGGGGAGAGAGAAATAAGTAATATTTATGTCAGATGAAAGTATATAACGCTGAATAATTCACCACAGGGGCCATCTATAATTCATCTGGTTCGATTCTATGATTAAAGCATTTGAATGTGATCGCCAGAGGTGTTTACATGTTCGGTCAGAGCCATGTTTAACATAAGAGAAAGTCGCTGCACTGGAAGGGTGGTGTTGGTGAGGGTGTAGCAAGTATATTCTGAATCTCTTTGAAAAGAAAAAGAAGCTGACAAGGGATATCCCACATCCTCATCAAGATGTTTAGTTCGAAACCTGCACCCAGCTATCCCAGTAAAATATGTATAACATATCTCCTGTTTTTGAGATCTGCAGCTGAGTAGATATTAGACAAGCTGTGCCATCAAGGTCAGGGTGTTAAGGAGGAAGCAGGTCTCTGTAATTAGCAGGCTGCTGTTTATAGAGTTTATCTTATCTTCTTCTTTGGTCTTCAACTGACCTATTTGCCTCTGTGATAGAAAATATTTTAGTACAAGCATTGAATAAAAATATTGTAATTTTCTGTTTAAATTGCTCCAACATGGTAAACACTAAGACTTGCAAACAAACCAAACTTTCCATTAAAGGAACATGTCAATGTTTCAGACTTGCTGGCTGACATCCAATGCCGTGATCATAAAGTGTAATTCTAAACTGTAGCACAGTTCTTGACTTGCATAAAGGCCCACAGCTAAAATAAGCCATACAGGGAAAAAAAAAAAAACTCACCGAGTGCATAGGCCCAGAGAGGAGGTGAGAGTCCTGACCCAGCATGTTGGACATCATGAGGGCGGGCAGCTCGGGATAGGAGTAGGTGTTAAGCAAGCCATTGTGAGGCAGGGAGTGAAAGGGGTAACCCGACTCATGCTCTGTGAGGTGAAGCAGAGAAGGGTCAACGTGGTTTGGAGGCGTGATGGGGGGAATCTCGTAGTCTTCGTCCCCTGTGCCCCCTCCTCCTCCTCCTCCTCCTCCACCACCACCGCTGCTGCCTCTACCCTGACTGGAGTAGCTCTGAAAGAGGATAAAACAATGGCACGTGACCTTAGTGAAACCTTTACCTGTTTTATTTATTGTTAACTTTGCAAGAAGGCATTTTCAAGCACAACATACATGAACAAAAGCAAAGGAAAATATTTCTGTAATCATTTTGTCTTTGTTTTGAAATATTAGTGAAATCCTGTTTTAGTGCAGAGCTTGACATCTCTCTGTCTTAGACACAAAGTGTAAAGTCACATCTGGTTCTGATATAAATAATTAATGACTGATCACAGAAAGAAATTTGAAGGCTTGAAAGAATAAATAACTTAGCAAACTGCATATAAGAGAAAATCTGAGCCTTTTCCTCTCAAATATTAAGTTATTTTGAAGAGATCTTGTTGAAAACAATTTATAACCTCTTATATGGGGCACTTTTACATTTTGTCTTAGAAAAAAAAACATGAGTTATAATCTATTTTGTTAATGGGTAAATCACATATAATGAAATTTAATTAAATTATGTTTTTTTTCTAGATATTTTTGTTCACTTAAGTGGAGAATTTTACAGTGCTCATAGATTTTCAGTGTGCTGAGAGAGATAGCTCTGTATGACTGAACAGCCTGAGTAATTTTAGGCTGTTTTATTGAGAAATCATTGTTTTATTTTACCATAAAAATTTTATTCACAGCTCAATTTTTAATTCATCCAGGAGTGAGAAAAAAAAAAAGCATTTTCTTGTTGTTTATAGTTCTCAAAGATAAATCAAAAATGACAAAAATTGGTATCTGTGGGTCAAAGCTTGAAGAACTGGTAATCCGAAATTGGTCACAATATCTCCAACTTGTTTATCTGTAGTTTCATAATTGATGACAAAATATAAAGTAGAGAACTTTGTAGCATCCAAATTAAAACCAGATGACATTTAAAACATGTACTTCTTCATGTAAACTACTACATGAAGAAAACTTAAGGAAGCTTGTGTGTTTATATCTCCAAGAAATAAACAAAATTACTAAAAAAAAATTAACTTTTCAAAAACAGCAGCAGGCAAACAGCTTACCAAAGATGCTCCAGACTAAAATAAAAAAAAAACTCTCTAATTAGCTTTTAAATGCACCTGTTTATTTGTGTTGTTTATACTCAAGTTTGCAGCCTTTGCAGATACAGAACTGCAGCAGTTAGTTAGTGTGTTTCGTGCTGCAAATAAATATAATTAGAAATGCAAATTGTCGCACTTGGAAAAGTGTAAAGAATTCATTCAGTACAATCATACAGAGCAAATTAATTAGTTAGACAACAACAGCTGCTATACAGAATAATTTGCTTCAGAAATCTTGACAGCTTTGAAGTAACAAACTGTCAGCCCGCATGCCTTAAAAAACAGTGAATCAAATTCATTACGAGGAGAAACACACCACAGAGAGTCACTTAGTTGTTATTTTATAATCCCATAATTACTGTGGCAATTTTGTTTATATAAACAGAAACCTGGATGGAACAAATCTCGCACTTCTCATTATGGAATAAATTCGGAATATCTAGCAGTTAAAGCAGGAGAGCATTTTATGGTACTAATAAGGTGATACATGAGCAGTGTCTTTTCCAGGGCCTATCTTGACATAATGTTGCACAGAGAAATATGGTTTCAGGCTCTCAAAAAGCATACTGAGGGTATTCACCAGGGAGTGAAAAGCAATTTTGTCAGAGGCAATCTGATGCCAACTCCCTTTTATAATGACTGAAGAAAATTAATCATCACAAATAATATTCCAGTGTCAGCCATTCAAGAGCTTTTTAATAGAATTTTTATTATTCATGTCTCGTGGTACACATCAACTAGTCCGTTCTGCAACATTTCAGAAATCAATTCAATATCATCTTCATGTAGGCTGTCATCTCGCCTGCCAGCACAGCAATTCATCTTGAAAACAAATACTTTTAGCAAACAAATGGCAAGAAACACTGAAAAAAAAAAAAAAAAAAAAAAAAAAAAAAAAAAAAAAAAAAAAAAAAAAAAAAAAAAAACCTAGCTGCAATGTGCTCACGAGTCGAACCGGTGCTTGAAGACAGGATGAAAAGTCTCATAATGTGCACTATCATTAGGGAGAAAATAATCATCATAATAAAAGAGGAGTATGTTTACTATCACGGGGTGATGTGCTATTTTCTCTTCCCATAACTGTTATTGCTCAGAGCTAGTTTAGAAATATTGTCAGCAACATTTTTTTCCCATTATAAAAGATTTGTGCTTTTCTTTGACATTTAGGATGTATTGTTATTGTCATTGGCTGTTATTGTTAACTTAAATGACATGCAAATATGCTTCAATATTATACAAATTTTACCACGTTGCCTACGCTGATCATCCAATATGTCAGATATTTAAAAGATTAGAAATAGGTGTGTGGCTTGTAAGCGTTGGCACCAAAGCATCACAACAGCTACATTTTTAAGCAACCAGCACAGCTCATAACTCTTTCACCATGGCAATTCATGATAGCTCAGAGATCATACATATTGATTTGACTGACTGAGGACAACTACCGTTGGATTTCATATGTGAACAGAGCATTTTTAGACCCACTGAATTCTGACTGAGATTTTCACTAACACTGAAAAGCCCAAAGAATTTTCTTATCTGCCATAACAAATAGTTGATTTTTGCACTTCTGGTGACTATCTCCTGCGATCATTGGATGAGAGGCAGGTACACCCAGGACAGAATGCCAGTCTAACAGAGGGCAACATGGAGACACACAGAACCAACAATCATACTTTCACACAACAACTACTATATGTGATTTAGAGAAACCAGTTGAGCTAATATGCATATCTCTGGACCATGGGAGGAAGACGGAGTACCCCAATAGAACCCACGCATGCAAGGTGAAAACATGTAAACCCTGTGTAACACCTTCTTGCAGCAAGGCAGCAGTACTAATAACAGCACCAATATTTGTAAAAAAAAAAAAAAAAAAAAAAAAAAAATATAGTGGTGCTACGTATTTGTAAAAAAACAAAACAAAACAAAACAAAACACTCAGATACCTGTCTACTGGACGATCTGTTCTGAAATATAATTTCCCCCCTGGGGGACACTAAGAAAGGTATTCGTACTATACAGATCACTTCTGATCTGTATCTCATTAAAACAAGAACACTGTTAATTTGAATGTGTTCAAATTAACAGTGTTCATTATTATTAACATTATTACCAGATCAATTATCCAATTTTTGAAATACACAAAACATGGCCAAATGCAGCATTAATTTTAATGTTGACACATGGGCCACAGTTCACAGAGACTGTTTAGGACAAATTCTCACCCAACCTTCTGAATGTTGCAGCTGAACCTGAAACTCATCCAACCAGTTAAGGTTTTTCCAATTTGTTATTATTCATTGCTATTATCTGATGTTATGTAATATCTTTGTCACTATTTGGCCTCAGTTTTCTGTCTGTATTCTGCATGCCTTGGTTGTAGCATCAATGTCCACACAGCACATAAAATCTATGGTGTGAATCTTCCTTGGACCATCATTTGAAAAAAAAAAAAAAAAATAATAGTGGCAGATGAACTCAGAGCAGCAATCATGTTGTTGGATTTCTGAGTTTTATTTACATTTCTGAATCCTGGGCTGGCTGGTCCCATAAACTATCATCATCATTGCATCACTCTATCAACCCACAAAGCAGGCTTCCTCCTATACAAATTAGCTGATGCATGACTGTCAAAACTTCACTTGGTAAGTCAGGGGGATAACAGAAGCGGACTGAGTTCTGTCCCCCTCGCAACATCGGTCTTTTCACAAGACTCATCGAGATGTTACAAAGGCACCTCAAGTGTTATGTGAAAGCAGCTTATGTCTTCAATAAATAATCAACCAGGATAAGCTCATCCATGGTTACTTTTGGTTTGATAAGGAGTTATAATTTCTCATGCTTCATAAGAGTCAGTGGACCAAAATGCAGATTAAAATCATGATAAATGGAAATAGGGGGTAATATGAAATCTTGCACTGCTAAGCAAAATTTTGTATGAGATTTGAGCATTTTTATGATGATCAAAGATTATTTTAATTAACTCCATAATCTATAAAAAAAATACTTAACTACCAAGACAAATAAAGTAATATACAATTTTCTGGGGGTATGAAATGTAAGTATGTTGGGACCAAATGGCAATATTTGGGTATAAAATCAAGGTGTGAACTGGGTGAATGAATTTATCAAACTTACCTAAAGAGTGTAAATGCTGAAGAAGATTAATATAAGTTTGTTCACTATTGATGTGCATACATTTAAACATATGAAAAATCTATCTGTGGGTATTATCCTCATGTTTCTATATGCATCAAATGGCTAAAATGATGCTTAAACAGACATGTTTACATCACTGTTATCTCTACATCTTGAGTAGTATATCTACCGTACACAATAGAGAAGAACTGCAGTGAGAGTCAAATACATCCTGTATCAGAGAGGGGTCTTTTCTCCAAGATGAAATGTATCTGTTTTGCATGTAGTAGGAATTAAATGCTGTGGGAGGCTATTTTCTGACCATGCCGTCTGCTATTTTCATATGTTTTTTTTTCCTTTGCAGTTTTTTATGATGTCCTTGGAGATAAGACACAGGACAAGGACATCACAAGTTTAACATTTTCCAACATGGATAAATAATTCATAAATATACTGTCTTTCAGGACATGGAGAGGAGGAGATAAAAGAAAGAGGGTCAAAAAGAAACGCCAAATGTTGATTCAGCCTTCTCTCACTGTAACCTTCAACCCCCATCCGCTGAGGTGAAACTTAAGCAAATCTGTCATTTTCCTTGAACAAGGACCTTTGAGGACTCTACAAGCCAATGCCTCTCTAATTTTCTTTCTTTGACATTAGCATAATAAGGCCAAGCCTTGACTTGACTGGAGATCAAAACGACATATTGTTTATTCTCTTATAGGTAATTTAAAGATGTTGATCTGAGGACTGTCACTGTAGGTAAACTGGTCGCTGTTGTAAAAAAAAAGGAAAATAAAACACTGATACCTAATCTTTGAAAATCCAGGGTGACAAATATGCACACTTCTCATGTTTTATGTGTAGAGGTTTAGAAATATTAAAAATGTCTGTGTGATGAAAGTAAATCTACAACTGCATGATTTTTCACTGCTACAGTGTTAAAGCACTGAAGCAACACAAACTGTCAATTCTTTGATATTTACTAGTGTAAAAACTGAGTGTATGAAGAAATGTAAAAAAACAAACAAAAAACAAAACAAAATAAAAAAAAAACAGGGCCAACTGCAACCCATATTTGGAGGGGGAGAAGCCTAACATTCTGCAAAGTAAAAACCTTTTTCATCCAGTTCCAACTAAAGCTTCTGTGACTGAAGCTAACCCACCACCATGACCTCCACAAAGACTCTTCGCAGCACAACCTCAAACACTTGCTAGGGTTAATTTTGAACATCAACATATTTCGGCCCTTCTCAGACTGCAGGCGAAAAGGGTTTGTTTCTGTATTTAGATCATTAGTTGCACCTGAGGTTGAAAATTGTATAACCCGACATGAACATGGGTTGCTTTAATTAAAACACAAGCCTCACAGCTTTTATTGCGACCACAAGTAACCTAACTTTCAGACACAGCAGCATACAAAAATTATTTTTACCAACCCACAACACAAATAACTGTTCTTTTCACAGTATTTGTTCACAGACCCTTTATCTCTATGTAGTACATCAGAGCACTCTTCTAGCAGCAACAGATTCTACTCAGCATTTCTGTCAATTTGTTTCTATCATCCTAGTTTTAAGATGCAATGTAACAGGAGTACAGGTGAGACAAAAATCACCTTGATACCCAATTTGAGAGGAGAGATAGTTCAGATAAAGATGTATTTGGATGACTGATTAATTGATTGGGATTGTGACGTTCCAATCAAGGTGTTTGTTCTGGTAAAGATCCAAGTTTTTAAGATTAGGCATTTGCCAACTCAATGTCCAAATCCAATGCTACATTAAAGTTCATAAAATTATAAATGTCATGTACAGCTGAAACCAGTTGTTTACAAAAACTATAAAAAGACATAACCTTTTTGTTTCACAATCTGACAGTAACTCAAAACAAAACTTTTCCTGTTTTAGGTCAGTTAGGTTTGCCAGTTTTTTTATTTGAAAAATGCTGAAATGATGAAACCAAGATTTTGTTTAGAGCAATTTCTACTGCTTTCTCCAATTTTAGAAGTTAATATATACATACTAAATCAAGGAACTACAAGAGAATTATGCCTTTAAACTATTTGGGAAAGACCAGATGAAGATGCCATGGATTTGTAAGCTTCTGACAGGTTAACTCACAATGTTTGAGTAAATTCGAGTCAGATCTCAGGATACCTTTTAAGGCAACGCCTTAAACAGAGAAATATATACTGTAGTTTCTCAAGTGAGTTCTGGCTCTACTCTCTGTGGTACGTGTATCAATGTCTCACCTCAACTGAGTCCTGAAAATAGGAAGGAGCAGCAACTCTAATTTAAGCCTTCTCTAATAACAGAACTTTTCATGTGTACTGGTAAGCCTATGAATGCAGCTTATTCAGTCGATTGTATCTGGGATTACGCTCTTTCTATCAGGATCCAAATATTGTATGATTTGGAACAAAGACAGACCCATAAAATTAATTCATCTCCCCTTCCAACCTACTCTCACTTGAGCACAAGACCCCATGATCCTTAAACTTCTCCGCTTGAGGCAGACACTACCAGGAGGGACCATTCTACCTTTTCCCAATGAGAAAAATGGCTTCAGACACAAGCCTCACTCCGACTGCTAAACATTTTGCCCCAGTGTATGTTGAAGACCATGACCTGAAGACACAAACAGAACCACATGATCTGCAAAAAGCAAAGATGAAACTTTGAAGTACCCAAACCAGACACCCTCTTCTCTGCAACCATGACTTTAGATCATTTCATTCAATGACAAGGGGCAACCTTGGAGGAGTCCAACCCACACTGGGTATGAGCTTGACTTTGTGCCTAGAGTGTTGACACAGCTCTTGTTTTGTTTGTACCAAGTACCAGGTACCCCTACAAAGCATCCCCATACCACTATAGAATCACTGCACAAAATGCCTTAGTTGGTTCAGTCACAAGCTTTCTCCAAATCCATGACCCACTGAGTTATTCTGTGACAAACCATTAAACAAAGCTCTTGATTTGTCCCATTGGCTTTGGTGCAAATGCATTTGTAACTAAAAGTCTGTGTAAGCAAATATAGAACCAATGTATCAAGCAATACAAAGTATTTAGATTACCATTCTATAGAAATGAGCTTACTGTCATTCTTTGTTTCAAGTTCTTAATGGCAGAAAAAAAATGAGATGAAATAATTAGCTTTCCAATGGAGCCATTTGAGGTCCATCAGGTGTTTAGTAGAAGATAGCTCAACAGGGAACAATAATTTGTCTGACAAAGGTAGGAAAATGAAAACGATGCACACAAGCTCCCTTTTCTACAATATCTAAAAGATCTGAATTGTTTCAGAAAAACATATAACTCTGAATGAGTTTACAGTGTCCTATGGAAAGTCATTCTGCCATATGCTTCTTTTAAAAAAATGACAGAGCAACAAGCAACAGCTGGTCATGCATACATAAAGGTTTTCATGTCTACTCTGTATGCTATAGATAGACGGATGGATAGTGACTGTAACTGTTTTAAAAATCTCATGGAGAATTTCAAAATTCACCTTCAAAAAGGAGTCTCGCGGGGGAGAGAAAGGGCAGAAATCAAACCCATCATCAATAGGTGTCTTAGCCGAGGCGTGCCAAACAACTGACCATTACAGCGATGAGCTGCTGGTTCCACAGAGGCTACCTGACTTGGCTTTGAAATGACAGGGAATTCGATTTGGATGATGTATCAAGAAAGACCGACAGTTTAGCACAATAGAGGGAAAATGAAATGGCAGAATGGACGAGGCTGGCTGACAGAAAGACAGAACTGGGATAAGTGAAGTGTGTGTGGAGGGGTGCAGATGGAGGAGGAGGAGGGGTGGGGGCATTTCAGCACGTCCAATAGCAAGCCAGGGTCATAGGTAACGTCCATCAGTAAAGGACAGGTAGACTGTGCTGGGCTTTGACCAATAGAAGAGGAATGAGCTAACCTATTCCCTGCTCCCCCATGCGCCAGTAATTCTCTCAAATGTCACATCAGAATAGATCTCATTTAGGTGGGTAAAAAGGACCTGACTCTCCATTGCAGATGTGGGTGGACCTGCGCTGGATTGGACGTGAACTCTAAAAACACGGCTGCAAAGGAAGTGCTTTGAAAAGTCGTGAAAAGGGGGCAGGTTTATGTCAGTGAGGTTTAACTCAGTTATAGATTAAAGATAAGGGGTTAAAAAATATCTAAAATCTTTTACATTGGAGAAAAAAAGAAAGTTCTTCAGTCATGGTCAAATACTTAATTTCTTGTTTCAAGCAGAGGGTGTAATACTGTGCTCTTTGCCTTATTTCCTATTCTTATTCATTAATGAGAACTGAATGAATAAAGAAAATATGTTGTCTCATTGTCACCCATCCACCCCCAAGGGAACATGGAAGCCCAGGTAATCACATGTGGCAAAATAGCTTGCCTATAATCCCCATTATTTTTATTTTCATGATGTCACTCTCTTTAAGCCCCCTGCTTTATGAGTCGCAAACGGAGAGGAGTGGGGGCTGAAGAGAGGCGGAGCAGTGAGGGGAGGAGAAGGAGGGTGGTTGGGGGGTGAAAACAAATGATGTGGATCCCTCATTGTTCTTTCTCTATGCCCTCATTCCAGTCAGGGCAATAAGAGAACATTGTGATTTACTGTCAGTGAAGCGCAAGAGTGCATCAGAGAGAATCCACTGCG
Source organism: Anableps anableps (assembly GCA_014839685.1). Lineage (NCBI taxonomy): Eukaryota > Metazoa > Chordata > Actinopteri > Cyprinodontiformes > Anablepidae > Anableps > Anableps anableps. The sequence continues at coordinate 15,201,483 of CM026071.1, forward strand.
GCAGGGGCTATTAAAATAGATTTAACTTCCCACAGTATTAGGCCAGATGTCTGCACTTCTATTATATTTCAATCAGCCATGACCTTGGTCTCCACATGATGAGAAAGATCACTGGGAGAGAGGGAAAGAGAGAGTGAAAATATATGCAAAAAAACCAATAAAAATATCAAACTACTTAGTACCACTAAATCCCTGAGCGGCATCATGCTGCATATACAGAGAGAGAGAGAGAGAGAGAGAGAGAGACTAGGACCAAAATAGAGCCAAGGTTTCAAGTTCTCTGAAAGTATATGAATCACTGAATGCATTCTGCTGCTGTTTTTGGAGGTGGTGCCTTTCTGTATTTGAGGAAGAACCAAGGGAGAACCCATAAAACCCATCCAATCTGACTGAGCTGGAGCAATTTCACAAAAAAGATTGGGAAAGATGTCTGTAGATGTGCAAAGAAGGTAGAGACATACCTCAAAACACTTACTGCTGAAATTGCAGCAAAGCCTGGTCCTACTATATATTGATGAAGAGATGCTGACTACATATGGACACCACCATTTTCAGACTTTTGTTTTTATAAATATATTTATATACATACACATACATACACACATACGTACAAAACATTTGACCTTTTCCTTCCATTTCAGATTCATATATACAGTGTTTGGTTGGTATATCATATAAAATCTCAATAGAAGACCATGGAGTTTGTGGCTGTAGTGTCACAAAATGTGAAAAAGGTACAAGCGGTATTAATATTTTTGCAAGGCACTCAATGAGTATGTTCACGCTTAAAGAACAAGGGAAGTGTTGACATCTTATGTAATCACACATTACCATGCTGTCTTCTATACTCTTAATACCATTCAGTTTGGAGTGAATGTTTATATAATTTCGATAAAATCCTTCCTCTCTGACCACAGACCATTTATTTCAGCTCTACAAATGCTCAGTAGAGTTCACTGCTTGTTGCACTTCAGAGACCCATGATAATTGGACTTATTGGCTGACATGGACTGACCTAAAAAAAAAAAGGTCTACCACTGGTTCTGACTACAACTCACAAACCTCTCCCCTTAGTATTGGTGTAGATGTTGCTCATGTGTTCCTTTGATGTTCTTCCAGCACAGTTTTCACATATCGATGCACCACTGCTGGTTTAAGAGCTGAAAAAGAATTTTCAGCCTGATTTTATGATACCGGGTTTGCACACATTCTTAAAAAGTCAAATACACTACGAATGAGTTCCATCTCCTCTTCATTCTGATGACCTTGCCGATGGGTCTGTGGAGCCTCAAAGAAGCAGTGAGATGTGTTGGCGTTTTCATACCCTCAATTTTTATTTTTCTTCCATTTTCTCAAACATTCCCCTAGTTTTTTTTTTTTCTTGCAGCATAAGAATGCAAGTATAGAGAAGACTTTTACAGAGGTATGGACAGGTTTGGAAGGGAGAGCCAGAGTTGGGTAGTTAGGAAAATGCTGCAGTTGTGCTGGTGGGGGTATAATGGTGCGCTGTGACTCACTATTAAGTAATGGTGCTTTTTCACATCAGTATCGCCCACACTGGGTGCCAAGGTGAACTGAGGTGTTTCTGACTCAGAGAGAGATATAGAAAAAAGATAAAAGTAGGGAAAAAGAAGAGTGAATGTGGGATGGTTCTACAGGACAAGTAACACCTGTCTCATGTTTAATATTGCCTGAAAGAGAAAAATTTTCTTCATTTGCAGCAAAACCGACAAAGATACTTGCTCCAAGAGCAACCAATAGACTAGATAATTTAGCAATAAATTAAAAGAAAATAGTTCAAAGTTTTATGAAAACACAAATAGTTATCTGTATTTTTAAAAGGGGGTTAAATGCCAATATATTTCTGTATATAACCTGACACACCAGATGGTTTGTTAGACAGCACCATCTGAGATAGATGTCCTTCAAATGTAGAAAAAGGAGGGAGGATCAAAAGAGTAACGGGCAGGTGACTGAAGGAACCATCTGTCCATGTTGTACTTCATTCACCAAATAAGAAACAAACACTGAAAATGAAAAAAACAAAGTCAAACAGAGGTTGTCCTGAATATCTAGTAAAACTAAGAAAATCTTCTGAAATGTGATAAAACTATGGCTTACCCTTTGAGTTTTGTTACTGTATTCCTATACTGTAATAAAAGGGAGATTTTTTTAAATCTATTCTTTAAAGCAAAGTTGGGGAGTTGGGGAGTTATTGGCATACCATCCACCACATTTTGAATTTGTGTTGTAATTATCCTGAAAGTTTCTTTAAAGACGCATTTCCTACCATATATGTGTTTCCGCTCCTCTGATGCCAACCTCCTATTTCCACCACTCAGAACCCAGCACCAGACCTGGGGTGACAGAGCCTTCTCTATAGCTGCTCCCACCCTTTGAAACTCTCTCCCCAAACACATCCGCAACTGCACAGACCTATCCACATTCAAATCATATCTCAAAACTCCCGTTTTCAGAACAGCTTTTAATGCATGATTAATGTCCTGTTTTATGCTTATCATATATATTTTAATGTCCAGTGTTATGTATTTAAGTGTTTTTTCGACTTTTATTTTGTTTGATGTACTTAAGTGTTCTTCTTGTAATTTTGCTTGATTCTTGTAAAGTGTCTTTGAGTTTTTAGAAAAGCGCTATACAAAAAAAATATTATCATTATTATTATTATCAAAATAGATCAAATAAAATGTATATCCCATTTCTTCGATTAAAACTAAACTTTGAATCCATGTAAGGAATGAAAAAACAAAATAGTATTATGGTAAACAGAGACGTACAGGCTCATATGATGTCCTCAGAACAAAAAATGTGTCTGAATGTCAAAATATTTTTTTAACTTTTAGTTTTAATTATGCTGACTGACGGAAGCCACAAGCTGAAACACACTCCACCTCTTATCTGTGCACAAGGGATCAAGAAATTAAATCTAACAAACCTTGCATGACTGTGATTCAAGTAAAACTTAAGGTAGTTAAATTCTGATTATAAACTATAGTTATTTTATTCAACATACTATATTTTCTACATGATTCTTGATGCTTTAACAACATCCCATATTCCAAAACAATATCAGTTCTGATAAAACTTAAAGCTGCAGTATGTAACTTTTATAAAAAATATATTTTTCTACATATTTGTTGAAACTGTCACTATGTCGTGACAAAATGGTATGAGAGAGATAATCTGTGAAAAACAACGGCTTCTCTACCTTCTCCCAGTGTCTGTTCCTTTTACGGTAAGTTGTTTTCTCCACTATTAGCACATTTAGCAGTGAGTAAATGAGGGTGACTGACAGTGCTAAGACCTTCCTTCTGGCTCTGATTGGTTGGTTTGGTTGGGAGCAGTGCATTTCTTCAGATGGCAAAGAGGTTCAGGGAGTTGGTGGAGGAGGTCGATCTTTCCACAGATCTCTCTCATAACATACTGTCACAACATAGTGACAGTTTTAACAAATACGTAAAAAAAAAAACATATTTTCAGTATTTAAGAGAGGTTTTTGAAAATACCTACTCAAAAACACCACAATCATTCTGCTTTATTGATTGTTAGGGTATTAAGATGCCCAATTTTGCAGTTTAGAATGAAACTGTTCAACTCTTTTTGTTCAAGTACCAAATTCATATCAATCAGGCTGCCTTTCAAAATTTATTGAAAGTGTTAAATGTAAACTTTTTGTTTAGCTATTAACTTTCAATAGGGATTATTTAGTGTTTGATGTCCAAACAAGAAAAATCTTTTTTTTTTTTTTTTCATTTTAAATATTAAAAATTCTAATATTAGGTCAATGAATACACTAGTGATGGAACTTTATGAAAACATAAAACTAACTAGTTATTATTGAATAAAACCATCTCTCATAAAATGTATGGTTTCACAAGAGAAACAAAAAGATAAATAAATAAAAGAGGAATGAACCCACAGTTAACCAGTTTAAAGAGCCAATTTGTGAGGAACAAATTAGCTTGAGTTTGAAGAACACAAAAACTCCTTGGCTTGATTAGTTCAGCAGTGAAAAAAAAAAAAAAAAAAAAAAAAAAAAAAAAAAAAAAATATATATATATATATATATATATATATATATATATATATATATATATATATATATATATATATATATATATACTTGAAGATGAAAACCTTTAAGAGGAAGAAGAAAAGAAAACAACAGTATAATTTCAGTAGTTTCCTTTGTACTGTCTGTGGTTGCTTAAAGACTTCCTTCAAGGGATGCAGTTAATCATTTGTGTGTAAACAACTATCTCCAAAAACATGGCCCATGGGAGAAAGGAAAGTAGATTTAAACGTCAAAATCTTCCCACTGAAAAATCTGTGAGAAAAAAAATGCTAAAAAAGATGTGTTCCATGTCTGCTTCCAACTTCGATCAAGTCAAAAGAATTTTTATGAGCACCTCAAAAGCCATATTGGCTTGTCAAAAAATGGCATGAAATGTCTCATTTAAGGGATGTTACAACCAGACATAAGTATATTGTGATAGACTAAACAAAGTAGTGTGAAACAGAACAAAAATGAGACATGGTTTTGAAAATTTTATAAACAAAAATCTGAAAAATAAGGCATCAATCTTCAATCCCTACTACTCCAATACTTCTAAATAGTGAGTAAGCTTGCATGTCTCATGGAGCACTTTTCAATCCATCATTCAAAAATGGAAAGAGTATGGCACAACTGTAAACCTATCAAAAAATGACTGTCCATCTAACCAGCTATGTAGGAGACACAGCAAACATATGGAATAGAGCAGTTAGGTCAGATGAGATTAAAATGTAACTTTTTGGCCTACATTTAAGTAGTATATGTAGTACAAAACATCAAGTTAAAGACACATTTCATATTGTGAAACCTGGTGGTGGAAGCATTATCATGTCGTGATGCTTTTCTTTAGCAGGGTCAGGGAAGCTGATCAGAGCAGGTGAAAACATGGATGGAGAATAAAGGGAAATGCTGAAAGGAAACCTGTTAGAGGCTGCAGAAGACTTGAGATTGGGATGGAGGTTTATCTTCCATCAGGACAACAACCAAACATACAACCAGAGCTACAATTAAGTGAATTAGTTGAAGGGATATTCTCAGGTTAAAATTTCCCAGTCAAAGTCAAGACTTAAATAAATTGTGAAACCACACAAACGTTCACTGGTGTGAACACTTGCAAAGCACTGCAAGAAGAAAAGGACACAAAGTAGCACTTTTACTGGTCTGTTTATTTCCATCAACATCCACCTCTAACCAGCTTCCTTTAAACCAAATCTTCTCTTTTTGTCTAAGCCTGTTTCATGCCTATGAAGACACATGAAGATGCATCCATGTGGACTAATTAAACTGCAGAGCGAGAAGAGAGGCCAGCCAAAAAAAATCCAGAAATATACATTGAGGAACAAGTCTGCATAACCACTCAAACTGATCAAGCCTGATATGAATGCCAATGAAGGGCACTCATTGCCTATTAAACAAAATTAGAATTTGTGTTGGCGTGGTTGGAGGAAAACCAATCATTCTCATAGAGCTATAACAGCACTGCAGAAATATAAACGGTGGTCCGCCTTATTTCACATTTATCCATGTGACGGGTTGATAATGAGTAAACTGCCAGTTTCACTTTCTTATTGAATCTGAATAAATATTCACAAATTCCAATCAGGAAAGTGTTTATATTTTGTGTTTGGTAAAGATTGATGGGTCTATCACATTTTGTCCTTTTTAGTTGATGTAGATAGAGAAAGCACCTTTACGACTTTAGAAAGTATATTCTGATTAAAAAGTGATTTCCTGGTAATGATGACCTCTATTAATATAATCAAATCTGCAGCTAGTCTGTCTGAGAGATTTACAATTCTGTAATGTTTATTTCCATTCCATCAGGATAAATGAGGCATTTAATAATCTTTATTTCAACAAACTGTCCCTTCGTAGCTTTGTGAGTGGGCGATACAAGCAAAGCTGGTCAAAGAAAAATCCCACACATTTGCTTATATTTTGAAACTCTAACAGATGAACCAAATGTAAAACATTAATAATGTACTATCAAACTGCCCCAGAGTACCATATGTGCAGTTTGCAGGATATTTTCTCAAGAAAACATGCAATATTTTAGGCAAAAAACCCCCATCTTGTTTGAATAGACAGGCTGCATTCAAGCATACAGCGAACAGCCCCTTTAAGGCTGTTTCTGATTAGCGGTTTGCTCTTTTTTAAAAGCCTAGAGATGTTATGTGTAATGTAATCTTCTGGCTGTGTCAAGCTGCTACCTCAGTGCATTTGCTGTAGAAGACCCCAGACATGCAAACAAAGGAGTCTCTGTTCTGGCTACATGCACCGTTTTCACAGGCACACATCATGTACGGGCTCGGCTAGGCATCTGACCACACTGTTAAAATGTGCAATAAAACATATGGCCTCTTTCTTTCAAAATATGCTTGACCTGTGCAGCAGTACAGCAATTGTAAGCATTGCCCTACGATCTAAGAAATAAAGGTTTTCACCACAGTGCTCGTCACGCAAAAGAAAAATGGGGGAAAAAATTAGATTAGATGGATGGATCTTGTATCTCTATAACAAACCACTGAACATTTAATGCATGCAATCAAAAACCTGAATCATTTCACCGCAACTTCTGTAAATACCAATGTTATATATGAAGCATAAAGAAAATGCACATATTAATTGCATGAACTGCCTTTGAACATAGTGCTTGGTCAACCATTCAGATCATTCTATGGAACAATCAGTGTAACTTATTGCCTTCCACAGAAATTATACCAGAGGACTTGCTTAATCATAAAACAATACATCCACTAAAACATGACATGGTCACCGTGTTCACGCAGAAGCAAGAGACGTCGAGACACAGGGAATACAGCTCACCTAAGTAGTCAAAAAACTCCCCAGTGGCAAAGCAGCAGAAGTGGATGAAATTCACCCTGAGGGCTGAAGGCTCCGGACATTGTGGGTCTGTTGTGGATGACACACAAACTAGGATGGAGTGCCTGTGGAGTGGCAGGTGGGGACCAAGGTAGTAAATTTGAAAAAAGGTACTGAGTAGTGTGTTCCAGTTGTTTATTTACCACTCTTCTAACTAAGTTAACTTTCCACCTGGGAGTGAACTCTAGGATGTTGGAAAGGAGAAGCTGACTGATTGTTAAACCTCATGTTCTGAATGAACAGTGTGGCTTTCATCCAGGTTGTCAAGCAGCTTAAGATGTTTACCATTTGCAGTTGCTGATAGAGGTTATGAGAGTTTGATTGTTCAGTCCATGTCATTTCTGTAAATCATGAAAAGGAAAAAAATGTCCCTCAAGGCATTTTGTGGAGTGATCTGAAGGAATATGGGACACTGGTGTTAAGTTTTAGAGGCTATCTGCCCTCTAAATAACCAAAGCCAGACCAGTTTCCCCATTCTCAGTACAAAATCAACCTTGTTTGCAGAGTTGGTGGGACTCTTTAAGGCTTACTCCTTGTCAACGATCCTTTTTGTGGTTATAGAGAAGTTCTCAAGATTTAGTTGTGGAGAGATTTAGGGAGGTGTCTGGACTAGGAAACTCGTGGTCTCATCTTTGCTTTTTGCAGATTATGTGGTTTCGCTTTTTTCTCAACCAAGTTTATAGGTTTTGGGATGAGATGCTACTTTTTGCTCTATACCTTAAGTGAAGAGTGTGGCTGGATGAAGTGTGAGATGGATTCATTTATGTTCTGACACACACGGGGAAGCTCACAGTGAAACAACTGCTTCTTCAGATCAAAACCAGGTCAGCTAAGTTTGGGTCTCTGATCAGGACACCTTTCTGATGCCTTCCTTTTGAGGTCCCAACAGGAGGAAACTTAGTAAAGTGACTCTATTTGTACTTACAACTGAACGCCTTAGGATCCCCTTAAATGAGCTGGAGAGAGTCACTGGGCAGACGGATGTTTGAGTTAAACCTTTTACCTCAGTTTATTTGTTCTGAAAATGGTTAAAAGTATTCCCAGAAGTTGAGCAACAAAACACATTAAGATATTTACAAAGTGGGGAAAATTTAAGAAAATTAAAAGAAATCGAGCACTGAAAATGTTTCTGAGAAAAAAGACAATTTTTTAAACATTTTACATAATTTATTAGTATTATACCACTGTGTGCAACTCTATTGTGCTACAAAATTTTTAATTAAAGGTGCTCTGTTAAAGGATAGAGAAGCCCAACAATGAACTCTGTGTTTCCCAGGTTTCTTCAGGACTTGTGTGTAAGCTCCGATTTGACAGCGCTGACAGAGCATCAACTGCAGCTGACATGTTTGAAAAGCCCAAATTGCCTTATCCACTAAGAAGGTATTTGTTGACACAACACTGCAAACCTGGAGTGGGTGCTGGTGATTGATGCATGACCGCAGTGCCAGCAAAACTACAAAGCTGGACATTTATCCCAATTAGAACGCACACATATGCACGAGCAGTGACATAATTGGGGCAGACAAGGAAATGTGGCAAACAACAACAAATTTTATGGTCTTGTGATGTGAGCTGTAAGAAGACAATAAGCTGCTAAAGCTCCCCACTCGACCCTTCATTATAGTCTCTGAATCCCAACATCAAAGAAATATACAATCCTATAGGATGAAAGCACATGCGTCCATATGTATGTGTTTATTGGACCTTTTTTTAATTGTGCATGTGTGTGTAAGCTGGTGGAAGTTTATGAGTGTTTATGTGTTTGTGGTGAGGTCCACATCCATATGTTTTTTGTTCTTCTGTTTTTGCAGGGTCTAATTTAAATTTTACATCATGTGAGTAAGCACATTTTTATACAGAGAGGACATTCTGGCTGCTCCTAACATCTTCAAAGGGTTGTTTGAAAGCGCTTTCCGAGTTACGGTTGTAATTAAATTCTTTTTAATGGGCTAGTAACACAAATTTTTGAAAAAAGAAGGAAAAAGAAGGGTGGGGAGTTTCTCAAGTAAAATTGTTCAAAGAGCTGCTTGGAGGAAGTTTTTTAATACTTCTTGTCTCTGCATTTATTGCACCACTCAGTCTTTCAAAAAAGCATGGGTGTAGAGGTGAACCATGGTCAGAAAAACCTATTAGCTTTTGGTGTGAATCCACACTGCTTCTTTTTCTAATTCTAAAATATTACTTTGACCTTGTAGAGGGTACATGGACAGAAAACTTTTCTGTAGTTACAGTTGTAATGAGTGAGAAGTTTATAGGAAGATATCTCAAAAGTTCAACAAACAAAGATAAAGTAAGAGAATGTATTTGTTTTAGTGTCAATGAACTTAGTATTTTATGACAGAATTATAGCTTATGACTGTTGACAGCTGCATTAAGAGTTATGGTGAAGGAATCCATCACCAAGTAAAACTGCTCTTTGTCTCACAAAATACGTCACTTCCTATTTCTGTAATTGTGTGTTTGTGAGAAAGAGATAGTTGATGTATGTGTGTGTGTGCTGTCCTTGGCCCTTTGGCTTTGTCCGCTGCCACTTTGAGTTATTGGCAAGGTGTTAATGGACATGGAGGCTCCACCTTCATCGTGCTTTGTTAGAACACGAAGGCCGAGCCGCTGGATCAACAAATCTTTGAGGTCCAAATTCTGCCATATGTCCTGCCATGTGTTCCCATCTACCAGCTGGAAGCACTTAGTGCTGTGGCTGTGTCTAAATCACTGACCGTGTGACTGAAACAGTGCCAGGGCTTCAATAATCTCAGAATGGTTAAGCATTTGCACTGATTAGCTGTGTCTTTAGTAGTACCCTGTCACCAGTAATGTCAGATGTATTTGGATAAACTATTTGATGTTTAGAATATGAGAATGTGCTTTGGACAAAAACAATTAAAAGACGAATATTTTGTGAAGGATATACTTTGATCAAAACCATTCCAATGTAAGCGCTGGTTGTATGTTTGAATGTCAAGGATTGCCTGTATTTTATCACCTCTTTCCTGTCTTACTGAAAAAAAGCATTCTACATCATAATGTTTGCCACCACCATGTTTCATGGTGGCAATGGTATGTTCCAGGTTTTATTTTCATCCACACACAGCATTTTGTATGTATGTTAAAAAGTTACATTGTGGTCTCATTCTTCCACATGTATGTTGTGTCCCCTACACGGCTAGTGGCAAACTGTAAATGGGGCTTTTCTTCATTTGTGGAGTGCACAACTAATGTGTTGTGTCAACAGGACCTCAAGGATGCTTCTCTGATTAATAACCAGCCTGTCACTTTAGGTGGACAGGCATGCTTCAGTAAGATTATGAATTAAACAATGCTCTGTCAGATGTTTAAAACTTGGGATGTTATTTAATAGTGTAACTCTGATTTTAAAATCCCCACAACTTGTCTGTTCTTTGAACTTGATAATGTTTGTTCTGTAACTTTCTCTAAAAATCTCTAGTCTTCAAAGTACAGCAACATTTATACTGAGAAAAAATTATACACAGGTGCTCTTTGAAGGCCTTTGGTTTTGCCCTGCATTTCGCTGTAATAAATACACTTTTCAGATTTTTATTTGTAAAAAGAAACAGCTAAAAACATTTATCATTTTCCTTTCACTCACAATGTTTGCCCTTTGTGTAAAATCCCAATAAATGCAAAGGTTCAGTGAGTATGAATATGTTTAAAAGGCACTATAAATATGTGGGCAATCTTACCTTGATTTGGTGACCGAAACTCTTGGTTGCTGTCATTCATATACATGTTGTCAGCATCAAACTGTGAACAGAAACAGAAAGGATAAATAAACACTGTATGCAAGAAGAGACTTTGAAAAAAAAGAAGGTGTGTGCCTGGGGAGGAGGTACAAAGAGGAAAAGCTCTAAAGCTCTTTACGGGTGGCCTCAAGTGTGAGACTAATGACTTTGTCACTTTGGTTAAACCTCGTGGTGGCATGGCAGCACGGGCAATTACTGTTCGTCAGCGGGCCGGTAATTAGGCTACATGAGCGTGGTGACGAGAGATGGGCTTTTCCCTGTAGGCTCTGCTGCGTGTGTGCGAAAAGAGAATGAGTGTGAATGAATCTATGACTGCATTCAGTTGGGAAGTGTGCGCTTGCTGTCTTTGAGGGTATGTTTTGTGTGTGTGTGTGTGTGTGCTCTGTGAAGTGAAGGCATGCTGTGTCTTCTAACTGGAGCTAATCAGGCAATGAAGGATCACTTGCTGCAGGTGCCAAAACACTCCTTGACATGGGGTTAGGGCTCGCGTAACAACAAATGACTCCCAGCCAGTGAGGGTGCAGGGAAACAACACAGGGTCAACAGCAGAGTGCAACATGCTAGCTCTGCTCTCTCTAAAGAACTAAATCACTGAAAAGAGATTAGTTTTTAAATGTGTCACAATTGCTGGAAAGAAAACAATAAACAGACCTATTTTAAGCCATAAAATCAATACATTCAAGGACTGGCTGAACTTTGCAGCTACCTGCTTTGAAAAAACCAAATGCCTTCTGGAGACAGTTTTATGGACAGATGAGACAAAATCAAACTGCTTGGCAACAAAGGAAAGGACAAATGCTTGTAGGAATCAAGGTGAAACTTTCACAATAAGTACTCTGAACCAACTGTTCAAGCATGGTGGTAATAGAATCACGCTGTGGGTCAGTTTACTGCTATTGGGATTGATCGATTGTAGAAAGGATGGAAATAATGAAGAAAGGTGAACTACCTTCACTTAATTCAACAGAAAGAAGCTGCAATGTGGACACGCCTGGATGCCCCAACAAGGGCCAAGATCCCACTCACACATTAACACTGGTTTTCAAATAGATAAAGCAGGCTAACAATGAGCTTCGGAATTGCCTATGACCTCAACATATTGAAAATTTATACCCTTGTCTGACATAAGTGTTTTGGGGGCGTCGGTGACAGTTAAAGATGAGTCTGTGGCAAGAAAATGTATCAAATTAAAAGAGCTCTTCCATTTCTGAAAAGATGAGTGGTTACTATTCCGCCCAAAAATTATGCCAGGATCTTACTGATGGCAACAGAAAGTTTGTGGTTTCTCCGCAACTTGTTAAGGGACATTTAACAAAGTATTAGTGTGTGGTTGTTTCAGTAATATTTTTCAGTCTATATGCATGATTTTGACTGTGTGAATTAGAGAAAATCCACAACAAACAATTAAAAATTTTGAAATTATATGCTATATATTGTATAACCAGTCAGCATAAAGACATGGTAAAAGCAACACATATAAACCCCCAAATGAATGCTTTCATGTGCATGATGAATTTATATAAACTTCTGACAGGAACTGTGACAACACACACAAAAATTAAGTTTGTCAAATACAGTCAAAATGATTCTGTTTGTTGACTGAGGTCAGCCTTTTTAACGTCAAGGCCGAGAAGGAAACTCTTGAACTGACAGCAGAAGAAACATGATCAAACCAGACAACATTCCATGTCACATTCCTCAGATTTAAATATATGGAGGGGCCCTTCTCATTTTGCCGGTGGCCCGCTTTGTGCTAAGGAGAAGGTTACTGAAGGCTTGAAAGGTAAACAAATGCCAGATAGGAGAGTATACAAATGGATCATAAGATGTACCTGCTCAAAACAATGGCCAATAGGTAGCCTAATGGACGGAAATGAGCTGAATTCCTTCGGGGTGAAATCTGATATCTACACTGGAAGGCAGGAAAAGCCAAAGTATGGTAAACGAGCATGAGCGTGGTGAGAAGAGAAATTACTGTACATTATTGCAGATAAAAGGTTGGGTTGGAATGAGAGTTTGGCTTGGGGCAAACCGATGGTTAATGATGCATGCACTGAAAAGCCCAAGTGAAGATTCACATGAGCAATTTAATGATTACATTTTACATTCATCTACATATGCAAACATGAAAATCGAGTCAGAAGATGCATATATGTCGCATTTAAGCCATGTCCACGTTCAAAGAAATCAATCTAAAAGCAGCCACTGAGTGCTATGTGTTCGCTGAAGTTGAATGTTGACTAATTGTGCTGTAGATATAGTCAGTTGTCTAATCAAGACCAGGAGTGTTATCATCTGACTAACCTGCAGAGAGAGGGTTAAACAATCTTGACCTGGCTCACATATCTGCGATTAAACTCTTCCCTCCTCACACGACAGCCTCTTGTTCTCTTTAACTGAGCCATTTTATTCCATTAAACGACACTTTAATATGACGCAAAGCCACTTAGAGAACCTGTTAAAGATTCTCTCGGTGGTGAACGGAGATTGAAAGAGAGTGGTCCGAACAATGTAGTTTTTAACCCCCACACAACACCCGCTGGTGCTTTCATTGAGGTTAATTTTGCAAAGTGAATTCTTCAGGTGCGAGTACTCACAGCTCAAAGGGAAAATGAATCGGGAAAAATGATCATTTCATTGCTTACATCAGGAAAGTCATGATCACTGGAAAGGCCCAAAACAGCCTAGAAAAAGGTCAGCATTTTGTGCTTCAACATGGCTTCTCATATATTGCATGTAAAGCTCTTTCCTTATGGTTCTTTCTCTGAACGACGCTACTTTGCACTTTCTCACTCTTCCATTTAAAATGCCAATTTACTGCGGCTCAGTGCTATCAGCTCAGCCATTATTTCATGTGTGCTGGGGAGGGAATATCTTTTACTCTTTCTCTTTTTGGTTCTACCTATTTCCATTTTTCTCTTTTACTGTCCTTACATCTCTATCCCTCACTTTTTACTCATTGTCAATATGTTTCCCATCATCTCCCCCTTTCTCTCTGTGTTACAACCTTCCCCAGTTGTATTCTCCATCAACCCCCCCACCCTTTTTTTCCCTTCACTCATCTCTTTTCTTCAGCAGGGCTTGGCATCGCTTTCTCATCGGCAGCTTAATTGGGCATTCTGCCTGAGACAGGGCCTCATTAAGCAGTAGTAATTACACACATGTTGTTTTCGGGCAAACATCTCTATTTGGATTGCTTTGACATGGTAATTGTCAGCAGGGACCACTGCTTGCGATGTTTCAATCCGTGACACACGTGGTGCTGGTGGACGAGCAATGAAAAACATGAAGACCGGGTGTGGCAAGAAGAGGAGGGGGTGAAAGAACAGAGAGAAAAAAATAATTAACTAGGATGTGGAAGAGGGACAACTTGTGAATAAAGAATGCAAAGATGAGAGGGAGAGAGGATGAGAGTAGTAAACAGATGGCAAGCTGAAAGAATGAAGGCAATGTAAAGGCAGTAAGTGGAGAGACACGATGAATAAATGACAAAAGGACAAATTCAGTGTGAGAGGAAAATGAGAATGAGGGAATGAGCTAGCAGAAGTGAAAAGGGAAAAAGATAGCAAGTCACAAAACTGGGGTCATGCCTCTTAATCATCGACAAAGCGAGTGTTTCCAAAAATAATGAAGCCACAAGGTGGGAAGTAATGTTAACTAGCATATCCAGGGAAAGCATGTAATATTTACACAGTTTCTAATGGTGCAAGATAAGGCTGGGATCCTTTCATCGAGGAGTCCTTCGTAGACTGATGATGACAGGATTGGTGGCTACACTGGAAAGATGCTTCTGATTGATGGATAATTTATATAAGATCCCCACTAAGCCTTCTAGGCAACATCTGTTGGTGTGACGTGCAAGGAGGGGGGTGTGAAGATCAACTGCTTGTGGCATTATGCCACAACTACTTAGTATAGAGAAAAATCACGTCAAACCATTAAAAATAAGCCAAGGAAAACACTTTATCTAGGTGGACCAAACAGGCCTGATTGTTTGAAGAAATGCAAACACAACTGGTTATATTTCTGCTAATATGAGGAATAGAGTAACAACTGGATATTGGTACTTATACTTACTGACAGAAGTATCTAAAACACTGCTCAAGTATCACAAGGTTTGCTTGTTTTAATTTTAAACTTCACCGCTTCGGTTTGCTTTGTTTTTAATAAAATAATGCATGTTCCTCATCAGTATTTATAAAACACGATTGAGTGATAACATTTAGGACACATTTTTACACAAAGAAATCAGCTTCACTACTTGTTTTTAAAATATTAAATTAAATCACTCTATTAGTTGTAGAAAAAAACACATTTGTCACAATTAGTGATTAATAAAACAGTTCCTATAAAACACATTTAAACTTAACATTTTGTACAAGATATTTTTTTTCTCATGGTGGACAACTTTTAATCAGTAGTCCATGACTTCATGTGCCCCTGGGGTATAAAAGGTGACAACAGTCTACAGGTCTCTAAGCCACTCTTCAAAATGGGACAGACCAGAGAACATGGTATTCAAATAGTGCAGATGTATATTGATCTTTACCGATCAACAGACTGCCATGGGAAAATAGCTACTTGGATAAACATGCAGATTTAAAAAGATTTAGTTATTCAAAGACTTTTCCCAGAACTTTATCAACAGCACCAATAAATATGAAGTGATCTATATGTACATAATAAGAATAAAGAGAAAAAAAGCAAATAACAAAAAACATACTTTTTCTAGGCTGCAAGTAAATGGCAAAATTCAAAAGAAACAAAATTCCTTGTGCAACTAGAATTTGTTCAAAATGAATATTCAATAAACAATTACTATTCTTTCAAATATAAACTTTTTCTACAGCTAATGTCAGCAATAATAAAGTCAAGGTGAGACAAATCTTGTCCAAAAAATCCTTACAAAATGGCTTTTGGCCATTCCAGACCAATAGATGTAAATCATTTGTTGTCTCTTTAGATCAGGACATGATGGGAAGCTTTTCGAGATTTTTCACCCTACTTCATGTTGTCAAACAGGTGCTATTTCAGTGTCTTCTTCATTCTATAGATCAGGTAGTAATGACGACTGACTTTTTTAAAGCTCAAAAAAGTCAATTTTACAAATGCCCCCCCCTCCTTTAATAAATGAAATCATCATGTGAAAATTGCTTTTTGCATTTACTCTCAGGTTATCTTTGTTATTAAAGGGGTGGTATTATGAAAAATCAACTTTTTTGAGCTTTACATCATGTTATAATGTTATTCCCTCATCAAAAACATACATGGAGTGTTATTTTCATTCTTTCATGCATGTCTGAGAAATCCTTTAATCTCCCGTGGCAGCCATTCAGCTGCGGAAAACATTTGGGTTGACCCAGCTCTGCCTTCATGGTGCAGCTGCTCCTCGGAGCTGCAGTTTCTAAGCTTACGAGCTTCCGCCTCACAGAGCACCCCTCACCCGCAACTCCCCCACTCAGCTCCTTTAGACTAGCCAGCAGCAATTAGTAAACATCTGGTGGAAATGCGCAACTGCTGAGCTCATTACACAAGCTACTTCTCAGTGAAACGCAGATAAAAACGTTGTTAAAGGGTTAATAGAGGGCTATTGTAATGACTTCCTGAAAGCGGAGATTCAGAAAGAGCAGGAGTTTTAAAGAGGCAGAGGCCTAATTTCAAGGCATTAAATTTACGAAGTCAAATGTCTTTTAAGTCATATTTGATTTAGACAGCATTTTTATAACAACTGAAGGTAACATAGTTCCTTGATTGTGCTATAAAATGATTATGTGTGGCTGGAAAACTCATAATACTGCCCCTTTCAACATTTGTTTGATGATCTGAAACATTCAAATGTGACACAAAAAGCAGAATTTTACAACAGCCAAGTTCTTTTTTGCCAGCAATATATCTTCAAAATACCAGCATAACCACAATTTACTCTGTAAATAATCACAGGAATTTATAACTTAAATGGTGAGGTGCATAACCAAGAATTTTAGTTTTATCCAATTAACACTTATGCAGCCTATGGCATTGCGAAAGAAAAATAACAGCAACAACAAAACACGATCACACCAAAGAGCAACCTCAACCAACTTCCTGAACTTTTGAATTAATAAGAGAAAATCTATAAGCAGAATATGTACTAGGTGTGACTTTAAAAGCCTTTGCCAGTACACCAAGTCTCTAAAAATAATTCTCTCGCCGAGCGGAATTAATAAACCCAGAACAGTACACAGCCATTCTGTGAAGAGGGGTGTAGTGGAGGAGTAGGGGGTTGCTCATGCAATATGTATGCCTGTTTGAGCACCCTTCTTCCTCATCTTTCTCCCTCTTCTCTTCATTTCTCTCTTCACATCTCACTCCTTCTCGCTCAGTCCTCTGTTCAATTAAGCTGTAGGAGCGACCTAACAAACCCCAACCTGAGACAATGTGTGCCACCGAATTTTGATGTTGCCCAACTTGTCACTGCTGGTTCAAAGCCAGAAGAGGATGAGGAGGCAGAGATACTAACACACACGCACACCTAACAACAGCAGTGAAGGGAGGACTAAAGCATATGGAAAGTACAGGGAGGAAAGAAAGAAAGAAAGAAAGAAAGAAAGAGAAGAAGAAGAAAGAAAAGAAAGAAGAAAGAAAGAAAGAAGAAAAAGAAAGAACTTCTCACAGTTGCATGGGAAGTGTGCAGAAACAGACAGAGTAGAAAGGCTACAGTAACAAATCTGGTATTGCACCACACCCCAAGCAAACAATGAACATGGGCAAACAATGAACATGGCACAAACATATACACAGGGACACAAAACACGCACATACACACACACAAAGCCCATAAAAAGCACAGCCGGTGGCCATGGCGACACATGCTCTGTTGTCGTTAGATAAGGGAAACAGGGCCTCTTCCTGGGTGTGAGAGTTTGATCCTGCACACACAACCGTGTTCACACTGAAGTCACACTACTTGTGCATGCACAGCTGCAGCACCACGTGGGTCACATCTATTGTACCAACATCAAGAAACTCATGTGGCCCCACTTTATCAGCTGGATGATTCATTTTCATATGCAAAATAAAAACAAGTTGTGTTTATAGATGGAGAAGTTTGCATCTCTCAGGTGGATTTTAATGGATTTCTCTTTGGTGATCTGAAGCATAATGCCTGTGTAGAAAGTTTCTGATTTTAGGAACATTACATCAGTTTATGGTGAACTCCACAGGGACCCCTTAAAAAGTGTTAAAAGACAAGGCATGTGGGGTATTTGAAAATATATGAACACAGGGTTATGCAAATTTACCCTTTACATGGTATGTTTCCTTAAAAAGAACTAGTTGTCATTCATGTACCACTGTTTTTTATGATCTGTTATCTTTCACAAAAGGTTGCTGTTTAGCACAGTCATTACATCATTGCACAGAACTTGCATTTTGCTCTCTGACAGCTTTTTATAAACTGATTTTTTCTCCCCTTTTAGCCATGATAGTCTAAACTGAATTACAGCGTTACCTGATTTTCATAACAAAGATAGAAACCGAAAAATTTAAAAATCTGACATAAAAAGGCAGCCTAATAAAACACCGTTGCTAAATATAGTATTTGCACTAAACTTGATACTCTACTTTAATTTTACTAAAACATAGTGTTGGGTGGTATGGTAAAAACTACATTTTGATTTCTTTTTACAGTGACATAAGGATCAGGATTTCATTACCATTTCCAAATTCCTTAAAGAATAAGGAAAAAATGAAAGTTAAAAAAAAGCATTTGGGAAAAAATTTTAATCTGTTCCTGCAATTTTGCAAATCAACAGTTATCGGAAGTATGCTCCGTTAAAACTGTTTTGCCTTTCTAAACAAATGTTCCTTTTAAAAACATTAATAACAACATCACTGTGTGTAAAGTGCTCTCTTACTGAATGAAAGCAAGTAGATGAAGCTAAAGAAAAGGGGAAAATACAACTGATGCATCTTCTCTAAAACCTAGAACAGCAATATAATACAATCTCTTTTTACCAGATTATCCACAGGTTCTAATGCTTCACTAATGTCATCATTTTGCCCATTCTTATTCAGACAAAACCTCAACAAATCGAAATCAAAGACAAGGTCTATGATGTTACCCAAACTAATCAATAACAAAGTTTGAAAAGGCACAATGTCCTCAAGTTTTCTCTCAGGCTTTCCATCCCTCAGTAGTACCTGCATAACAGCATCTGGACAGACTTATAGGTAAAAGCACAGCTGACAGAACTTGAAGTAAACTTTTATTTTTGCTTGCTAAATCATCAAACACTTCAGTTTTTAAATTGAGGAATTTTACCAATTAAATGTTATCCACAAGAACAACAGTACATAATGCTGGAGTTTCTGTAACAGTCTGACGGCAGCGTGCATCACCAGACACCAGGACCCCACTCTGAAAAACAGGATTGTTTGCTTTCTACATTATGGGAGATGTTGAGGGGAATTCAGCAAATAAAATGTAATTGGAATCTGTTAGTTGAAATAATCTGAGCTTTTTTTAACCATCCAAGTGTTTTTCAAGCTTTACAATGCAACACACAATAAAAGCGTTAAATGGAGACAGTACTGGCTGCTGCAGCTCCCTTTTTGAACCTGGAGGTGTTGTGCACAGCTACGGCTCAGGTCTCCGACACAAAGAGTTAGCTGAAAATGCAGAGTCTATCGAAGACACTTGTCATTAAAAACCTGAGATTCAAAGGCAAGATATATATTTATAAATCTGGAGTGTTGCACAAAATAAACTAGAATAAAAGAAAAACAGAATGATGCAAGAGAAGGCAAGCTAGCATTAGCCATTCACTTCAGCAGTCTTCAACATGCAATTAGGAAGACAGGTACTGGATCTGATATTCACCTCAGTAAAGTCATGAAGCTGTACCAGTTTTATGTATTGTTCACACAATGATTGTCAAAAATCTTTCATTTTATTCTGTTTTATTCTGCAAAGAAGGCTGGGCTGCAGTCATCCAAAGACCAATGTGAAACACTGTAATGTCCTGAACATCGTCAGTGGTGAGTGGGTTGAGTATGAACCTATCATCACACTAATACAACAAAAGAAGAATATTATCTTTATTTATAAACGGTCTACATGGAGATTTCTATGCACTTTGTTTTACAACTATTAAATGGTACATTAAACCAAAACACTTTTTTTCTGAGATTTTGTTCAAATTATTAAATTATTTTGTGGCAAGTGGTAGAGCAGGCATCCCATGCAGAGAGGTTGTTGGTCCTTGACACACTTATCTGGGGTTTGAATCCTGACTTAGTGACTTACTGCATGTCTTCTGTCTACCGATTTCCTGTCTGGCTACTGCAAAAAAAGGTCACTGACATCACAGAAACGTCTTTAAAAAATTATCAAAAGATTTTCTTTTTGTAAAGAACTGTTTAAGTTTTATTCTTCTACCATTTTTTTTGACACATTAGGTGAAAAAAAAAATTATAAAAACATGAATCTTATAAAACAAGAAGTGGTTTGTTAAAAGTCACCAGTGAGCTGCAATTTTAGCTGAAAGAAAACTGCCTCATTTAGTTCAAAATTCACAGAAAATATGAAAACTAAACCATCCCTGGATGGACCAATCCACTCATCACCTCCAAGGCGAAAGCAACACACTGAAGTGAACTAAAAAAGGTTTCTACCACTTCCGGTTCCACCTATGCCTTGGGATGTGCAGCAAAAAAAAAAAATAAAAAAATAAAAAGTTAAAGCTCCCATTTATCCACTTTGCTGTTGATGTGCTGGAACAACCACAAAACAGAACCAACAGCCAGCAACAGAGATGAAAGAAGATGCAACTGGAGATTGAGAATATGGAGAGGTAGTGCGAGGTGGGAGTGTGGGGCATGTGGGTTGCCAAAAAAAGGCTTTGTTTCCACCTTGAACTCGGGTTTACAACGGTTCACAAAAAAAAATCTAAACGGATGACAGTTTATCTGCACATACAAGTCAGTGGCTGTTATACTGTGAAGAGATTTTCTAATTTAATTTTGCTTTTTTGACAACTTTAAAATAAGGTCTAAAAAAAGTCAGATATAATTTTTGACTCACATAGAGAAACTAAAGATTTGGGAAGGATTGAAGTATATTTACTAAAAGCCCTGTTAGACTATCACATATCAGCCCTTCATTTCATTTGCACTGTCATAAGAGATAATGCATGTTTTAAGTAAATAAATCATAATGCAAAGTGTGCATTGTTACTAGTCAAGTTGTATTTTTTAAGGATAAAAATTGGCTATTACTAAAGTGTTCTCAAGCAAATCAAAATGCTAAACCTTAGACTTGAACATAAATAAAAGTGAGGATTTGACTTTCTAAGGAGAATTCACATTCGCCCAGTTGAACTCACTTTCTTACACATATACGCAGATCAGTGGGCAACTTGGGGTTATGTGCCTTGCCCAGGGACACATTGACATGTGGCAGGAGGAAACTGGAATCAAACCTAAAACTTTTGGATTTCAAGATAGCTACTCTACCCACTGAGTCACAGTCGCCCTCATGTCAGTTGAGAAAGGGTGATATGTGATTATTCACTCATCTTTAAGTCCTTTACTGGCTGGCCATTCACTGAAGTACTTTGATGCATGTAACGCCTCGAAGTAAAAGTAATGGGCATCCCTCTCTTAGGTTCCACACCTTTTCTGTATGTTTCATGCAACTGGAAGCATTTCCAAACAGCCTAAAGTGTCTTTTTCAAAGTATAAGAAAAACTAGAACCTTCTTTTGGCCAGCTCCCTGTGGCAGCTCAAGTGGCAGCTCAAAGCAGCAGGTATGGGGAGAAGGGTAAATGCTGGTTTACCATAGGAGAAAACTCTTTATAGTATCTTTTTTTTCTAAAATCTTGTTAAAAGGACTATGAAGCCCCTTTCACCAAAACACCTTTTTATGTCTGTCTGTGTTTTATTAAAGGATCAATGCAGCGAAGAGGGTAGAAGCCAGCCTGCCTTTATGTCGCTCCCTTTATGTCCCTGACATAAAGGCAGTCATAGGCCTGAATCAGCTGACTTGTATAGAAGCAAGCTGGCTTCGTGGGTTAAGGGATGGATGTAGTGATGATGTTTGATTTGAGCACCAGCTGCAGAATTTAATAGCATTAGCAAGATTTAGAAAACCTCTGCATTAATGTTTTGAAGCGAATGGTATGCTAATCTAAGCATTCTGCTGATGTCAAAGCCACACGACACCTTCCTGCTCTATTGGCTTTGTTTCTGAAAACTCACAGCTGTGTGAGAAATTGCTGTTTCCACTTGCGATTGATGAATTGCCAGAGGGAGCTCAGAGGGGGTTCATCTTTGCAGGTTTAAGCCAGAAATGTTTTGTGAAAGAAGATTAAAATTCAGAGGTTTTGAAATCTTTACTTTTTAAAAACTTGACATATGTTGATACCTATAATTGGCCCCACAGGACAGGCTGACTGAAGTCAAATAAATCTGTAAAATATTTCACAATGAAAGAACGTCATACTTCTGCAAGCAGTTGAAGAAAACAGCATAATCCCAAAAGCAGATATAAATAATAGATATTTTTGTCAAGTCTCCATTAATACTAATGCAAATGTTGTGATTTCAGATTGTTTCTGTTTCAGCAACTTTAAAGGCAATCAACCATCACCAAATAGATTTTCACATTAAGGCTTTAGTGCATATTGACTTGTTGTTGTAGGCGTGGCTGCTGCATCTTGAAGCAGTGTAAGCACATGTTGCCTAGTGCATCATCTATGACAACAGTTTACCTCTGCAGCAAGTAAGGCAGAGTGCAAAAGAGGACACAGCCTTTGAGTGAGCCACGTGTGAATACTTGTGCAAAGGTGTAGAAGAAAGGAATATGTCAAAACCAAAGTGCAACCCACATGGCCTCCATCATCCTGCTGTGGTAGCCTTCCAGGACCCCAGTGGTGTTGGAAGCACTTAATTGGCAACAATCAAATCAGCATCAAAAGCAATTAGCAAATGGGTCCAGCAGGTGCTGTGGTACTGAGCTTAACAACACAAGCTTTAGTACCACAGCTCTACCTGACAGAGTATGGTGTGAAAACACCCACATGTGTACTTGGAGAGCTGTAAGAAAGTACAGTTTCTGAGGTATCTAGGAGAGCACGCGCCACTTCTAATTGGCTGGGATAAACAATGATGAGAGAAGATAAAGGGCACAGTGAACGTCACATTACCCCAGCCATTTGCTTTTGCTCACCGCAACCATCAGATAACTACAACAGGAAAAGGAAAAAAAAAACACAAAAAACGGCTGGTTTCCTTCAGCATATAACTGAATATCTTATTGCAATCTGGTGCTCTACACAGAATAAAATGTACAAGAGCAAAGCACGAAGAATAAAACAAATGTCAAAGTTTGGCAGTTTTGACAGTAATAAGTCATTACATGCCAAGTAAATGCACCAGTCTATCTCCAATGATGTCAACTAGTCTTTGATTTAAGTAGATGGCAAAGAACAGAAGTGAAGCTGTGATACTAGGTTTGGGTAAGACATCAAATAACTTAATCTTACAGCTCACAAGTTAACGCAAAATCACCTTACAGTGTGAAAAGGATGGAAAGCAGTTTTAATCAATTGTTTTGTAAATATGATGTTGAGTTAGGGAATTAAATAGACAAACTGATCCTGTGTTCAAGGACAATTTCATTTCAAGCTTTTGTGATTTCTGTAGGTCCGTAAAGAGGAGATGAAAGAGAATTCATTTGTATACAAGATAATTTTTTATAATTGGACTTACTTAGTCATGGCGTTTAAGATTAGACTAGTCCTATGAGCTACCTTAAGGCACATCTTGCAAATTGGTTGAGTAAGCATTTACTTTAAAAACTAAATAGCAGAGCTTTTTCTGATGCATTTAACCATAGCTAAGATGTATGCAAGTAAATAATATTATAATCAAACAAAGACATAAAAGTGGCAGCTGTAGAAATCATCTTGACCTTGAATCAGATACATTGTTTTATTCTGAACCAAATAAAAGAACTAAATAAAAGAATATGATATATAAAGGATAAGAGCATCATACTTTTCAGTTCCAAAATACCCTTACCAACATCTAGACTTGATACCATGGCCCTAAAATGAGGTAAAGACAGAAGACTGAGTGACCTAGATTTCCAGTAAAGGGAGTCATTCATTTAAATTTGTTGTCATTCAAATTTTAAGTCACACAACTTGCTTTGGACTGTTCTGAATGGAAATTGCAGCCCTCTGAAAGCCAGGTCATGCATAAGCACAGTCGTATTACACAGTCATCCACATGAAAGTGATTTTATTTTTCATTTTTTCTTTTTATTTGAGTCATATTAATTAAAACATATAATTGATATATATAATATAACACACACACACACACACACACACACACACACACACACACACACAGAGATATAGATATAGATATATAGATATATATAGAGATATATCTCCTGGTTTATATATATATATATATATATAGATATATATATATATATATATATATATATATATATATATATATATATATATATATATATATAAAAACAGGAGAAGTCCCCGAGACTGACCATTAGGGAATTTCTTTGGTTATACCAAGAAAGCCAGAATCACCAACCTTTGTCTGCACACATTAAGACCTAAAGGGTAGTTCTCAAATTGAGGGACTGTGTGATAAAGGATCTTAATCAATTAAGGATCATTTAGTAACACAAAAGGTAGAAAAGATCTTATCTTAATGATTTTAAGCACTTTCTGAACACCCCCCCCAAAAAGGGTTCTTACTGTAACAACGACAGAGGCGTTTTTTTGCACCTTTAAGTGTTTTCACACATATGTTCCTGCAATTACACACTTCTGACATCATCTGTAAGTTCCTGTAGAACAACTCCCTAAAAATATAATATATGGTGGCTGAGTTTAAAAAAAAACTGTTCAAGATATGACTTTTTAATGAAAGATATTTACAATGGATGAAAACACTGGTTCAGACATTTATGATTTTGAACAAAAGAACAAGACAAGAACACAATAAAATTCAGCTGGATGCTTAATAAAACATTTATAATAATATAGGTACAATCGCACCAACGGTTTTAGGACCTACACTACTTTAGTGGTTCTGCCTCTTGGATGAAGTTTCTTTGAATACAGAACTTCTAACTAAAACATGTTATACACTTAACTGTGTAGGGATGATAGACAAAGGGGACAACGGGCTGGGAGTCTGTTTTGTGCATTGACTACTAGTTTAGGTAACTTTAAGGTTACTAGCTTTTTCAAATTCACCACGCTGAGCAAGGACTTGGTGTTTTCTGTAGACCATGAGTTCTCAAACTTTGTTTTGCAGATAAAGTCAAATGCCTGGAAAAACCAGTGAATATTAAATGGCACTTTATGCTGAGAACTGTTTGTTAGTCCAAGCAGCTCTAATTTTCCACAGCAAGGAAAATTACACAGAATGAAAATCTGCCTCTCCAATGCCTCACCATGAAGGCTTGTAAAAAAAAATGGCAGGGGGTTGGGGGGGGGTTCTGCTACTATATCTCACCATAGCAATGGCCAGTCTTTTCCTAGATGGGTTTGATGCCTGAAGGGGGGCAGTGCGGAGCCTAACACTGTACTGGGCCTGTGGTCAGAAAGACAGACAGCAGGTAAAGGAGAGAAAGAAGGACAAAAGCAGGGAAGGAACAAGATGTGTGGGCTTTAGTTTTGCAAGGTACAAGCAGGGCCATTTGTTAAGAACCTTTCCCTCATCCTCCTTCTGCCTGTTGCTTTTCTCTCCCGTCATTCCCAGCAAATGATGCTGGGGGAGGAGTAAGTAATGACACGAGACTTACAGAGTGACTCTACGCAGGCTTTGCAAAGGGAAAAAAATGGAGGTTAATGAGCTGACATACCCTCCGCCCCCTGAACATGTCTCGTCCCCACATGCATGCTGCCCTGCTCTTTTACATACACTGACAAGCATATTACACAAACACATCAAACCAGACAGTGGGGATGAAACAATACACTAAGCTGAGGAGGACCAAAAAAATTCTCAGAGGTCAGGAGATGTGTTAGCTAACAAGCAAGCAAGAACGCAAACAAACAAATGTGAAAAATAAGTCACACCTAAAACAAAGATAGAAATGCATTAAGATAAGATGAGTAAGCTCCAAGGATTAAGGTTCTTTATTTTTTACATTTACATGAATTGAAATTTGTTTTTCAGGACCAACAGCACTCAGAAAGACACAGAAATGTCAACATTGCAATTAATTAAATAAAAATAAAGTAATTTAAAACATTACAGTAAAAAATAGAGCATTATAAAAGTAAGATTGTGAATATTTATTTGATAGGTAAAAGTATATACATTTAACATGTGACACACTACAGCATTTGTTGTCATGGCTAATTTGCAATGCTGTTCAAAGCAAGGTGTGTGACTTGAAACCAAGGTGATTCAAAACATAGGTGTAGCACCATAATGCAAAATTAAACCTGACGAAAAAAGTAAAAGAGGATACAATTCTATCAGTAGTCATTTGCAAACTGAGAAATTGGAAAAACCATCTTTCTTCCAAATACTAAGGAAAGAAGACAGTCAGTTATTTAGTGGAGGTTTAAATTGATCTCAAAATATCAAAATGCCACAACATTTCTTATCAAACTATATTTGATTACATCAACCTGTCCAGGGACTGCAGGTGGAAATTTGCATTTTTTTGCAATAACTTTGTACTATGCATCTCTCCTTTTGAAAGATTACTGAAATGTTGTACATTGTAAATAAATAAACAGTATAAACTGAGGTTGGTTTCATAAAATTTATTGCAACAGGCCTCGCATATGAAGGTGGACACTGTGATCCTGACAGCCTATAATTATTTTTGAGACATTTATTGTGAAGTACGAAAGGAAGTACTTCTGGAGATGCCCAATTGTATTTAACAGTGTCGACTGTTAAAGACTTTTCTTATTTCCATTGGAGAGCCCTCAACCACATTTAAAATGTTTGTGACACAACATATCAGGTACCTGACATAAAAAGAACTGTTGACAGCAAACAGGAAATATTTGTAAGTTGTGTCAGACAGTATGGCTGTCCACTGTAGCTGTCTAACAGCCTTGAAGCTGGCATCTTATTTTTAGCTTCCAGCCTGGACTGCATTTGGTCTTCTGCAGTTCAAAGTCCAACATATTTAGACTAGTTACCATTGAACTGGATTAACCTACATCATTTTTTTTTAGTGCTGTGGTATTTATTTTTTAATATTATGTGTTTTATCTGTTTGAGTTTCTCTTGTTTATATGAATGGAGCGAATGACCGCTATACAATTTCTTTTGGGATTAATAAAGTATGTATCTATGTATGTATCTTTCTATGTATGTGTGTATGTCTGTATGTATGTATGTCTGTATATATGTATGTATGTATGTATGTATGTATGTATGTATGTATGTATGTATGTAACTATATCTATCTATCTATCTATCTATCTATCTATCTATCTATCTATCTATCTATCTATCTATCTATCTATCTATCTATCTATCTATCTATCTATTTGATGTTTTGATGATTCTGCTGTATACTTGATTGATGTTTTTATGATGTAAAGCACTTTGAACTGCCTTGCTGCTGAAATGTGCTATACAAATAAACTTGACTTGACAGCACACAGTTAGTGATTTGTACAATGTTTATTCTATTTGTGCTAAACAAACAAAATTTTTATTACCAAAATCTTGTCTAGTCAGTATTCAGTATTATTTCATCTCATGAGCTGATTTTATCACAACACCTGCAATATTTAGACGGACTTACTTCTCCTATAGTAAACTACATTTCTTGCCAAAGTCAAGTCTAAATCAATAATGGAGTCATTAGGAGGTAATGCAGTCATTTGCTTCAAGTACATTTACTCCATGTGGAAACAGAACAAAATGAAAAAATGTTGTTAAAATCTCAAGTCATTCTCATGAACCCAAATACCTGTATTGTGAAATGGATGGACGGTAGGCAGAGATGTCTTCTAAATATCGACATAAAGCCTGACTTCACCAAAATGGAAAAGTTTGGTTTCATCAGGCTTAACTGTCAGCCCTTTGGTTTTACTCAAGCATGACTAAAAAGAACAGTCCACCCACAAGTGTAAAGATCTTACAGACTTCTCAATAGTTTGGTTATTAAGGACAAACAGCTCTTAAGCCCACAGTACAAACCACTGCTAAAAACATCATGTTATTACAGAGCCCAGAGTGCTGAGAAAAACCAATTAGACCTTCAGATGCTCCCCCATTTCTTGGTTATCACGTGGTGGCGAGTGGGTGTAGATGTTAAATAAAACCTCACTGGCCTTTAACTTGCATCACCGGAAAACCAAAATGAAAAGGTGAAAGGGTTTTTTTTTTTTTTTTTTAAGAAAAGAATCCACGTTAGCTGAAAATGCACTGCCATATGACCACCAAGAAACAATGAATGACAATGATGCGAAAGGTTGTTCGAAAAAGAGCCTCAAAAAGCAGATAAAGACATACCTAAATGAACATTTATCAGAAAAATACATTTGCATGTGTCTAATTGGCAAAAACATATAGTTGTTGATACATAAAACTTCATAAAAACATCTTTGGTTCACTAATAAGACATCAAAAGACTGATGCTGTTTCATTTATTTACAACCCTACTGTCATTACATGCATTTACTAATATGTATCTATATTGTCTCAAACTGTAATCTAGCATGTATATATAATATAAATATAAATATATATATATATATATATATATATATATATATATATATATATATATATATATATATATATATATATATATATATATAGTCATTCATTTCTGCATCATTATTTATTTCTGCCTGTCCTTTTTCCATTTTTGTATGCATTTCTGCCTCATTATGCAAATGAGGAGGGGCGGTGTCTGAAGGCTTCAATTTCTGCCTATTGATTGGTTAGAATTTCACCGCATCGCTGGAATCTCCATGCTACAGGTCACAAAGATGGCGACCTACGATCGGTTAATCAATGAGCTGAAGCTTAGCAACTTTATTTTAAAAAACAATGCTGCAACTCCTGACTTTATCATTTTCGTGTGGACGCTCTGACAGAACGTGTGTTACAGTGAGCGGCTCCCAATGACACAAATGCCAACTGTCTGGTTATTCATAATATGAGAGGAACTAAAGTTGGCTTCCGATTGCAGCTCCCAGAGTCCTCCGAAGCTACTAGCTAGGGGACTGTAATAGTCAGGGGCAGCTCTATGGGGCGACGAGGAATGAGGTGTTGTGTTTGTGGAGGTAGCAGGTATGTCCAAGGCATAGCAAGCCTTGGACAACCATGTCAGTGGGAGGCCAGCCTCTCTAGCACCCCGACATCCAGACGCACATTCAACACAGCTGCAGTCCAGTTAGCGATGCCGTTAAAAGGTGAGCAGTGTGTGGGTATATCTGTCTGGATTTACATTATGTATTACGGTTGCCTACATACAGTCATGATACAAAATATGGAAAGTGGCTAGATGTTAGCTCTTTAATTAAACTGTTATGAGCTATTTTTGTTTCCATTGTAGTAGGAATAAATAAAAAACGTATACTCTAACCTAAATTCAAACTACAAACTTATAATCTGGTTTTTTGAATATGACTGTACTATGAATTTGGTACTGTGTAATACAGTACCAAATAGAGGCACCAATTTCATCCAGGGGTGTTGTATATGACATTTTTTTTTTTTTTAGTGTCCGAATGCGGCATGTTGGTACTGCACATTAATTGATATTCCTATTGTGTGTATGTTTTCAGATGTTGGTAAACTGTCTGCAGACCATCAGTGCGGGCATTGCTGCAGGCCTCCGAGTGGTGGGATGTCACAGTGTCCGCCTTCACTGACTCCCAGTGGGTGTACAACTACAGGACTTTCAGGAGTAGGGCTCACATCTGCCAAATGCACTAATGGGACATTTGTTATTTTTTAAAACTGTGGCTTATGTTATTATAGGGTTGTAGTGCAAGAACAATCTTTCTTTGAAGTTACTGAACATGTTTAATTATGATTCATCTGATTTTCAGGTTATACTGAAGTTGAATAAAGCTGTGTTCCTTCTAATCTGTGTAGTTACAGTTTTGACCAAATCTTCCATGTTTTCACATATCTCTGAGTCACTAAGAAATAAGTGACTTTGAAATGGGGGCTTAACACAGCTTAAACTCATAATCTTCGTTGAACAAGGCTAGCAAAACAGAATCCAATAATGGCTAAAAAAGTTTAGCCATTTGTCCAAAAAAAAGTTTTGGACAAATTACTTACTTTTCAGGATTTGTAAATAGCAACCCTTACAGTTATTTCAAAATGTTTGGTTTGCTGAATAGTGCAGCATGTGTTCACTTTTGGATTCCTTCATTGGAAATCTACAATGTACAAGTATCAATGAAATACTTTAAACTCTAATGGCTGTAAGTATTTCATTGATACTTGTACTATACACTATAACCTAATGGTTTAGTGTCTTTTTAGATTATACAGAAAACTGTCCAATAAAAACTACATTTATGTGAATACTTTAAGACAGCCTGTAAATGTTTGCATCACATTGCTATTTTCACTTGGTCCCATGCAAACCATGACATATGTACAATAATGTGTGGAGTGGGTGGAGGAAAAGAGACCGCTTTGTTTATTGAAAGGACAACAGTGTTTATTTTTCCCTATGATGTTTGCCTCAACTCTTCTCTGCTGAGGTCTGCCATCTCTCTGCTGGTGGCCGCATGAATGAATGAATAAGTGAATGAATGAATATACAAATGAATAAATAAATAAGGTAATTATTGAAAAGGTGATTAAATAAAGAAGCCAATTAATCTTATGCTTACTTTTTTATTGAGCATTTATTTATTTCTGTATTTATTCTTAATTATGTCAGTTTTGGTCCTCCATAGATAACTACTCAAGTAATCCACGCTGAAAGAAATCTATGCAAACTGGTCTATAATTTTTGTGTATAGAGTGGAATGAAACTAATAATGTGTTGAAAACACTAAGAAAAGAAGGTTCAAGAAAACAAAGAAAGTCAAGAGAAATCACTTAAATCTGACAGTATTTAGAAAACAACCCTGTCAAATTTATATGAGTTGGTTTAGTCACTGTTTATGGCCTTAAAAAAAGGTTTCTCATTACCATCACACCAAAAAAGAAACATGGCATGATTGATAAAAGCAAACAGCTCTCTCAAGACCTTCATAATGAACCAGAAACTTACTCAAACCAATGGTGATTGCTTTCTCTCAACTTCCGAATGTTCCAGTGAGCACTATAATCGTGAAGGAAATCCCTTTTAGGAGGTCCCTTTGCAATATGTCTGACAGAAGAGGCACAAGAATAAGCAGAAAAGCTGTCCAAGAGTCACAGACTCCTTCAGAAAGATCTGGAATTAACAGATATCGTTTTACCCCTCACATTTTCCTCATTAACTAATGCTTTCTACTGCCGTAGCCTCTATGCACACACCCTATTCAAGACTCCGCTGCTGAAGAAAAAGCAATGCTGAAGCCTATTTAAAATTTGCTGAAGAAAATTTGCACAAGCCAATGAAATAGTGGGAGAATACAGTCTGGTCATTTAAGAACAAGCCAAAAACTCTTTGAATGTCATTGCACATACCATGTTTAGATGGGAAATGGCACATCACATAATCTTAAAAACAACATATCAACAGTAATGTGGGGGTCTAAAAAATGTACTGCAACATTCTTAGAAGGAATTTGAAGATAAACAGTGATTTTTCCACCCACTTCAGACTGATCGCAAAACAGTCAAATATTTACTAAGATGTGTTTGATACTTATCTTCTCCACCATATTTTTAAAAGAAATAAGGTACAATCCTGCTGCAGCTTGTGCACTTTAATTGCCTCAAATAAAAAGAGCAGGACTCATGAAAATAAAGTAACAGCCTTCATATAATGAAAGCTTAACAAAGAAGCAGCAATAGAATTGATAATGGTGCAGCAGAACACTCTCAATGAGCTTGAAAACAATGAGCGAAGGACAGATAGTCATTAGCAGCAATTGTGGATCTTAAAATGAGTCATTCACATAGAGGCTTGTGCATTTTTAATAAAAATTAAATTGAAGAGCCCCCAAGAACACAAACTCTATGAAATAATAACAGCCATTTCACCTTCGCACTATCCCGAGCCTCTCAATTATTTACCACTAATGAATTGCTCTGGGCCATGTTTTACAATATCAACCATCCCAGAGAGACAAATCAGCTCTCTAAAATACTTAAACACATTTACTCTTTTCTACTTAACATCATTTAACATCCTTGCTTATTTGAGAGAAACAAGGATGTTAAATGTTTTGATTCTTGTTGCATCAACTGAAAATATGAATAATACTCTTAGAAACCTCTCTAATACATAACAATTACCTGGTAAAAGACAATAAGTAGGTCCTTGATGCTTCATTAATGTTTTTTTATCTTTACTTTTGCAAGAAACAATAAAGGCATTTTTTTGTTCTCATTATGGTGCAGCATACTGCAGCAGAGATACAGCTCAGTTGCCAAGCATGCAGCTGCAACAGTTGCAGTTGTATGCCTTTTATTTTGGGGTTTTACATTCACAAAGGTAAGCATGCTTGAGTAACTGTTTATAAATGTGCATATTTTACATCTGTAGATCCACTCTTAGCAATGTGTGTTCAGCTCTATTCTCCTTAAGATTTTTTTTTTTTTTACCAATCAGTTAAGAAAATTTAAAGACTACTTCAGGCCAGCTTCAGTCCATTCCAGATGTAATCATGAGTCTAAAGCTGTAACTATATCAGACACAAATTAGAGTGGAATGTATCCCATTCCTTGACAGCTGGTGGAGGCAGATTCCTATAACAGAGTAAAAAAAAATTAAAAAGACTCATGGAGAGAGTTTGAAAGAAAACATATACTATTTTCATTCCGACTGCTTTAAGGATTAAGGCTTTAGGCTCTAGAAAAAAAAAACTGCATTAAAATAATCCACCATTTGCATGTTTTATCTCACAAAGGAGGCTCACATAGACACACACATAAACCAACCCCCAATGCCCCTCCCTACCTTCTTCTCCACACTCCCCTCCCCCATTCTGGGTGCATGCGCACACGCGCACACACACACACACACACACACACACACACACACACACACACACACACACACACACACAGTTACAAGTTACACGTATACACACTGTCATCATTAAGCACACCCCCCCACACACACACACACACATTGAGATCAACCTGCTGCCATCTGCTCCATGCGCTCTGTACAATCCTTGCAGAATACATTATTCACTGCAATACATCACATCGCATTTCCTCAATGTCATAGCCTTGCACTGAAGAAGACTGAGAGAGAATGGAGAAAGAAGGAAAGCAAAGCATCTATTGTACTGACTGGATAAAGAGAAAAGATTTGGCTTGTTATGCTGTAAGAGTGGCAGAGAATTAAATACAGGTTTATTTGACTTTAAGGTGAAACAAGGCTGTCAGCAGAACACGTTGCCATTACTTCCAGCAGGCTAGATTACAGTTTGAGACAAAGAGGTTAGTGTATGAGAGTGAAGGATAACAGCTGCTGTGAACATGAGAGAAACTGACACATACAAAGAGAAAACCAAGAGCATCCATCTGCAAGCTGGATGCACACTAAGATATGCACACTTTAAATCATTCCATCTTCTTTTTAAATGACCCTTTAGAAGTGCTAAAGCTTTCATATTGGCTGTGCATGAATATGCATGTAAGTGGCAGCAGAAAGTGAGAAAGTTTTTTAAGTGTAATTCCACTTTGAACCACAAGTATCTTGCTGCAGATTATTCAAATTCCTTTATTAAACACTGAGTTGAAAAACTTTTGCTCAAGTAAATGCCCATAACATATATAACTATATACATAGTTAAAGCAAGATATTTACATACACTGTATAAAAATATGTGTAACCATTTTACTCAGACATTTAATCAAACAAAATTTTCCTGTTTTATGTCAGTTAGATTACCAAAATTATTTCTATTTGTAAAATTCCAGAATAATGAGGAATAGATTCTATAGGTATATTTCCCAACTTTCATTAAATTCAAGTCTACATACATTTATTTAGTATTAGGTATAATTACCTTCTAAACTGTATTAGTTGGGTTAAATGTTTTGGGTATCCTTCCATGAGTGTTTCACACTAGTATGGTTGAATTTTGGCTCACTCCTCCAAACAGAACTGGTGTAACTTCATCAGGTTTGGAGGCTGCCTTGCTGACACAGCATTTCAGCTCTATCCACAAATTTTCACTTTGATGATCATTTTTGATGGCCACTCCAAAACATTGATCATATTGTCATTAAGACCATTTTTAAGTAATTTGCTAGCATGTTTAGGGTAATTGTCCATTTGGAAGACCACTTTAACTTGCTGGCAGATGCCTTCATATGCTGCTTCAGTAATTTTATGTAATGTTTTGTTTCAGATGTCATTTATTTGTGAAGTACACCCGTTACTTTCTGCAGCAAAACACCCACTTAACATGGCTAGGTTCACACTGCAGGCCTTAATGCTTAATTATGATTTTTTTGTAAAATCCAATATATTTTCGCATGTTCGTTCAAATTTCCTAATATATGCAAAAATCGGATTTGGGTCACTTCAGGCTGCAGTGTGAACGCAACCCATGATGTCACCACTTTGCTACTTAACAGTTGGGATTGTGTTCTCAGGCTTGCAAGCTTTGCTATTTTCTTTGTTAACCAAATGTAGCAATGGCCATTAAGGCCAAGCACTTCAATGATAGTTTCATTTTAACATGAGAGAGGCCTCTGGTGCTGAGTGCTTTTGCAAACTGTAGTCTGACTTTTTATGTTGCTTCTGGAGTAATGGCCTCTTCCTTGCTGACTGGCCTTTTAGGCCACGCCAATATAGGCTTATTGCACAGTGGAAAAGTACACTCTCTTAGCAGCTTTTGCCAGCTTCAAGTCTTTTGTTCTGAGCTTGACGCAGATATTTCTGGACATTTCCATGTTTTTTTTGGGGTTTAATTATTTGAACGGATAAATGTGGCACCTTCAGTTATCTGATCCTTTTACCCAAGGATGAACTAGACTTGTGGCTTCACAATCCTCAGTAGAAACTGAGAAGTATCAGATGAGTGTAAAGCCTCCAAAAATTGTTTTCCTAAATGCGTTACCATTACTGAAGGCTTATTAATGCAAAGTATACCCACTCTTTGCATTAAAAACCTAAGTTCAATGTATAGGGGCCTCAAGACAACCAAAGTGAAAAAGACAGCACTACCAACGCTCTAACCAAGAGTTACCTCTGTGGTACTTCTAAAGCAAAGCTGAAACAAGGCTGTCACCTAAAGAGACGGTCAAGAAGGGAGTCCAAATCCCTGTCGTGATATTGCCACTGCAACCCAGGTCGGACCCAACAGGCACGTTTCAGAGTCAAATAGATCATTAATAACTCTTAGGATTTTAATCAGCCTAAATCTTGCAGAAAGTGGCTCCTGTTCCATTCTAACTCAACAAGTAGTGTTGAGTCAGAATAGATGATTTCTCTTGTAGATAATTTATATCTATTTTTGGAGATTTGTTCGTCAATTGCTTGTAGACACCAATTCATATTAGATGGGAAGTTCTTTCTCAATAACTTGTGGTAAACTTTGATTTTCCCTTTTTCTATTAAATACTATAGACATGAAATAAAACAAAATAAAATAAAAGGTGCACTCAACTTATGTTTTTCCCAAAAAACAGACATTAAGGCCCTTTACTCTGATATACACTAACACTCACTATAGCAGGTATCTCTATTGTGTCAAGATGGCCACCCATCACACACCAACATCCTCTCTGGCATCTTATTTTTTTTTCTGTGCAATCTGCCCAATGTCAAGTTGTGCTGTTCACAAACAAACCCACTCATGTTGGTTTGAATCAAGGATTTAGAGAGCAAATATTTTACTATTATATTTTCCAGATGGTGACTTGTTAGGTGTATAAATGATTGTCTAATGGAGTTAATGATTTTGGACTTCTTGGTTAAAAAAAGTGAAGTCTAATTAGGATATTTGTTTTCGACTTCTATGACATCTGTTGACAATTTAAGAAAGTATGAGACAATTCTGAATAGTTTTAGCTGCTACCAAGGCAGTAAACTACTTTCTCCTATAAAATTTGATGTATTCATGACATGATAATATTTGCTACTTGCAATATGCATTCAAATAAAAAAATAATTTAAATACATATTGCTGGTTTTGTTTACTGTACATGTGTCTCACTGTGTCTAGTTTTTTTTGTGCAGATCATGAGCACACCCTCGAGTGTGTGTGTTTATGTGTGTGCGTGTGTTTGTGTGTGCAGCAGAGAGAAAGTGAACAGCTGGCAGGCCCTACACTTGACTACATATTGACCTGTTTTGCATTCACCTGTTATTCAGCCAAACCTAATGCTTCCACTTGGTGCAACTGAGGTGCAAATAACCTTGTTGCGAGTACCAGCCAAGAATGTCTTAAGTAATTTGTCAAACTTTCCTAAATGTCACTGACAAAAATGTTTAATTTGCACCCTTTAAAAAAGAAAGAGGCACGTTTTGCAAAAAGGCAAACCTGCTAACCTTTGTCACATTTTTACACTATG
The DNA here is from genome assembly GCA_014839685.1 of Anableps anableps. Taxonomy (NCBI): domain Eukaryota; kingdom Metazoa; phylum Chordata; class Actinopteri; order Cyprinodontiformes; family Anablepidae; genus Anableps; species Anableps anableps. The sequence continues at coordinate 15,237,870 of CM026071.1, forward strand.
TGTAAATACAACTGATATTCACACAGCACAGTTTTTTTTTTTTTGTTTTTTTTTTTTTACCTTTTTATGGTTTCCAGGAGGTTGCATCCAATCTCCTGATTGCAAATAACTAGCCTTTAAAAATGCCATTTGCCCATTTAAATTATCTGAGGGGGAGGGGGGCACTTCATCTAGCACTTTCTTATCTACACTCAACTCTTCCACTTTGCCTTCTCGTGTTTTTTTTTTTTTTTTTTTTTTTTTTTTTCCCACAGTCCTCTCTCCCTCCCTCCTCTTTTCCCAGATGCCCTCTCAGCTCTTGTCTGTGTTTGGGCTGCGACTGCAAGGGGTCACTGCCTGTCTTGTCTCACACGTGGAGAGCACAGTGTGGATGTAAGTGTGTGTGTAACTCTGTGTGTGCGTGTGAAAGAAAGACACAGACACAGTTATTGGATAATTATATGAATGAGAGTGGAAGAACATGAGAAAAAAAGAAGTGTGGATGTGTGTGAATTTAGCCCAGTGTGTGAGTGTCTTTCCCACAGAATGTGTTTGTGTGTGAGGACGTGTGTGTTTGTGTGTGTGCGTGTGCAAAGCTCAGTGCCAGGTCTCTCTAATGAGTCTGTCAGGGGCTGTTAGCGACGGCGTGCTCCCCTGGCTCAGCACACTCCTACAGACACACTGTGATTAGCCGGGCCAACGGCACGCCACCGGGCCAGATTAAACACTCACCATGCCGCCAGAGAACACACACACTTATACACACATCCAGACACTACAGCAAGCAATGAACTTGTACCCGACAGCACACATTCTTAGACACACATCTTCATCTAGTATCGTGCCTATTAGCCTGATGTGATACAGTAACACGTACTTGCCCTCCAGAGCCAGGTGTTGATGGCACCAGCACTGAAGATTAATGAGAAAAATAAACATAACACGTGCCGTCAATGACATAGGAAAGAACAAGCTTGTATTTCATTAGTCTCTCTACCGTTATTGAATTCTTGTCTGCCACCAATTTTGAACATCACTTAGAATTAAGGGCAGCCCTTCTGGCTCCAGCAGCTTTCAACATCTTCATTAAAGCGACATGATTCACTAATTACAGGTAATTACCCTTTAATGAGCAGCCCAGATGAATGAGAAGATATGCAGACAAGGGCAGGCATGACTGTACATTATTTTTAATTCTTCTAACCCATTATCTAAGTTTGCTGTTTGAAGAAAGGCCACTTGACCATCAAAACGTCTTCAATGTGGTCTATAAAGAAAGCTAGTTTGAGGTATTTAATTGCATGGATGTATGGTCCATTCTGCTTGGTTACATAAAGAAAGTTGCAAAGTTAGTTGTGCCTATCTACACAATTATTGTTCAAGATCCCAAAAGCTTTTTAATTTTTTTTTCCTGAAACACGATGATTGTTTCCCTGAAGATTCAAAACAACCCAATCCTTGAACATGCTCTTACAAATTTGTGTTTTTAGTGTTTAATTTACAGACTTGAAAATAAGTATATATCCTCTTACATATTTAATTTTTGGTTTTTTATGTCACACATGCTTTAAATCATTTTAATCTCAGACAAATATAACATTATTAACCCCTGTTAAATCATGAATTACCTTTGACTAATTATATATTGTTTAATTTCATTAGCTGCATGCAGGCCTGTTTATTGCCAGACCTTAAAAATTATGACCTAACTTAACTAGAACCTGTTTGACAACATGAAATAGGCAAAAAGCTCTCAAAGGCAATACATAATGCCTCAATATAAAGAATACAATACAAGATAAAAAAACAAACAAACTGACACCTACAAGTTTGAAAAGGGTTACAGAATAATTTTTAAGACTTGAGGACTTACAGTGAACCACAGTAAGAGCTATTATGCACAAGTGAATAAAACAAGGAACAGTGGCGAACCTTCCCAGAAATGGTAGGCTTACCATGAGAGACTTGAAGATTCATCCTGAAGGTCACAAAAGAACTCAGAGAAACATCAAAATCAAAGTTTAAGTGTTCATAGTTCAACAAAAAAAGAGGCTGGGAAAAACTGACAACCATGGGAAAGTATCAAGGTGAAAACCACTGCCAAACAAAAAAGGCCTATTTCACATTTGCCAAAAACGTTTTGGTCATCCATAACATTTGGGGAAAAGGTATTCTGTAAAATGGCAAGACAAAAAGTGGAACTTTTTGGATAGTTGTGTAAAACTAGCACTGCATTACCAAAACAAACATAATACTTATGAACAAATATGGCTGGGGTAATGTGAGGGTCCCGAGTTGTTTTGATGCTTCAGGATCTGGGCGTACCATGAATTTTGCACTCTACTAGTAAGTCAACAAACAGAAGTACATAAACAAGTCCACCTCTGAGGGGCTACAAAAATTCCCAAAATAAATTGAAGATTTAAAATGGCCTTCTCAAAGTCTGGACATAAATTTGATGGTTTTGGAAGACTTTAAACATGCTTGAAAATCCTCCAGCATGGAAAAATGAAAACTCTCACAAGGAAGAGTAGGACAATATTCTTCTAATGTGAAATTAAACACTGACTGTTAGTTATCACAAATGCGTAGTTGCTGTTGGCATAGTCAGATTTTAAATTTAGGGGGCGATTATCGTTTTACATAGGCCCAGGTTGGTTTGGATCTGTAGCTTTGTATTTCTACTGTTTAAAAATAACTAAATTAAGCACAGCATTGGTGAACATGCCAAGTTGAGCCCAGAATCTAGTCATACATCAGTTTGCTACAGTTCCTTTAGACTCCTAATGACTAATGACCAATATACAGTGCAGACAATCAAAGTCACATAAGCAGCAGTGGCAATGATTCTGATTAGAGCTTTGGGTTTTTCCAAGGTTAGCATTTATAAGTAATCGAACTGACAATGTAAAGAAGTGAGAGGTGTTAACACATTTACATGTAACTGATTGAATAGAAAAGCCTTTTTAAGTCAGAGGTTGTAGGAGGTGCTGTGACTGTAAACTCAAAACAAAGAAGGGTTCATTCTTCATTCGATGTTTAACAAGAGGAAATGATTTTTTTTTTCTCTGCACAGAAACCACCAAGTGAAAATGAGATTGATCTAACAACTTACTAAACAGTTAGGTTTCTTATCTTGGGTCTAGAGAGAAAAAGTCCCCACTAGAAGACATTGCACCAATTTTCCTCTCTTTCTGATTCTCCTCCTCCCCCTCTCTTACCGTCTCTCATGCCAAGTGGCCTATTTTTACCTCTCCATGTGGTATCTCATGGTTTTCCTTGTTACCACCACGTTTCCTGTCATCAGTCTGTAGGTACAGTTGCAGTTACTGAAAAGGTACTGACACCATTTGTTTAACTGCTGCTTCCTCTGATGTGGTCAGAGATCTTTGTCATCATGTACAAGGCAATAAGGTCTTGACATGTTTCACGGTTCCATCTGATAGTTCATTAACTGAAAAAAATGAAGCAATTCTTGCCTAAAAGCATTTCCTTTCTTTTTGTTGCATGCTATTATCAGACAATTAATACTTAGTTTAAGAAACAGTCATCCATTCAATGTGCTTCACTACTATGTGCTCTGACACTGACTTCTCCTGCACTCTTTATCCTCTAGAGTATATTTATCAAGATGCCATATGCAACAATACAGCACTGTGCCCTCTCTTTGGCTAAAATGTGCAGAATGTGATATACTGTACTACCCAATACAATAGAGTAATTGTGTTTTGTCCCTTGAGGGAAAGCATGACTTGGAATAGTAGAAATATCAGCAAGAAAAGCCTCAATTTTTAGCCATATAAGTTCTTCCACTTTACCTAAAATGTAGCCACATTTCATGTCCACTATTGCAACAAGTGTTATTGGATTGTCTTTGTATTACCATGTATTTCAGCACCTTACTATAACCCACTTTATTGGCCTTTCCATCTGCAGGGCAATTAGGCTAGCACACACCAAACTGTCCAAAATCATTTCCAGATGTGCATGAGTGGGATTCTTTCTTGAAATACAAACACACTTTTAGACATAAGACGATAAACAATGGAATGCCAACAGGCTGCATTGAGTTGGCTGTCCTCTTTGTGCTGCATGTCTTCACTTGTGTGGCACACAGTGCCTCTTTTGTTCCACCACTCACTGCTTATGTTACTGTAGAACTCTAATGCACACAGATCGATCACATACTTTCCATTTCAACACATCCAGTTGATGTTCGGACACAGTTGGAATTGATCCTGTTCTGTCAACACAAAGTTTTAGGTCTATATGTCCTCTGTCCTCTTGCAAAACTGTTTAAATGAGAATAATTTCTTACAGCAATGTCAAAATCTCTAAACTTGACACTTAAATTTCTAGACCACAACTGAATGATTGCAATACTGGTGATGCAAATGGGAAAAACACAGCTTTAAACTTTGTCCACATTTTGGCAGTGCAAAAAACTTCAAATTTTGGTGACAGAACAGGGTGTGGACAATTGATGGGAAGGAAAGCATTCAAGGTTTATAACATTTTATCCAAAAAAAGATCTGAAAAGTGTGGAGTACATTTGTATGCAGTCCCCCTGAACTATAACTTTGTAGAACCCCGACTTCACAATAAAAAACCGCGAGCCTTTTAGGGTTGCATGTCTCTACCAGCTTTACATATCTACAGAAATATTTGCCAGGTGTTCTTTTCAAAGTTGCTCAAGTTGACTCAGACTGGATAAAGACTATCTGTGAACGTCAATCCTCAGGTCTTGCTACAGATTCTCAGTTAAATTTTGGTCTGGACCATTCTAATACTTCTAATGCTTTTATATGTACCCTTTACTTTTAGCCATATGTTTAGGATCATTGTCCTGATAGTAGATGGACCTCTGCTCCATTCTCAAGTCTTTTTCAGTCTCTAAAACATTTTCTTCCTGCTGACAAAAATCCTTCCCACAACATGATGGTGCCACCCTCATGTTTCAAGGTGGGCGATGTGTTTTCAAGGTGATGTGCAATGTTGGTTTTCTGCCACACATAGCGACTGCATACTGACCAAAGAGTTTTCATTTTGATTTGATTTGGCCAAAGCAGCTTCCTCCACATATATACTGTGTCCACCAGATGGTTTTTGGCAAATTGCAAATAAGGTTTCCTATGGATCTCTTTCCTCAGTTGTTGTTTTATTTCTGCACCTCTTCTATAAGGGCCAGATTTGTGGAGTGCATGGATAGTCCTGTTTACAATTTTTTTCACCCTAGCTGTGGATCTCAGCAGCTCCTCAAGAGTTACCATTGACCCCTTCAAAGTATAAGATACTGTTCTTAACCTGATCCGGTTTCAAAAAACTTTGTCCTTGACCTTTCTGCTGTGTTTCTTGGTCTTCATGATGAATTACATGCTGCTGGTTTGTATTCAGTAACTTCAATGGATTTTTGTTATGTTTACAGAGTAAAGGGGGCTAAAACAAATACATCCAATACTTGTCATATTTTTTAGCAGAACACTTTGACAAATATGTGTTGTTTTCTTGTTATCATACAAAATCCCAACAAAATATGTTAAGTTTTAGGCTGTAACAGGACACAAAGGTGAAATTTAAGGGTGTGCATAATTTTGCACAGACTAAAACAATCTCTGAAATGTTCTGCTTCCTCCAGAGATTTTTTGTTTTGTTTTTAAAAGCTTCAATTACCCCATGATGTCCGTACGTCACCAAAATGATCACAATATATGTATGTACTTACTTAGCAGCATAAAACAGAACATTTCATGTTGCTTGCTCACCTCAAATAAAGAAACAAGCAAAATCAATTTCCTTCCCCCACAGGAAGTCCACCACATGCTAACACATTTTTATGACCACAAACAAAAGATGCAAAAACACCGAGAGCATGGGTAAAACCATTAGCCCACATATTAGTCCACCTGACAAATTACTGGACACTTTTCTAGTATCATATCTCTCTCTCTCTCTCTCTCTCTCTCTCTCTCTCTCTCTATATATATATATATATATATATATATATATATATATATATATATATATATATATATATATATATATATATATATGTATTTGACAAAAACAACCAACTCGCAGTCAAACTGAGAGCATGAAAGCATGTTATGTTCAATGACAACTCGGTCTAGGCAGTGCAGCAATTTAATACAGCTCCGACAATTAAATCTGTCTGTTAAAACCTTAGACCCCTCTCCACAGAGCCGAGTAGGAAAACAAACACCAGAAAGAATCAAAATGTTGTGTATTTTTTGACACATTGTTGAGGGAAACACTTTAAATATTGTGACACTCTCAGCCCACATAACACAGTTGGTACTTCTTCCACAAAGATAAAGTGTTAAGGGTTTTTTTTTTGCTGATAAGAATGAAGCAGCTCTGCTTGGTTCGGTGAACCAAACCATCAGCTTCTGAAAGGCAGAGATGGAGGGAGAAAACAGAGAAATGGAAAGCACTAATCTCATTACCTTCTTCTCCTGGCACGAGAGAATAATCATCTCTTAGTGAAAATCGGCAGGAGGGTGACGACAGAAAAAAAATCAATTGCACATTCCACCATTTCATTTTCCATGTAATTAAATCAGTTAAATGTTATAAAAACATGTAAACTCCATCAATGACTAAGAGCCATTTGCATTTTTAATCAGGACAGATTAATTCTAATAAGCGTGCTGGGCTAAGGCGATGACAGAGCAGGCCTATTGTGTGTCTGTCACACTCATTTAATTCCATCATTATGCCCCATATCCTATTATGATAATTGGCTTTTCATTCTCAATCAACAACCAGTCAAGGTTATTAAGTAATAATCTCTTATTAAACCACTTTTAACCTTAAATACGTCAAAACTTTACAAACTTAAAAACAGCAAGAACCTGATGACGCATACTGATGATTAAAAAACCCCACTGAGTCTGATTTATCCAACATGGCCACTTGTTTCAAATGACAAATGGCTGTCAAGAGACTTGATGTAGGTGCTCAGCATAGAGTGTAATGCAAACACATGAGACTGAGGGAATAGGCATCTCATTCTTCCTTACACAGTGTCCTAGAGGAGCTGTTCATTTGCTCCCTCCTCAGGGCAGTCACTCAAAACCCCCGAAACGTCACCTTTGGTTTAATGTTAACTTACTTAACCGGACAAGTGTTAGAGAGCCTTAAAACTACATCTGCAGTTACATGGAGAAAGCCAAATTTCTACAACACAAAGCAAAAGTTGCTGAAATTAAACATCACTGTAACGAGAGCAGATATTGTGATGTTTTACTTATTCATCTATGTATTACTGATCATCAATTTAACTGATTTACAGTGCCTTGGAAAAGTATTGAAGCCACAAAATTCAACATTACATTTTTGGATTTGGACATATACACATTTTTTTAGTTGTTTTATAAACAAAAATCTGAAAAGTGTGGCATGCATTTACATTCAGCCCTACTGAATAAATAGTTTGCTGCACATCCACAGACAGAATTTTGTCTTGAGCTAAACCCTTCCACTCTGGCTGCATGTTAACAGCCATTGCCCAGCTGCAAGGTGAACCCCATGCTTTTACAGGGAAGGCTCTGTATTTAGCTTCATCTCACCAACTATGACCAGCTTTCCTGTCCCTGCTGCAGGAAAGCATCCTCCTAGAATGATATTATCTCCCCAGCCCCCACCCCCTGTCTCTCACACACAGAGCATTGCATGTACTCTTAAAAAGTTAAATTTTGCTGTTGTCTGACAAAGGCTTTAAACAGGACTTCTTATGTATTTCAGTTAACCAAAGGTTCCTTCTTACCATTTGTAGATAATCCAGATTTGTGAAGTCAACAGCTTTGAGTTTTCCTGTTAACAGATTCTTCCACCTGAGACTCAGATCTGTGCAGCCCCGCTTAGTTTGATTTGTAAAAATTTTATACAGCCATTTTTCATGCTCCTTCCACTTCACAATTGCCCGTTTTGTGTTAATCTTTCTCTTTTAATCCCAATAAAATGTATGGAATTTTGTGGTTGTTACACAAGCAAATTCTTCAAGGGGTACATTAGAGTGCTTTAAAATAATCTATAAGCTGGTTGTGATTTCTTTTTAAACTTTTGGAAGCAAAAATCTCAAAATAAAATGAGATCACTGTTTTATCAAATAAAAGGATGCATTCTAAGGATGCATTCACACCAGTCCTGTTTAGTCCTGTTTAATTGAACTGTAGTTCGTTTGCCTAAAAAGTCAAACTCTGACACGGACCACAAAAGCAAACTCTGGTCTGCCTACAAACCTAGATTTTGGCTCAGGTGAAGTGAACTCTGGTGCGGTTCAAAAGCATAATGTGAATGCCAAGCAGACCGGAGACCGTGCCAAAAGCAGGAAACAGACTACATGGCAGGGCATTCCAGATAAATATAACCAAAACAAATGCACGTCTCTAGCGCTAGCAGAAGAAATTATTCGTGGTCAGACGTGGAGTGCAGAGGAGTTAAAGGCCTTCATCCAAATATGGTTAGAGAAAAATATTATGCTAAAATATGATGCAACTCCATTTTTGTTTACATTTCATAGAGGAAAGTTGCGCTCTGTGTTTTGTTCAGAGGTTTTCATGACGCTTCCTTCAATGGTTCTTGGTGCAGCACCACCACAGCTGAGGGGTTAAACAGGTTGCTCAAAGGGTTTGATTCGTTTTACACAGCGCAAGTGTGAAAGCGAACCGCAACAGCTGAAAATGTAACAAATGTTGAAATACTGGTCAGGAGTGAAAACATCCTAAATGAGATTTACTTTATTGGAAAATCCCATTTTTTTCCTCTCATTATAAATGTTCTTCAGCCTTACTTCAGCATTACTGAGTAAACTAGTAACTCTGTTTGGGATTTATCCCACGCTTGCCTCCTTCATTTGTCTGTCATGACAGCATCGTGTCAGTGATAGTGTACAAAGGTAACTGAGGGAGAGATCAGAGAAGTCAGAGGTTTATGACTGAATTATATGAACTGTACATTGATAATGGATGTGACAGCTACAGCATCTGCTGATTCATGGAGCCAACAGGTTACCACGTGAGTAAAAGCTCTAACTGGAAGCCAGGAAATGCGCAAGCACGTGAGTCACCATTAGAAAGTAGATTATTATGTCTGTGGCTCTGATAAATTACCTAGCCCTAATTTAATGTTGCACTTACAGTATCACTATAAAATCTATTTATCATTTTTTGTGGATCCTTTTCATTAGATCTGTGGTTTTTCATTTCCACAATATGATTAGGATATATTAAAAATAGTTTGTGATGTTTTTGAAGAAAATATATCCTGTCATAACTGACAACAAAATATGATTAACAGTGCATGTGCCTACAGCCTTATCTTAAAATTACTATACAAACTAGAAAATTTCTGAAGAAATTTAAAAGGGGCCTGTCAAAGTGTGCGTGTCAACATACCATCTTCACTTCTGAACACAGCACGGACGTATCTACAAACTGAATGGTTTGTGTTGAATGGCGTTTGTAGGCGAAACCATAATGACACAGTAAATCCTCAAAAATAGTGTTTTTTTAGGATGTCTTCAGGACCTCGCTCCATTGACTTTGTATGGGGTAGTTTTTCGCTAATTACGTCGCCATGGTAACTCGAAACGAAAAGTTGAGTAATAGCACACATCTCGAGAATGAGCTGGAATTTTTGATATATATATATATATTGTGGGGGTGCAGCTACGGTTTGGGCTGCATTAACGGAGAAAGCAGTTTCGAGATGGAAAGTAATAGGTGCCTCCATGCATTGCATGGGAGGCAGTGCATTGCACTGCTCTCCTATGCATTGCTATGGCAGGCCCCAATTATGCTTTAGCTGTAAAACAAAGCACATTGGTGTTGTGATGTATCATGCATAATATTAATGCCAGGATGTAGGGCAGTGGATGCCAGTCAAACCAACAGATTGCAGATCTCATTCTAAGCCCAGTTACAACACTGCCATGGTTAAGTCATGTGGCATTTCTTTGAAATTGTCAGACAGGAAGCACTACTTTCAGCTCTATTTTTCTTGCAACCACAATCTGATGTTAATGGTACTGTGTTTCTCACTAAATAATAGAAAAGTACAGAGCAACCCTCTGTGAAAATCCCCCCCAAAAAGCCCCATATATGCTTCAAATTGGTAATCCTGTTTATATAACAAAGAGGAATTTAAAATATGCAGTATTATGGCTAACTTCGACTAATAAAGGAATAAGAAAACAAGTAATAATTAAAGTTTTCTGCCAGAATAATCTGTTTAAACTTTTTTGTTAATTTTTTTTACTACTTTTTTTAAACAGTATTACTTGGGTCAAACATTGTGGTTCTCCTTCCACAAGCTTCTTACAATAGGTTGCTGGAATTTTGACCCATTCTTCCTCACAGAACTGGTGGAACAGAGTCAGGTTTGTAAGCCACCTTGCTGACTCACACCTTTTCTGCTTTGTTCAGATTTTTCTGAAGGATTAAAATCTTTCTAATGGTCACTCCAAAACTTTGACTTTGTTGTTCTTAAGCAACTTAGTAACTGAGTTGCCGGGATGATTAGGGTCATTGTTGGAAGAGGAGGAAGTTAGTGCCAACAAGTTGTAAAAAAAATGCAAATAGGGATAACCAGCAATCAAATATTCTGAAAAAGCTTCTAACTAAAGACACTGTTGTTTTATAACAGCCTCCTAAAGAGGATTCTCAGGGAGAAGAGAATGCTTTTGGAGTAAAGGCTTCTTCCTCGCTGAATGGCTTTTCTGATCGTGTAGGTGGAGGGCTAGTTTTACAGCGGATATTGACACTTATTTACCTGTATCAGCAAGTATCTTTAAAAGGCATTTTGTTTTTGTTCAGTAGTTGATTTCCACATTTAACACCAAAATATGTTTATCCTTGGGACACAAAAGATCACTGAACAGTATTATGGCTGGACATTCCCATGCTGTTTATATTTCTGTATAAAGTGAGGGCTGGGGTGGGCTTTGGTTCAGCAGAGGCAATCCTGATGCAAGTGATGGCTGAACCTTTAATCTCTGAAGCTTCTTCCCTCTTCACAGCAAAATGCTTCTTATATCAACCCACTTAGATTCGTTCGTCTAAAATTAGCAGTGGAGAGAGGCAAGCTGTCAGTGGTGATTTGGCTGGACAGGTAGAGGAAGAATTTATTAATTTTCTCACAGCGAGAGAAAGTGCTTTTCAAGGTTTCATTTGAACTGTTTTTTTCACCTTTATTCATGTGCATTAGTGTCTTGTTTGAAAGGTTACTCCACACCAGATGCTTTTTTTATTTCCCCAGCCGAGATGTAATATAGGAAGGTAAGTAAGGCCTCTGAAACATGAGTTCCACTTTATCAAACAGAGAAACCTATAATTTGTCAACTCTAAAATGCTGATATTTTGAGTTATATGTCCCACCTCTGTCATGTCACCCTCTTTACAAGTAATTTCACTTTAACTCTCTCACGACCTAATAAACCTTGTCGTTTCACAGTCAGGCCTCATGAAAGCACCTTACATTTTACATTTTACTCTCTATTTATCTGTAAAGAAGACTTAATAAGTTCCCTTTTGAAAACACACGTCAGGGGGAGCGTTACTAAGGGGACGCAGAGAGCCCCCTCTGTTGCTTTGTGGCACTGAGGCCTGCTCCATTGTGGTGAGAGACAACAGCTGTCTTTACCTTTGGCAGGCAAACAGACTCATTAAGGGCGGCCATGTTTGTTTTTGTGCCTGATACCTAGCCCTGAGCAAACATTGCCATATCTCCACTCCGCAGTGCTTGCAGTCTCAACATTTCCTTCCCTATAGGGGTAGGAAGCCCTGGTACACAGGTTTCTTTTCTTTTGTCTTTTCCCCCCATAACAATTTCTGACTAAGCTGCCAATTTCTCTCTAAGAATGCATACCTGATTGAGAACTTTAGATGATGTTTGAGCTGATAAAAAGCCAAGCTGTAAGTAACATACTGTAATATGCTTAATATACATAATGTAAGCCATTATACTCCCTGATACCACTTCTTCTGGTATGTCACAAGAAAGCCTTCTTTGTTTGTTGCAGCACAGACAAAATAATGGCGCCGTTATTTGGTCGGCTCACAGCTAACAGCTCAAATCTGCAGTGAAAGGTTTCATTCGCATATTTTCTCCCCTCTCAGCAATGTCTATGTCTTGAATGACAAGGCAGGTTGAATTCATAAGACTGACAAAAATTCCATTTAAGAGGGAAAATGGCGTTGAATGTCATTCCATTACTGCAGATGGCAAACATGGGAACATTTTAACCCACAAGGCTTTCATATTAACATACACAAAATAGCAGCGGCTCTTTTTTTGCAGGCGGTGGTCTCTCATCAGAAATATGTACAGTGCATGAACATTTCCAGTCAAAGCCTTCCAAAAGTAGTCCTCCAAACATGTGCTCACTTATTTGATTTCATTTGTCAAGCCCAAAGTCACAATGCATTGTGAAATAAGTTCTTAATGTGGAGTAATGAGGCTGTCAAGGCAAAGTCTCTGCTTGTTTGAGTTTGACTCATGTTGTTGATTCAATTAAATCAGCTGAAGTCAAGTTGGCCCCAGGCCTGATCAGTAATGGTTGACCTCATTCAAACAATGCCCCTGACATACTGAAACAATAAGAGGAAGGACCTTGAGTCAGATGCAAAAGCAAACTCTAACCAAACGCGATAAGGTAGAAATATTACAATGATGTCACCGAGGCATTTGAAAAGCATGCAAACATGTAAGTAAAGTGCCTTCCAAAGGATACATATAACCTGAACTTTTTACATGTTATCACACAATAAAAGCAAACATCAATGTATTTTAATTGGATTTTTTGTGACAGACCAACACATAGTAGTGCATATATGTGAAGTGAAAAAATGAGGCATGACTTTTACATTTTTATAGAATAAAAAGAATCTGAAAAGTATGGCGTGTTTGCTCAGTTTTTAAGTATTGCAAAAGAATCACAACCCGGTTTTGACCTAGGCCATTCTAACACAGACATGCTTTGATCTAAGCCACTATGTTTATGTTCTGGCTGAACATTTAGGGTTGTTGTCCTGTTGATCCTTTCCCCCGGTCTCAATTATTTTGAAGATTCTAACAGGTTTTCTTTTAAGGTTACCCTGTATATAGCACCATCCATCTTACCATCAACGCTAATCAGCTTTTCCTGTCTCTGCTGAGCAAAAGCATTCCCACAGCATAATGTTGCCACCAACATGTTTCATTTTTAGGATTGTGTGTTGCTGGTGTTCGTTTTCTGCCACACAGTTTTTTGCATTCAGGCCAAAAACTAATTTTGGTCTCATCTGACCAGAGAACCTTCTGCCACATGTTTTACTGTGTTCAATAGTTTCCTTGTGACAAACTGCAAGCAGGACATCTTATGGCTTTTTTAACAACTCAACAATTTGCTTCTCTTCCATTAAGGTCAGATTGTGGAGCTCCCAACTAATAGCTGTCAATAGAGTCAATGTCAACAATAGAGTTGTGGCTATCTGCAGCTCCTTCAGAGTTAGGTCTTCCTGATGCTGTTTGTTCTCGAATGTTCAATAACAAACCTTCACATCTCAGTTGTATTTATAGTGAGAATAAATTACACACAGGTGAATAACTCTACTTACTATGTGACTTTTGAAGGCAACTGTTTGCTCTGGTTTCATTTAGACCTAAAAGAGGGGAGTTGAATACAAATGCCCCACGTTTTAGATTTTCATTTGTGAACATTTGAAAACAATGTATCATTTCCCTGTCACTTTGCAATTATGCACTACTTTGTGTTGGTCTATCACAAAAATACCAATAAAAATCATTGACTTTTGTAGCTGTATGGTGACAAAGCTCAAGATGTTTGAATATTGTTGCAAGATGCTGTATATGTCTTCAGGCTATTTCTGTTTTTTTAAGGTGGCAGAGTTATTCCTCATGTAACGTCTCAGGACAACTTACTTGACTGCTCCCTGTTTCTATGTGTTCTTTTCGCAAAATAATAAAAACGCAAAACATGCACACACCTTAAAGCAATATGTAAGTAAATCATAAAAATATTTATGTACTATCTGCTAAACCACATGCCTGAAGAATTTAACTTGTCTCCCCCCTTGAAAAACTGAAAACACAGGTCCTCAAGCTTTTACAGATAAAACTACAAAAAAGGCTTCAAATCCAACTGCCCCTTTTCTTCTTTTTCAGAGGTTTACTTTGTCTTCAGAAGCCTAAACAAATTTATTTGGATGTTGAAATGTCTGGAATCTAAATCATGACACAAACACTCCCAAGGCAATATAAACAACCTCTGCAGTTCCAGTCTACATCCATATTTCTGAGCAATAACATGAATGCCAAAGGCGAAATCCCTCCTCAATTTTTTAGGGGTTTCCATTATCACACTTCCTACCAGAGACCATTGCTTTGTATGTGTAAAAGAGAACACACATCTCTATGTAGCTCCAACAGTCAGTGGACAGTTAATTAGGTTTCTTTAAATTGCCAACAGTTATTTTTTTATCAGTAAACGAGCAGTCTGCTAAGGTAAAAATATCTCAAGTGCTTCGCAGAAAACAAATGAGGTAACAAAATCAAAAATGGTACTTCCTGTTTTACTCACACTTGTTATTCTATTCACCGGGGCAAAAGCAGTTACAGTAAACAGATATAATAGCAGACACACACACACACACACACACACACACACACACACACACACACACACACACACACACACACACACACACACACACACACACACAAAACGAACAGTAACTGCAGCTCATTAAGCGCCATTCCCTCTGGCCCTTATTCCATTAGAAATTAAGACTCGGCACAATTAGTGGCAGATTGGTCTCAGCTCAATGCGCTGGAGTCACACTCTCAAGGCTCTAAGATGACTTAATTACAGGTACTTCTGAAAGCACTAAGTGAAAAGTGTGTGATGGTGCTGTGACACAATGGAGGTCTGGAGAAAGGGTCAGGCACAAGGTTTAACAGATGAAAATAACACCATATGTATGAAAGAAAAACTGTAAACAGTTGTGCTGGCTCTGAAGCAGCACATGTAAGGACATAACTCTTTATTGAAAAGTTTTTAAACAGCTGGCTTAACTATTTTACTAAAAATAACAAACCTCTGAACAAGTTAGCATGGACCTGCTGATCTATGAACCTTTGTTTGCTTTCAGTGTTCTTCTGTGTTTTCCTAGAGTGACTAAGGCTACATTCACACTGCAGACCTTAATGCTCAATTCCGATTTTTTGTGAAATCCGATTTTTTTTCGCGCGGCCGTTCACATTTCTAAATATATGCAACTTGTATGTGATCTCCGGTGTGAACTGCAAACAACCTAAAAGTATCCCGCATGCGCAGTAGAGGACGCAATAATGTCACACGTAGTGAGCGTGCTCAATGTTTGCGGAAGTAAACATGGATGTTTATGGTGGAGCATATCTTGCGATTTTAAAGTTGTTGTCAAACCGGAGCGAGCACATTAATAACTCTTTCCATTGACTTCTCTCTGCATTATCGTCTGCCATGGTTGTTGTTTTTCTTCCTGTTTCTGCGTATCAGGATGCAGAATGGTGATGCTTGTTGAGTATAAACGATGTACATGTCGGATGAATGCAACCTGGCCGTACAGACACAGGTCACATTTGAAAAGATCAGATACGTATCAGATTTAGGACCACATATCCAAATGACCTGGGTCACATTTGTAAAAATCGGATCTGTGTTGTTCAGACTGTCATGAAAAAAATCAGATACAGGTCGCATAAGGGCAAAAAAATTGGATTTGGGTCACTTCAGGCTGCAGTGTCAATGTAGCCTAAGAGCAATCTGTCTCATATATAACCCTCAGAAAGACTTCAAGCTATGATACAGACAATTTGATAAACCTAAAAACTGAAGAATAAATTGAATAGGCTTTTAATTACATTCATTTAAGAGGAATATTCAGGAGTGCGACTACTTATGGCACAGATGACAATGTTAAAAACTTATATTTTTGTGTTTTTCCACCACTTAATAAGTGTACTAAAATTAAACAGTAGATCTTTATTCTAAATTTTCTGGCATCAGATTATGGTACTAATTTATTTCTAAGGCCTTTTACAAATCATTACCAGAGGTGCCAACAAGTGTGTATTGTGCTGTATACTAGTTTTGTGTCCTTAATGAAAAGCAACAAATGCCTGAATTCTCAGTATAAATATGTAAACAGGTAAATACCACAGCTGTATTTCAGCCTAAAATGTAATGAAGCAAATGGGACTTAGTACAACAACATGGATGCAATATTTTCAGGAATGTAAGCACAGAGAGCAATGTCTTTTTATCAAGCTGCAGAAGGAAATGAACAACAAACTTATTTTCAATGTGTCTCATCACTCTGCTTATGACAAGGACACAAAGCACATTCTTCTGTAATTGAACCAACCCTAGTTTATGTAATAACTGACCGTTCTGCCCTTCAAACTGGAGAGGGACAAAAAGAGCGTTTTGATCGCTCCATGTACTCGCTGTTTGTCACGTGATACCATGTCCCATTATATTGTGATGTTGCCAAAGAAAGTGAGGAAATGAAATGCCTCAGGGAGTGTGTGTGTGTGTGTGTGTGTGTGTGTGTGTGTGTGTGTGTGTGTGTGTGTGTGGCTGTTAGAGGTTAAAGGATTTAAAGATGTAAAAGTGACTGAGTCAGTCAGACCTTGTGTGTGGTTTAGCAGAGTTTAAAACTTTAGCTTTTATAACTTCTCCAGTATCCTAGCTCGGCAAATCAGAATGTTCTTTGTTACCATCAGGAAGAGTTGACAAGTGTGTTTAATGTTTCAGCAAACCTTTAATCTTGACAATGACTGCCAAAGCAAAACTAAATAAATATTCCCAAATTAACAGACCACATCAAATCAGCCCCCTCTGCAGTAATAATGAGTTTAAAACCGAGACTCTATTAACAAGACTTTTAAGTTATGACAGGTTTTCTTAGTACACAACTGGTGCATTTGTCGGTTGTTTCTGTGTAAATTAAGGTTTTCCTGGACCCCCCTGAGCAAATGCAAAATTTGTTTATAGCTCATTCTGAAGTCAGTCAGAAATCTACTTTAGCAGGCTAACTAAAGATGCTCAAATCAGGAATTTAAGGGAATCACAAATTACAGAGTAAATCTGAAGCCTTTGAGTTTTCATGTGTTTATTTATAACATGCTACTAATATGGTAAAAAATATTTTCTGTCAGATATTATATTTAGGCAGTTGCACATCACCGTTCCCAAACAGCAGAGATGTGTTCTTGGCACTACGAATAACCTAACTTTTCATGAAAACACAAAAGGTGCACAAGACATGCAGTTTGCATGAACGTTTTATAAAGAAGAGATTTAAAAAATGCATTTCAGAATAAGAAGTTTTTCCATCAAGGTCTTTGGAAGAGAAGAAATTAAGCTCAGTATCAATAAAAAAGAGGTTTGTGATTGGAGAAGAAACCACACACTCGCATCCAGTCACTGTAGCTCATGTAAACCCCTACCCTACCATCCTCATATGCTGCCATGAGAAAAATTTCCCTCCATTTACATTAAATGAATTTAAAAACAATAATTGCATTTAATCATACTCTCACATAAATTTATATGTAATGATGGTCTGATTGAATCAATGGAAAGAAATAGTAAAGACATAATCCAAACCAAACTATTTCAGAGGTTTGCAAACATCTGTAATAAAATTTTGTCATTATCATGACAAATCACAATCCTTATCACACTAAAACATTTTAAAGAAGCTGTATGTGCCCCGGGCAAAGGACTTAACCCCAAGTTGTCTGCCGACCTACGTGTGACTGGGTAAATGTGCCTGTACCGTAAAGCGCTTTAAGTGGTTGGTAAGCTAAGAAGCGTGCTATATACATTCAGTCTGTTTACCATTTGTTGTGAATTGGTGCTACATAGATAAACTGAACTGAGTAACGCCCTTGCACAAGTTGGTTAGTTTCAAACCAGCAGCAATACTTTTCTGCATCCTTTATCCAAATCAAATTTAAAGCTGAACTGATGTTCATTATCAAATGTTTCAAGATTATATTTATTCGTTTTATACGTATTAGCATCCAGTAGAAATTTTTAATTAATTTCATTTAAATGTAGCATGCCAAACTTAATTGAAACTATCAATGTATTTTTTCAGAGCTATATTTATTTCACAAAATAAAAAGTCTCAACTCTATGTTAATCAAAACACTCTGCACTAATAGTAGAAAGATAGCATTCCACAGCCTGTTCTGTTTTGTAAAGATGCTGCTCTTGTTGCTGTTTCTTCCCACACTAAGAGGCTTTGCACTTTTTGAAAAAAAAAATTGATGTGTGGTGTGACCGTGTGAAAAATACTGAGTAACTGTGGTCAACTGGAAAGTTTCACTATGCAGCCCAGCCATGCATGATGTATCTTTGACAGCATATAAGCTGTATCTTTAGAAGAAATACAGAAGACATTGTTAATAAAGATTTACAATTTACTCCAGCAGTTAACATTTACCCTTTCCCCCTAAAATGCTTCAAGGACAGCTTCTCAATACCATGTGTTCATAAAACTAAAACTGGGCATGTACCGTAACAAGAAGGTTTTAGAAAGTTATGTGATGGACAGACAACCACTATGGTAAAGCACAAAAGTAAAAAGACTTGAAACTGATTTTATCACAGGACTTACTTTATCATTCTACACCCAGATTACAGTAAACTATAACTAAGACATTTCCATGCCCTCTGAATAACCTGACAACTTCACTACTTCAAATATGACCCAGCTTTTGCAACGTGAGATATTTTTATTCAAATGTAACCAGTGCCTGATGGTATATAACTTGTCTGAAAGCTTGCCACAGTAATATGGGCATTACTCTATGAAATACTCAGCCTGAATAAATGATCATATGCCAGTCCACCTAAAATAAAATGCGAAGATTTTGCTATAGTTGTTGAGTTCAAGGACATCTGTAACCGCACTTTAGCTTGTTGTACTATCTCTATATGTTGTCAAAGAAATAGTTTACTCACTCAATGATTCATAGGTGTATACTATAACAGTTTAAAAATATGTATATATTTCAATATATACAGCATCCTTAACATTTTGAAATTTGTAAAAAGTCCTCAAAAGAATTATTTCTATGTCAGTAGTTTAATAGCATAATCCTGCAATAATAAAAACAAAAATCCTCCCATTCTCTGCTGTAAGCTTGAAAGATTATTTTTTCACCTCTATTACCATCCTCCTCACTGTCCTTGCTGGCAAGTCTAACTGTTCCTAATCCAGCCTTGTTTGTCAGTCATAGTTTCATCTGTTTAAAACTTTTTACACATTGCTCTGAATTTTCTACTACTACTACTACTACTTTAATAGTATCTCTCTTGTCTTTCCCATTTAGCTGACTGGCTAAAGGAAATAAGTCTGTCTTTCACATCATATTTATACCTCAGAGTAACAGGAAGTTATGGATTTTGTTATTTTGATAATGCGTGTCCTTTTTCCAATCATCCAGCTTGTCATAGCTTCACTTGTTTAGCAACTTTTTTATTATTGCTTATAGCATAAGTGTAAGTATATTTAGGTTCGTAGCCATTTTCCATTTTGCTTGTGTCACATCTTGAGCTGCAAGTAATGACTATTTTAGTAATCAGTTATTCTACAGATTATTATAATCAATTAATCAGATAAAAAACTTGACACATTCTGCAGATTTTTCATTTAACCACTTAAGCCTTTTTTATACAATGTTAGAAATACATTAAAACATGCAAATAAACAAAAATGTCAATTCCTTTTTCAAATAAGAAAATAAAAATTGTACTCCCTAAAATGCATGAACATAGCATTCCTTTAGTGTATACTTGATCATTTGTAACAAAGGATGCAGCTGCAGATAAAAAAAAAAAAAAATACTTCAAACATCAACATGTGAAAAGCTCAGCCCTTTCTGTTTGACTTAACATCAATACAGTGTAGAGCTGATCTGGTGATTATTTTTTGGATAAACTGATTAATAACTGAATAGCAAAAGGTGCTTATTATGAGATTTTTTATTTATTTATTTTTTTTTTACAGAATTTGAACCAGATGAAGCTAAAACTTGAGGAGTTCTGGGTAAAACATATTTTAAAGACAAAGGTTTTTTTGTCTTGAATGCAAAATGTATAATATTTTTTGTACAGTTTTGGCTTAATTACTGCTCTGAGAGTGCTGTTTTTGCAGCAAATAGCCTTTTTTGACTCTGTATACTCCAGTTAATGGTTAAGCAATTTCTAAATTAGTTAACGATTATTTCAATAATCGATTCATCATGATTAAACCGATTAATCCTTTCAGCCCTAGTCACATCATATTTAAATATCAGGCCAATGGGAAGTCATGGATGTAACCAATTAAAGTTTCTAAATGCTAATCAAATTTTAAAAATTTAAACTTAAAAATGCATCAGCAAAATTTATTTTGCTTATGTGCTACTAATTGCACATTTGTAATTTTGTAATCCCATTAAAAACAATTCTCAAAAAGTTAGTTTTTTCCCTCATTAAAAAAATTCAAGTTTTTTAAAAAAACTTGGATTTTTAAAACATTTTCAGTGTGAGATTGTGCTACTTAAGTAGGATTAATTTATGTTAACTAAACTTGACAAGTTGTCTATAAAACACAACTGGCTCTATTCATATTTCTTACATGAAGGAAGCTTGTAAAATTAAAATGCAAGCACATCAGCTCAGATCAGAAGTTTAAACTTTATCATCATGATTATTTGTACTATTCTTTTAGCCTGATGCTTTTGCAATAAAAGTGTGCACAACTGCATAATTTCCAACTTGTAAAAAAGAGCTATAAACTAGTTGTCAAGCCAAGAGAAGACTCAGTTATTTCACTGTGCGTCAAACACTGCTATAGCTTTACACATAACAGCTGAATGCAGAGAAATGGAAACATTTCTGGGTTTTTAACAATGGAAAAATTGGAAACAAAAGGTGATGAAAGACAGTTGTTATTTTTTTCCAAAATCTGTCACCTCATCAGTTGAGAGTTTCCTTTATGTGTGCCTCTGTGCATGAGGGATGACGCCTCAATGGGCAGTCAGCATTTAGGGTTCAGAGAGGAAAACAGCAGCCTGAGCTCCTGTTTGTGTGAAAACCAAGGCTACCCAGCTCTGTATCAAGTGCCATTGTTTTGGTAATAGTAAACCTGGGGTATTTGCCAGGAGGCATTAGTCATTCATCTAACAAGTTCCACAAAGCAAACCACAAAGTACTCTGCTGTTGACTTCCTCTTATTGAATTATGAGCACAAAAACAAATTTCCAAGTATCTAGGAGCACTGGAGAAACTTACTAATGATTAGCTACCTGAAGTATGACTGCCATGCATGTTTGTCACAGAAGAATGAAGGAAAGAGAATTAGGGGAGACGGGTGAAAGGCGGGTAGGAGGGGATTAGGGCGGAGTGCAATTATTTAGCAGGCCCGCCATACGACATGATCTCTAATTACCCACAAAGCAATGTGTAACCCAAGCCACAGATTAGACTGCATTATCAGGCTTAATAAAACATGACCATCGCTCAATTTCATTCCCTTTCCCTGCCTGACTGCCACAAACACTTGTTTCTTCTAATGACATTTCACTAGGAGGGCTCACTGTATCCTTTGCTGTATAATGGAAGCAACTGCAGTACATCATTTATTTCAGTGAGAAGCAACAATTAAATTAAACGTTTCTAAAAAGCAAACTTATTTCTCACTTATGAATGCAGGTGAATAGTTAAATCATCCCTTCATCCAACACATTCAGAATAATCCAAACTGGTCTTTGACACAAATAGTAAAAGACAGGTTTGGTGCTTTTGTTACTTTTTTTGCTTCTAAAAGCAAAAAAGTAACCTAATATAATAAAAGCCCCTAATACTCTATATATTATATTCTAAAATGATTTCCCATTACTTCTTAGTTATGTTTAGAAAGCAAAACTATTTAATAGGCCTTTGAATTGATTTATATACCTACATGTACACCAACATACCATGGCCACACTGCTGATCTCTCCTGGCAGTTAAGTACTTGAACAAAATATAAATAAATAGTCATAAGATACACCAATCCAAAGGACAAATTGAATAAATCAACCTATCTTTTCTGAAGATTTTAAATTCCACCTTATTTCTGCTGATGGTTGTTGATTCCTGTTGGACCCAGTTGACTCTTATGAAACATGAGAGATTATGACCCCAGATAAACCAAAATAACTCTTGAGTGTGGTCCAGGTCAATTAAAATTTTTGCTATTTCATTTTTGCAATCTTTGCATAGCAACAGCATCAGATTATCCTGAAGTGACAGAAGTTTGATGAAAACTGATACTTTTATGAACATTTTTACAGCACACAACTGTTGAATTACTATACTTCTTTCACTACTAAGGTACAGCAACACTTAAACAAAAGCAAGCATAAATGGGCTCACACATACATTGTGCATTTGTTTGGTCTATGTGGGTTGTGGGAGTTAAATGTTGCTTTGGTTTTTCACTATAGTCTACTATGTTATTAACAATTCTATATAAAGCTCTCTGAAACTTTCCTTTTCCTGTGTGTTAACAAATGTGTTGAGCCACCCTGAGGTTGCTGAAAGTTAGTTCACACATAGACTGTATTCAATGGCCTAACACCATTGACCATATGTCAAAATTTCAAAAACTCATTGTTCTTTTCCTTATTTGTTTCTTATTTGTATCACTCACTGGCATGGCTCCAACATCAAACTTAATAGGTCAACAAAACAAAAAGGAGGCCCCTTTCTCAAGATCTCTCTCCTGGTTTTCAACCTATAGGTCATCTGTAGTTTCACAACTTTCATGTTCTTAATGGCTTCTCTCAGCTTGTAACTTTAAAGTAATCATTTCTGAGGCCAATCCCAAACCAAAAACAATACCACGGATGGTAAAAAAAAAAAAAAGCCATGTTACTGTCACTACTTTGTGTCGTGCCTTGCTCTCCACCCATTGTGAGTGATCATAAAGCTCATTATTAGCTCTGAGAGGAAGAATGAGCCCACAGTTTGATTACTTCTGCGACTCTGTGGGCTACCACAGTTGGCTGACTGAATTGGACGCAGACAATTATAGCCTTGCACAAGCAATTATATCTGCCTGCTAAATATGTCACATATAATAAATACACACTCTTGACAGAAGAGGGACTCAGGAGGTAGTCAAAAGGGAGACAAAAAATGACTACATTCAGAATCATATAGATTTAAGTAGCAATCACTCACAGTCCACTGCATGCCAGTAAATAAATATAAGTGTTCATGACAACCTACATTCTGGTTTTACCTATCATAAGTGAGATTAATCAACACAGAGGAAGACAGCTGTCAAAACATTTGCTTGACTCATATCTAACTCTATAGAAGACAAAATCAGATCATTTTAGTTTGTGTCAGTCTGTTGAGTTAACTTTCTAAAGGACATTAGGACATAAGACCAAAATCATGCTAATAAAATTTGTAAAGGATATTCAGTAAAAAACAAATGAAGGAACAAGACTTAAACGCCTGGCAAGAAACTTCTAAATCATGGCCCATGGTGTTTGCACAGGACATACCTCAGGAAGCTGAGACAACTGGGAATGTTTGTCCAGCTTTCAGCCTTCACCATGCTTCCATATACACAATTCATACACGTATTAGGATGCAGCACAGTTTATTTTCACAGTGTATTTGTGCATTTATACATTCATATTTGCAGTAAAAAATGTAACCCGCTATTGAAGATTATGACACAAGCACAAGAACACAAATTAATAGGTGTAAGAGAAATTATTGTTCAGAAGATAAAAGTTGGCAATTAAGGTTTTAACTTCAAGACTCTTCCTTCCTCAGGCTTAACTTCTATAGGTCATCATAAGAAAAATATACATTGTGACATATTTTATTTGGGTAACATGTCTGGACTTTAAACCCATCTCTCAGTTGTTGACCTCTGGTCTCCCTGTAAACCACATAACCTTGAACTGGTTTATCCAGATGTGGAACACAGATGAATGTGTGTTTTTCAGGAATTTTTAAGGACTCAGCAATGTCCATATATCAAAACTTCCTGCAAGTGGTCATGAATACAGGTAGTATTTTCTCTGTGCCAATAAAAAAAAGAGATTATTGAGCAGCATTCAAAGAGTTCAGTTCAGAATTAAGAGAGAGGATTGAAAAATTATTTAAAGGTGCAATTTGACACAAATCAGAGGTCAAACTGCAATTTCCAAAAAGTTGCAGACTAAAAGATAGGCCTTCAATTGTATACTTGCAAGTTCATAGGAGAGAGAGGTCACCTTGCAAATCTTCGAGGAAACTGGTTACATTGGTTCAGAAGAATCCTCTATGGCAGCATTGGTGTGCAAAAAAATGTATTCTGCAAGACAACCAGGGTCAGGGTGAGGAGTCAAGCCAGAATCACATCACCCAATACCATGGGTCTCCAACTCCAGTCCTCAAGAGCCGCTGTCCTGACAGATCTAAATGAAATGAGTGGCTCATTACCAGGCCTCTGCAAAACTTGGTAACATACTGAGGAGGTAATTCAGTCATTTAACCTATGTGTGTTGGTTCCTGATCTAGATTGAAAATGCAGTGGTCAGATAAGAAAAAGATGGAGTTTCTCAGACACAAGAAAAACTTATTATGCATTCAACTGAGGAATAATGCATCAACTATGTAAACTATGACAGACTCGGTTCCTGTTTACATAGTGTTTAGCTAGCAGTAGCCCGACAGACTGCATATTAGAATGTCACAATATTTCTTGTCAAAGTGAAGTCCATCTTGTGAAGCACCATCCAGCTGCTGTCAGCACGGGACTGTCTAGTGAAGCAAGGGTAAACTTCTAACCTCTTGATATGACGGTGTGTGCTTTGAGCTTCATGCCTTGAGTATATTTCTGAGACTCTTATTTTGAAGTAAGAAAGGAAGTAGATCTTGAGCTGCCCTGACAGAGTTGTCTAACACTGACTTGGATATAAAAAAAACCTCAAAGAAGCCTGCAACACTTTTAAATATTGTCATAGTGTCTGCTTTAAAGCTTTTTATCAACTTTAAAGTAGAGGATAATTTGGACTGGATTTAAAACTCTGGTTCAAAATCTAAAATACTTCAACCCTTCAAGACTGAATTACATAATTCCACACTAAAACAAGACACAGAGTTTGGGCATCATGAAACCTTTGTAGATACTTTAGAAAGCACAAACAGTGGGCATTTTCAAAACATTAATGTTTAAAAGAAACTAAATACCTCACTGCAACACAATAAAAACATGTCAAAACTATGTCTGTAAAGTAACTTTTCTTTAGTAGGGTATTTTCTGATTTTTTTTAATATTTTGTTTAATCACTTAAGTAATTGTACACTTAGACCTGTTTTGTTGTTACGATATTAAAAGGAATCCAGTTTAATTATTTTGTTAATAAAATGAAAGAAAACTTTAAAAAAAAATTAAAATTAAGACTCCAGTTAGATCATTTTTCAAAGAAACCTTCAACCTTTAGAAATATATATATATATATATATATATATATATATATATATATATATATATATATATATATATATATATATATATATATAAAGAGAGAGAGTAAGTATAGTATACATAGTAATAAAAGTATATATAGTAAGTAAAGGTATTTTTAAAACATGCCAAAACCACTCTTCACTGTAATTTCTACTACAAGCATATTCATTGGTCAGCTTCTTCATTACAATTTAAAACTGTCAGACACCAAACACTGGAGAAAACATCTGAGTGTTTTCATCATTTAACATAACATAACATAACATAACATAATCAACATTGAATTAATCCAAGGGCCTACTCTGCAGCAGGTGCTGGCTCTGTTTCTTTCACTTTCTTCTTCTGCTGTAAGAGTGAGACTATCACTGCATTGCCCCATGGGAAGGCTTGGGCTGACTAATGTAGGCACACTCCATTGGCGCGGCGGGTCTTAATTATGATAACAGACGCTGAGGGGGATGCACTGGTGCCCGCAATGAGAAAGTAGCTTGGTACCGCCATGACCAATAATTACCACATGGACCAACAACAACCCCCCGCCCAACCCATCATTAACACACACGCACACACTCACACCTTTACACACCTATTCAAAATGTAATTCGCAGCACACATCAAACACAGCATTTAAAGGTCAAACAAAGAGACGCAAGACATTTGAATGGTGAAAAAGTGATTAATAATCCTGCTTGTGGACCAGGTGTCCTATCTATATTCATGTTTTTTCTGTCCTCTGTACATCATCACAACTGGTCTTCAAAAATATCCAATGCATGTCCATAAAAGAAAACAAATGATGTAGAAACAGTGAGAACAGTTGGTAAAAATGACTTCTCAAACAGAGTGGCATATGCAAGAATAAAAATAATAAAACACATAAAGTAAGGAAATGTCTAGTGCTCATACAGGGTAACTGAGTCAGCCACTCTAAGAGCCTGTTGCAGTTTTATTGAAATGATTTCAAATGCTTGGAATCCCCATTAAAATCTCCCCTGTGTGCCCGTGCAAGGAGAATACGATTTAGTGGCTGGTTTTGCTCTGCCCCTGCTCTCGGTGTGTCACCGGCCTTTACTGTGGTATGCATGGCCTTCCTCTGCACAGGGCTATGAAAGCAATTGTGATTGTGACTCCATAGTCAGCAAAACGCTTGAATGCTCCAGAGTTAGCATACCCAGTAACACATGCACATACACACAAATAAAGATGCACACACACATCCAAAGCGTCCCATACAGGGCCACTGATTACTTCAACCCATTTGACTCTCTCTTATCCCTTCATTCTCCCCCTCTGCCCGTCTGTCACATACCACAGAGTTTGTCATTAGCTAATAGTGAAAACACGACTCACCGTGAATGTACACCGCAGCCAGTATTACAGGGATTGCTGATTTTTGCCAGCTACATTCAAGCTCTCAGGGTATTAAAAATAACTCTCACATGTTGCCAAATCAAACAATAAATAATGTTTTGTCTGTGTTTATTCAAGAGGTTGTTTCACTTGAGGGTGATCGCTTAATGGAAAGTGGTTGGACATAATAACAAAAGGTAATTCAACCTTTGCATGTCTGTGCTGTAATAAAAAATAAAACTGTGATAAGGCATGCAAATACAGCACGTCATTCCCCAGCTATCAAAGGCAAAGAAGACCACCAACTAACAAAGACAGCCCTTCAGTTATGTTTTTTTCCTTGCAGATATCGGTTGTTGGGATGATATATGAGCTGGGTGGGGCGTAAGTGTATAAACACAGGCCCTACTCTGTCTGCACTCTATCCTTTTGCTGTGCTGTAGACAAGCACCTCACCCCAGCTGCAGCAGTCAGCGCTGTTTGATTAAGGTATTCAAATAAAGGAGCAGGCACCATGTTCCTACCTCTGAGAGCAAACCAGAGCTGTTCTATGAAGTAGTCACAGTACAATTACAGTTCAACATATTATGAGACAATACATATGTGTTTACTTTAAATGCTTCTCATCACACTCAAGCTGTTCATG
This sequence comes from Anableps anableps, assembly GCA_014839685.1. NCBI lineage: Eukaryota > Metazoa > Chordata > Actinopteri > Cyprinodontiformes > Anablepidae > Anableps > Anableps anableps. Next base: position 15,265,425 of record CM026071.1, read on the forward strand.
TGTTAGAAGGGTAACAAGATCACACAGCAAAAGGTCTTGTGACACTGAAATGGCACAATATTTTTGTCATGGTCAAGTTTGTCTAGCAAAGCGCTATCCAGTTGCTGTTTTAGTTCAAGCCTACCACAGGAACCTGACATAAAGGCGAGCGCTTTAAGTATTGCAACCTGTACCTAGGGGCAGATGAAAAAATATAAAATCAAAATTTGCTTACAGCAAAATCATAATACTACAATCCTATGTAAAAATATAATTGTAAGGCCACACAGAGAAATCAGGCAAAATAAAAAATCTGAACATATTTTATTTAGTTTGCACAATTTTGCTAAACTGTGTCAAGTACTATTAACATTTAATAAAAACATACATAAGATTCCAAGTCAGTGGTATCCAAACTTATTGCCAGTCTAGCCAAAATCACCACTTTGAAAGTATTTGCGCCAAACAAAGCAATCTGATTTTCATAGAAAAAGGATATGTCAATCATTGCAGATCCAAAACATAAAAGGCCAGCCACTGGTTAAAAAAGACATTTAGTTTCCTGTTTTTGGGAAGTTTGATTGTTTTCTATACTTTTGGTCTAGAAAAGCTTTTTTTCCTCTATGTTCTAAACAGGGATGGGATATGACTCATTCTTTTTTACGTTAAGTTAATTAAAGGGCCGTCCATAAGACTGCTTATGTGTTAAAGTCACTGGATACTTGTGGTCTTATGCTGACAATAAAATCAAAGCAAAAAATGTCGTAAATAAAACACTAACACCTCCTGTTATACCAGTTATTTGAAGATTTGAATTCATCAATAAAAATCTAACCTTTAGAAATTTAATTTAGTGTCCATCTCCATCAACCAGCTGTGCTGGTGGGCAAAATTACGACCATTTTTGAACAGCAGTCTGGAGCCAAACAAAATCCTTTGAAAAGGCCACACTTTGAATACCCCTGCTCTCAGTGTTTCCTGTCCTATAAGACTTTGATAAATGCAAACAATTATTTTATATTTTTAACACTATAAAACAATATAAAAAAAGAGGCTCATTTAACTGCTTCAGGTTTGCATCATTTTGTCTAAAGGTACCCTCAGATACAATGTCTGCAGTCCAACTGGTAACAAGTTAACAATCACAACCATTGTGAAAACCAAAGCATCCAAGTTAGACAATTTCACTTATCTAGCTGTCAGCCTTCTAGTAGCTACTAGAGGCTAAGGACTTTAGCATCTGAATTGCTGTTTGGTGACCAATAAATGTCTTAATTGTACAATTTTAATGTTGACTTCATTCTAAGTAATAATTCTACCTATATGTTAATCCAACATTTCTCCATGGTAGTTGGTGAAAGCACAAACCATTCATTAGTAGTACAAAAAACTAGTTTATCAAGCAGGAGACAAATGAGGAAAATTAAACTGTTGTGTCTGAGTAAGGGTATAGAACTGCAATGCATAGAATGTGCTCTATTGAAGGTTTCCACAACCTCTCTCTTTGGCAGATCATCGATATGTTCTAAACCTTCGCAATCTAATATTACTGTCTTGTCCACCCCTAAATGTATCTATGTTTGAGGCTCTTACTTTGAAATAAGACGGGAAGTAGTTCTTGAGTTGAGCTGTGTGATAACACTCAGTTCCATAAGCAATGAAGAAATTATTTTTTGTAGTGTCTTGAGAATTGTAGTGTGTTGTGAATTGGCGCAATATAAATAAGCTGAATTAAAGATTAATTGAATTGTAGGTGGCATCTTAAATGAATAATGTGAACTGAGCCACAGTTGCGAGTATTTTGTGCTTTTTGGTTGTGTCTTAAACAGAAGGACAAACAAGCTCCTTCTTTGATACTCCACTGAGAAAGAAAGAGAATGGACACAAGGGGAAGAGTGCAACAGATAACATGTGAAGTGCTTATTTGATATGCAAATATCATATGTCATCTGAGTTGTCCACACTCAGATGACATATGAGGGACATAATTTACTTTGGATGATGACTTTATAAAAATAAACCAACTCTTTGAAAGAAACTGGTTCAAAATCCCTAATATTTAAAGAAGTTAAATATAAACCTGAAAATTTTGTACTAAACTGGCATTATTTTAAACACAATTTGAGGTTTATTAAGTCTTAATTCTACTTGTAAAAATACAATAGGAGCACATCGAAATTAAGCAAACCAAAAAAGGGCAACCCATGGACACGTCCAACCTGAACTGAATTATTCAAAATGGATTAAAATGTCCTGAGAACACAGGTTGTAATCTGCAAAAAAAAATAAAATAAAATAAAACAGGAATTTCTACTTTTCAAAATAATATTGGTAAAAACTAATCTTGTTCTCATGAACCCAGTATTGTTTCTGATCTCGTCTCATGAGCTGGATGGTTCATCACACCCCATGGATATGTACCTCATCCTGAAAGTATTAAAACATTGTACTGTAGGTTTTGCATCACTGTCAAAGCAAAGCCCTTCCATAATGGTATATTTTGTATAAATTCCACTCATATGTGGAGGAGCACAACAGTAACACAGCCATTCACACTCACAGTGAAATGCAGAGAGTTTTGAAACTACTGAAGTAGACATCTTCAGGGTTATTTATAGATCTCCATGCATCATTTCAATTTGCACTTCATGTACTTTCACTACTCATTTCAAGCACCTCTTTTTTGGTATTCTTACCTTTTTTAAGTGCTTGGCAGAGAAGAATCTTTTAGTAAAGAGTGAACAAGTAAAATGATCTATCTGTATAAACATCTGACATCAAAAACAGGACAAAGTTCACATTTCCTTCCTGTGAGGTGTTTTTTGTTGATCATGGACAAGGCAGAGAAGCTAAAGGAAATGATTTGTGCAGCTGCAGGTAATCAGAACAAATATTAGTACATTGGTAATAGTTGTTAATTTACAATGGACAGTTAGAACAGCTGGAATCAAAAGGTCTAAACAAGTAGCATGATAAAGGTAGAAGGCTCGACAATGGCATATGTTGGCTGAAAGTCACATAAACTTGCTAATTATACAATCTAAACCCCACAGAATTGAAAATGAGTCAGTAGTAGACATTTGCAAACAGGCAGGGCATGAAGTTGAAGATTTTTTTAATCAATTTGAATGACTCAAATTAACAATTGAGTAACATCACATTAGTGATAAGAGTAATGCTTTACCCATTTTCAGTTCGTTTCTGTTGTTTTTTTTGTTAATAAAATGTTTCTTTCTATTCCAATCCAAATCTGAAACCTGCATTACAACTTTAGGTGGCCACCTTCAGAGGTACTCAGAATAGAATAGAATAGAACAGAATGTTTATGAGGATCATAACTAATGTGCTCAACAGAGGAACTATAGCTATTTATTTTTTCAAATTTTTGACTGTTGATCCCAGTTGAGCTTTTACATAAAACACAATCATATTGAAATGAACAACAAGCTACAACTACTTTAACCAGACAATTACACCAGCTTCTCTATGCCCGCTCAAGAGAAATATATCCACAGTATGATGCTGCCATCCCCATGTTTCACTGTGGGATTGATATGTTCAGAGTTTTGTGTAGTTTTAATTTTCTGCTGAGATTAAATGACACACAGAGGGACTCTGTAGCCAAATTAGGAGGCTTATGAGGGCAGCTGGTTGCATGATTTTATTTAGGAGTATCATAGTAGAGTGGGCTCAACATAAATGCATTCAGATTTTTTTTTTTTTTTTTTAAAAACATGCATTATTGTTCTTCCATTTGACAATCATGCTCTACTTTTTAATAGTGTATCATATACAATCTCAACACAATGCATTAAAGTTTGTAGATGTAATGCAAGAATGGTGGAAAAGTTTGTTTTTAATCTCCTTTTCATTGCATTGACAAAAAAAGACACCCTAAAGTGAAAACATTATTGCTATTACTGTCTGCCAGTATGGCTGCACTTGGGAACCTTAGATTTTACTCAAGTGGTGTTTGTTTTCAAAAGATTTAAACCATTTTGTTTTCTTTCAAATAATGCAGTACCTGCAGGACAACAAACAATTTTACCATCAAATTTAGATATAACCCAAAATAGCCACATGACTATGAAAAGTCAAGCATTAAAGAAATACCTCCATGTAGTGATTAGCCTATGGCCTTATTGCAGCTTCAAAGGGTTGTCTGGGTAGAATTTATTAACTTGCAAACTAAGACTGTCAGAGATAATTCACAGCAGGCACATCTGATCCGTACATACAGTATCTACATGATGAATCAGATGTCTGTTTTATGCCACACTCAGTTTGACGAGTTTTCTCAGAGAGGAACTTGACCTTGTGCACTGTGTTAACAGGACACCTAACAATTCCCTACTGGTCTCATTTGCTTCGCTAGTGAAGGTAGTTAGTGTTACACGTGTGATGATAGAAAATTTCTGCTCCTTTTGTAAAAAGAACCCAGAGCAAAGAGAGTAAAGCAGTTTTAATTATTTACATGAACACTTGTAATTTCTAAAGGAAGCCACACTTCCGTGCCAGCACCAGTAGTTAGAGTCACTTTCTCTCTCTCACAGAAGTGCTTTATATCATCTAATATCTCGTAGCTTTGTTTCCAGGATTCATGCACTCTGCATAGATAGCAGTGTATTCTCTGGATTATCCGCATGGAAGATGATCCTAATTCATTTGACCTACAAAAAGATAGCCTGAGCTTGGGGAAAGACAGTTTAAAAAAGCCCACTCATGTGTTGCAGGTGAAAACTTCCCTATCAATAAAAGTTTTACATGGTGCTCATTTCACATGCATTCAAAGCAAACTGTGACTTTACAGCAAAATTACACAACTTTTTATGACCTGAAACCTGGAGACTTTGACTAGAGGATTGTTCCATTCAGTTATAGATTTTCCAGTGCCCACACAGTGAACGGCAAACATCCCCAACTGACTTTTACATCATTCCCTCCTCTAAAACACTCGAAAGCTATCTTTAATCTGTACATGAGAGAATACTGAACCATTTTTAATACCATACCAACTTCAGACAGCAGGTCAGCATCTGTTGGGGATGAGGATTTATCCCTCCATCCATGGTAAGTGACAACAATTTTGCAGACTATAGGGAAGCTAATTAAAAAGCTGAAAACTTCGTACAGATTATTTCCAAATGAAATATTTATAGCTTTTGTGCTTCTATGTTTTGCTTTACACCTGATCTTATGGTGTCTTTCTTATATGACTCAACTGCAGTTGAATAAATTCTTATTTTTTTTTCATAACTGTGAAGTGGAAGGAAAATTCAATAGTTTTTTTTTTTTTTTTTTTTTTTTTTTTTACAAATAGAAATACTTTATGCACACCGACCCCAGCTCAAAACATGAAGGTGGCACCATCATGCTGTGGGGAGCTTTTGCGGCTATTCTATGAAGGCTATCTTTGTAGCTTGACAGAACTGTTTTTTTTTTTTTTTTTTGTTGTTTTTTTTTTTTTTTTTTTTTTTTTTTTTTTTTGTTGGGCTTTATTTTTAATTAGTTTGTCCTTCTTGTTTATTTAATAAATCAAGCTATCATTCCCTGTTTCAAGGGCCACTAGCGCTGCATCAGTGGATCTGGTCAGGTCAAGAAAACAAAACCCGCAAGTTGTCTAAACTGAGCGAAAGAAAATAACCAGACTGCGCTTGGCTCGTTGCAAAGTAATTAGCTGCGTATTAAAGGCAGACATCCATTTAATCGCCTAACTCCAAGTGGAAAAGTATCCAAGAAATTACAGATAGAGAACATAATGCTGGAACCGGACAGCAATGAGCGGACTGTATGGAATATATATATATATATATATATATATATATATATATATATATATATATATATATATATATCGCTGTTCTGCGTATGGTTTGGGATATGTCATGCCAGCTTTATGTAGAACACAACTGCGCAACGTCCACAGGGGACATAACAATTATCAAGAAAGGCACAGAGGAAAAGAAAAGTTTGACAACAGCAACTGTCAAAAATAAATTAAAATCAATTAAGTATCATTTGACCAAAAAATACTAGTTAGTTAAGTCTCAGTAAAAGCTTTTCTATGACACTTTTAGTTGCAGACACCTGACGGGTTTTTTTGTTTGTTTTTTTTTTGCAAAACCGCGTACAAAAGCATCCGTTTATAGTGCGCGGCTGCTGCAGGATATTTCTCCAAAATAGACAAGTGATACATACAGTATTACAGAGCACTGATGTTTATTTACCTTGTTCGAGTGGTAATAGTCCAACGAGCTCAGGCAACTTGGATCAGTCGGCAGGGAGCATGAACCCACATTTGCCGGGGGCGCAGGATAAAATCTCACGTCCATCTCAGGCTGAGCGAGACTGAAGGCATGAAATCACTTTCGGCGTGTTTCACTCAGTTGTTTTGTCAAACACAGCGCCAAAGCACAAGAAAGTAGGTATAAATATATATACTAAAAACAGTAAAATAAAAAAAAAAAAAACAAGTGCAGGAGTTTTACTCGGTGCACTCTTCTCTAAGCATTCGTACTTCGGCACCAACTCTGCTGATGCGCAGTCCTCCTTGAGAGCCCGGCACCAGGATGCGAAACAGACTCACTCACTCACTCTAAACGGAGAGTGCAAATGCATTGATGGTACGCACGTGTTGGCCAAACAATGCAAACCTCCAACTTAGATCCTGTTTTGTGAGCTCTTTTTTTCACGGCTAAAAACAATTAAAACAGCCCCACAGGCGAGCAGCCTCTTGTGCTTCCTCCACGGCTTTCAGGTCTCCATACGGGCTTTGTTATGGAGCTGCATATTCTTGCATTGGTTCCAGTACAGAAGTGATTGGACTTCCCTCTGCCATGCGACCTCTGCCGATAATAAACGGGAAAGAGGAACGGAGGGAGCAAAGAGGGGGGGAGGGGAGATTGGTGGCTGCCTTGGCAACCGCTCTCCTTTCTGCAACTGCGCGCCTCTGATTAGCTCGAAATGTAGTAGTGTGCACGGCTGTGCATTATAAAGCGCACTCTGCCTCCATCAGGGCTTCATAAAGGCTTCCATTTGGGTTATTGTGCCAAGGCGGATGGGAGGAGGTTGCACAAAGTCTCTCTTTTTAGTCCAACCGTGTCTTTATGTATTTTTTTCTCTGCAGTGTAGACCGTCAACTTTTAATCAATAAATCAGCCTGTAGGTAATACTTTAATGTTTATGAATGGAAAAGTATCACAACTATTCTAACTTCTGCATTACCAATCTTATTATAAATGTTTTATGTGACTGAGCCTGTTTGTAGCGTTTCTTCCATGTAAACATTTGGATTACCAATTAAAAATTGTGTTATCTATCCGGAGTGGGTAAGTTACAACATAAAGTTCTCTTAGGGTTGGAGAAACAAACGGTTGATCCTCTTTAGGATTTTTTTTTTTTAATTATTATTTTTTTACCTACGTCTTGTGTTGTGTTTTTTTATAAAGTGAACAACATGGTAGGACTGATTGCCTTGAAGTGTGAGTACAGCTTTGCTCTAAAAAAGTGCAATAGTGGGACATTCCTCCTTGAAAATTTCAACATTTTTGTGCAAACTAAAGAGATGGATAATGATGAAACAGTAAAAGTTAAAAATTGATCAATGAACTCCAGTCTCATTGGCCTAAGTTCGATTGCCCTCCTGGAAGGTGTGCAGAAAAATTATAATTTCAGGATATTCTTCTGCTTACACGATATACTTTATTAAATAAGCGGGACAACAGGCTGTATTGAGACAAAGATAACAAAGTCAGAGATGTAAAAAAAAAAAAAAACCGAAAAGGCTGCAGTACAAAAGAACAAAAGTAACATTAATAAATAAGCTATAATAAGAATGATAAGGACACAGAACTTAATGTGTCTGCTACAGCTATAGTTATAGCAGTAGAAAATGCAATATCCAGTTTCTTAGCTGCTGCATACTGCCTGTGTGTGCTTGTTATCATGTGATTATGATTGTTTCCATGTATGCATGTTGTTTTTACACAGTATATAAGTGTTTAGGTCTGTATGCATTATTATGTAAATGTGCATAGATGTGGAGGCAGAAGTTGTCTGTAGTTATACTGTGAAATGAAACTCAGAAGGGAGAGGTTACCTCCACCAAGCTCGTGAGCAGCCCCCGAGGCTGGAAAACAAAAACCACATCATCGTGGGACAAACACTGCCCCGAGATGCAGGGTGGACCACAGGCCAGACACGAGCCAAGACCAGGCAGCTCTTTAGAATATTTTGGACAACCTAATACTCTGTTAGTTCACGTTTCCTAGAACCTATAAACCAAAAATTCAGCTAATTTGTCTGTCAACACATGCTTCCTTTAGCCCCCACAAAATTTAGTGTCCATAAACTTGAAATTTCTTCCTTTTTTAATTTTAGATTGGAATATATGGTCCTTGCATTAATTTAAGCACTAAAACTTTCCCAGTTGCCTAGTTTTACTACATACGATGTTTTTATCTTAATTCTTCAAACAATAACAATTTTTTCTCTTTAATTTTTGTCTTTGTAATGATTTCCACTATATAAATGATACTATTATTAATACCATTGGTACTATTATTGCTATTAATATGATCAAAATTATTACACATATTTATTACTTTAAAAAAAGGCAAAAGCACATTTAATTATTATGCCATTAAATACTATAAATGAACAAATGTTGCAACAAAATTTATATTCATACAAAAATGTGTATGAGACTGTTTGGAGATGGGGGCAGCAAATTTATAGGTTTGGCTATTGGGCCCGATGGCCTCCCCATGTGGTAGCACCACTGAAAACTACATGTAAACCCCTGACTTGTACACAACAGTGCAAAGCAGTTTGGAAAGTGCATAGCAAACAGCATGTTCATTGTGGAATATATACAAGAGGGTTTAATCTTGTATTGCCATGCAGCTGCAAATGCTTGGGGGGAGAAACCTGGCTTGTGCGAGCTATACCTCTGACAGCTCTCTGAATGTGATGGATAGCACACCCTTGCCCTGTGATGTGCATGCACATTTGATGTCGAAATGGCCTATCCATGGGACCATTGTCTTTCAATCATGTCAAGGCAAAGTACAGAACAGAGCACATTTTCTGCTGCATGGCGTTATTACTGTGCCACAGTTTACAGCCCATCCGTACAGCCAGCCCTCAAAATAATACTCAACAGTCTGCTGATGCAGTTTTGTTTAAAGATCCCTGATTGCATTCATTTTTGCAATGAATTCAAAGAAGATAGTCACATTTTAGGCCCCCACCATTCATTTAAAAGTGTAACAGACAGGATTTACCTTAACTCAAAGAAGAACATAATAATTCTCACACAACATATGATAGTAGCATCTGATGGAAGCTCTTAGATTCCCGACAAGTCTGTTAGATTGGAGTGACATCATACCACAGGGTAAGCACATCCTGCCACTCTTCCTGGAGTCCCAGCAAACAGAGGGTTAACCTCATGGCTTGGTGCCATGGCTTCATGGGAATGGAATGTGGAGTGCTGTGTGTGCAGGGCTTCTTTCCCAGCATCCCTCGCTGCCCAGGCGCATGCTAATGATCAGTATTATTGAAGCACAATTGATGGGCTAGCAACCAAACAAGAGAAACTAATTACTACTAAGGCTTTATTGTCCTTTAATTACTGAAGCTCTATGGCAATTAGTGCTCCACAAAGATGCAGCCCTACTTTAATATCAAGTAAAATGCGATGCAGATGAAAAAAATACCAATTTGAAAGATGAAAGGTGGATAAGATAATTTGTCTCCGATGTGTTCTCCAGAAATGATGCTTTATTTGAGTAAGGCATGCAGTAGACAAAGGAAACTGCTGAGAGCTGCTGGGCTAATTTAAACAGAAAACTCATCTCCAAACAGAATCAGCACGTGATATTTCTTTGACCTTGGAGGGCTAAAAATGAACAGAGAACATCAAGTTACAAAAGACAAGCTTTCAGCCAAGCCTCATCTCTCAGATGACCCCAAATAATAACTTACAAAGTTGTAATTATGATCAACAACAGGTTATTCAGACTGATTATAGAGCAAAAGGAGTTAGTATTAGTCAGAAAACAATTCAAAATGGAAATAATTTATAGATGTAAACACTGTTATTGCTATATTTAGTGCTTGATAGATTATATCATGATATTGATGGACATACTATAATAATTTTTGAAAGATTTTCATAAAAAATTGGTGCTTGCTAATTTTTTTAGTCTGATTTAACTGTGGAATTTTTTCAGTTCAATAAATATGTAGCAAACTTCGCAAAGTCTCAGTTTAGTCTGATGCTAGATGATTCGAAAATTGAAGTAATGGAAATTTGTTCAATATTTTTCTTGTTGTAGTAAAAGATTACAGAAATTAGATTTTACTGTAAAGAAATAATACAGCTTTGCTGTATGAATGGATTGCAGTAGATTTCTAAACAGACTGGAGAGCATCAAAGACACAATTAAGCAGTGAATGAATAGGTGATTCAAATGCTTTAAATATAGGTCATTTTGCTTTTGATTACCCTTTCAATGTCATATATTTAGTTATTTTTGTTACTGCTTTTAATACTTGTCCTTCTTTGTTAAGTTTTGTAATTTTTCCCCATAATTTTGTGTGAATATAGTTGAACGAAAAATAGAATTACACCTCAAAAATATTATAATGTTTGAAACAGATATTCCAAAATTATTGTACAATAGAAATACATTCTTTGCATCATCTTATTCATTCAAATGCTAATTAATCCCAAACCATCCAAAGCTATCATTGTACATACTGTCCGAATAAAACTTCTTAAGAAAAGTCAAAATTGTGGAAAACAAAATCTCTTTTGTTTCCACAATTATGGAATACATGCCATCTGTGATCAGATTAGTTTTTTTTATAATTAATCTGCCCAGAAATACGTTCTTCTAAAAGGCCTGGAATCTGTCCATATCCTCCTTGATAACCATATTTTTATTTCAACATCTATTTTGGGTAGAAGAAGCCTTCTTCAGCTAAGTCTTGTATACTGACCAAATTTATCTGACCTTTTTATAACTGTAAATGATTATATAAATATAATCAAAGTCTAAATGAATGTTTTAAATAGCTGCAGGAGTTGCCTTAATATTTAATAAATAAAAAAGGCTTTAAGTTTGCAATGAATACATTGGGTTTTTTTTTTTTTTTTTATCTCAGTTTGTTTGGATAAACTAAGTGCCTGACATCTACAACATCCACAGTAGAGAACAGATGATCCTATCTGTCAGAGGTTTAAATAATGCTATTTTGAATATTTCTACATTGATGGCACCAAATTTCAAACTTTTAAAAAGTTCTCAGATTTTTTGACTTGCTTGTCTTCCATAGATGCTGTGGGGTTTTTTGAAAATGGTCTCATTAGTTCTCTGAATAAACACTATATTATCTCATTTTTTAATGAATAATATATCATTTTGATTAATAAGCACAATTCCAAGTAGAGACAAATGTTTACTTGTTATATTATATTGAAAAGGTCATCCAATGCCATCGTGAATGGGATATTTACTCTTTGACCAGACTATACGGAAAAAAAAACTTAAAGAAGCAACTTCTGGCACTTCAGTAAGTACAACACAGACCTCCTTTTGTAGAGTGACATAATACAGGTTGAGTTATTCAATCAATTTTTAAAAGCTACACAAGGATCGGCATGGCAGAGTGGGTCTGTATGTGGTTTATCATGATTGTATTCTAAAATGATTTTTCTTTTCATCTTTTGTATTTGGCACCACAGCAGCCTGGCCATTGCCTTCCTACACAGTTTCGCTCAATTCTCTCTCCCTTCAGTGCTCCGTCTTGGCTTTCTCCCATTAAGCTGGATTTCTCTGGCAGAATTTCAACAGAGCCAATCAGCGAACAGAAGGAAAAGTTGTGAACGATGACATCGATTTTCTGCCCTGTTTTAACATTGTAGTCTGTCTGTAGTTAAGCAGTGACAGTGGAGAAAGTGAACAAAGCCATTCAGTCTGTGCTGGCCATGCTTCCAAATATTAAATTAATATTAACAGCCATCTCGCTTGGCTTGGCACGTCTCTCTTCGCAGTGGGGGATGATTGTTTACAGCACAGGCAATTTCCAGTAAGCTTTATAGCATTAAACTTGCACATAACATTGCAACTGGGTAAAATTTAAAACTTCAACAGAGTCCACTCCACCAGTAAGCAATCGTTCCTCAAGCTGAAGGTCCAGACCCTCTGTACAAAGGGACTGGATTTTACTGAGCTAGCACCACAGCACTAGTCAAATTTCTAAGTTCATAACATTTCTTCCAAAAAGCGATAATTTCTGTGGTATTATCCTTTAAACAGAAGAAATAATGCGTATAACAAAATTTTTTTGTGAGAAAACCTGAGAGTGAAAATGACATTCAAAGATATTTAAAATTTTCATTTCAGTTAAGATCTACAGGCTTTAGTGTAACATTTGCTTTCAAAAAATTGAGCTAACTCCTTAACCGTCACCTCTAAAATGCTTACATGTTGTCCAATGGATCCATGATTTTTACTTTGGGTTCTGGGGTGTTGAAGCATAATTTCAATCAACAGTCAAAGCCATTTATAGTGAAGAAGTGTTTATTAAAACTTTTCTCATTTTTGTTTCAAACTCATGTTGTTGTTGTGATTAGAGCTCATATTTCACAGTCTAATTCAAATGATTTCATTCAACTAGATATGGCAGAATGTTCATTTTATTTTTGCCTGTAGACTAATTTCTCATAAGAGAACTGAAGATCTTTTCACAGTTCAGAGGGTTATTAAAAGTGGAAACATAAACGCTGAATCACACCTACAAATGTATTGATGTGAAATGTATGATACTTGTACAAATCCACGTGTTTTTTTCTATCTCAAGTCAAATATAGAAATGCAATACAGGTTGCGCTTTTACTTTTTACAGTTTATCAGTTTGGTTTGTGCATTCAAATAGAATCTTAGAGAGCAGCTATGAAACACTGCATAAAATTGACACCTTTAAAAGAGAAAAAAAGAAAAGCCGTTATTAAAAACATACTGATCATCTATTCATTTATGTTAAATATGCAATATATGTTGCATTTACTGAGAAAATATTAAATAACTGATTGTATTAAAGCCGTTTTCAATTTCTGGAAAGGCCATATAGACCCAAAGTCAACATTATTTCCACTTTATCATCATTACATGGTTGATTTGCTCTGTCACCTTCTCACCTAGCTATCCTCTAAACAACAATCCACTATTCTTTTACCAAATATCACCCGTAGAGTTAATAACTACAGAACTGTGATAGCCTCCAGTTAAAAATGTTTCAGGCTGAAGCGACAAGCATCATAGTTTCTTTATTAATCTTATCTATAGAATATTCCTTTATCAAACACCATCTCATAAAATCAGGTGCCAGGTATTCTACTCCTTCACAATTCTGCACTTTTGGTGTTATTAAGGGCTGACTTTTTGTTGGAACCACATGTCAACTCAAACCCACTTTGAAAAAGCATGACTAATTCATTTTCCATACTCTACTCATAGCCTACCAAAACTGAGTTATTTGACTCCAAGAAATACTATCTGCCAGCAAGATATTGCTTTAAGCTATTTTGTGTAAATCATGGGTCATGATCTGTCATATTTCATGAGAATCAATTGATCCTAATGGGGATCAGATTTATGACCAGTGGAAATCTAATGTGATATGAAATCTTCAGACAATAATATACAATTAAATTAAATTACAGATAATTTTAAACAATTTTATGACTATTTAGCTATAAATTTAATAAAAATATGCAAATTTCCTAACATTTGTGGATAAAAAAAGAAAGTAAATGGGGAAAAAATGGCAATGGCTTTGTACAATATGAGGAAGGAATAAGGCTTAAATATTTTTAGCACTGTTTTTTCAAAAAGCTTTTTTTGTGAATGTAAAGCAGGCAAAAAGCAGGCTATACTGCAGCTGGTTCATCACAACATAGCCTGCCACTAATGCTAAGGCTAGTTAGCATAGCCACTGAAGACAGCAGATAAACAGTTTTCTTGGAATGGTAAGTTGTTTCTTCACCATTAGCACATTTAGCAGCACATACACGAGGGTGAGTGACAGCACTAAGACCTTCCTCCTGGTTCTGATTGGTTGATTTTGACCAGGAGTGGTGGATTTCTTCAGACAACAATAGTAGCTCAAGGAGGAGGTGGAGGAGCTCGATCCTTTCACAGATTATCTGTCTCATACCATACTGTTACAACATGGTGACAGTTTTAACAAGTATGCAAAAAACATAGTTTTGTAAGTTACATACTGCAGCTATAACAATAACAGTAACTAATACAACCATAGAGCCAGGATAGCATTTTCCCTAAAAATGAAGGAAGCCCTAAAAATTCCTTTCATTATTTATTGAACTGAATCGACAGATGTTTACGTATTCTACCTATTTTTGAAAATTAGAAATGTATGTCCACTAACATTTTCATAGCTTTAAACAAATTGTGAAAGCCTAGATGATGATATCATCACTTTTCTAGGCTTCTTATAAGTTAATATACAACATTTAGGTTAAATGAAGGCATACCTAAAACAGGCTGCCCCCTTCTGTGACATGTTGGTGGAAGAATTGTGGAATTCTACAGGTCTGGTTCCGACCTGGACACAATTTCCGGATGCTCCATGGAGCTACATTTATCTGTTATGTTATATTCAAGTAGAAACATTATATTCAAGTAGAAACAGCATGAGAATGTCCAAACATTACACTGTCTCGAGAGCAGGCAGGTTCCGAGTCTCAGATGAACGTGTGTTGGTGCTTGTCCCCCTTCCAAATAGAAACAAAAGACCTTGACATTCTGACTTAAACTGTTTAGAGAGTGTCATTACCCACAGTGAAATAAGTCCTCTATCAACATGGGATGAAAGGCCACTCTGTGATGAAGAAGTCATTACTTCAAAAGCAACAAAAAGCAAGATTACATTTATAAATTCACACCGGAACAAAGACCTTAATTTTTAAAAACATGTCCAGGGATCTGGACGGAAAGACTTGCTGGCCTGAGAAGCCCAACTGTGAAGTATGTTGGTGGCAGCATGATGTCATGTGAATGTTTCACAGTAGGCAGGACTAGCACCCTTCACAAAACAGACACCATCATTATTTGGAAATATTAATGTAACATCGAAACATCAGACTGGAAGATAAAGCAGTCTTCCAAATGGACAAACCCTTTTAGCAAACAGATATTATTTATGTTATACTCAATGACCAAAAACAAACAAACAAAAAATTGTTTAACTCAATTTTCAACCAGAACCAAAATTCAATACCTGTCTTTTTGTAAAATGAATGTAAACGTCTGGTTTCAACGGTATTTTTTTGCCAAGTGGTGAAATGACTAACATGACTTGACAAAGTGTAGATTATGGTTTCCCTGCCTAGTTTACTTCAGCAGGGCATTGAAACCAGGAGTGAGTTTAAGAACTTAACCCATAACAACAAACAGCAGCTAAAATAACTTATTTGGGATGATTAATATTTCAAATTAAATATATTTACCTATTACAATACATTAGCCTCAAAGATTTTTGCGTTTGCATGCTTTTCACTGTTTTATAATGTATAAAACAGTGAAAAGCATGGCAAAAATCTTTGAGGCTAATGTATTGTAATAGGTAAAAATATTTTATTTGAAACATTTGAAATATAGCATTAGATATGTGGACTTCCTTAAAACAAATGAGATCTACATCTACATGCAGGTAGATGTCAATGAGCACTAAAACTTACTGACTGACATGTCCTCATTGTGCCATCCACTTTTCAAATAATGTTGTGGTATAATGAAAGAAAACCACCTCATGGTACATGCATTGACTCTTGATTTGTTAAAAGGCTTGTACATATCTTTTCCCCACAAAGTAAAGGGCTGCAAAGAAAAAAAGGAAACTTGCAGTAAGAAGGAGAGCAGACTTATCAGTCTTCCCACGTTTCATTAAGCACTTCAAGGAAATTCAAGAGTTTTCATTAATTGTCCAAAGCATATGAGCTTTGCTTTGTGGGAAGACTGTGTTGCTGTCTGCCAGAGATTACTTCAGTGTTTTTTTTTTCATATCAGTAAAAGGGACAATATGTGTACATGTTTATAATATGAAGTGAGGTTAGTGGGCTTTAGTTGAATGGAGCTCATGTTTAGAGAAAAATTCTCTATTCACTTTTAGACTCATTCTATCTCATGCTTTTGCATGAAGACATGTTTTGTGAACATGCAGCAAAACAGGGTCTATTCATTTATTGAGGCAGAAGGCATCATTTGCCAGTGAAAATTGTTTGTCATTCAAGTAAAGGGGGCTGTGAGTCATTGCTATATAAAGAAATTTGAGCATCCAATCATGGTCCCTTTCAGATAGGCAATTAGGATACTTTATGAGAAGCTCCAATTACCAATATTTTCTCCTGAATAGGGGAAAGAGAAAAGACAAAGAAAAAGATGAACCTCATTTGAATGCAAGAGGCATTTTAATGATAAAAGCAACAATAAAAATAATTTAAAGGAAAAATAAGTGATCTTATTTTCAAGTGAGTCCATTTCTTGGAATGTGTCAGGTCACAAATAAACAGAGACAATTTTATTAACCTCATGGTTTTTCAAAAAAGGTTTTTAAATCCACTTTTGAGAGAAATTCATCAACTGATAATGAGCAACATTTGCAGATGTATATAATTAGCCATCTTATCATTTTTCTTCAAGTCAATACATGTCCAGTGCACATCATCTCTATCAGCCATGGAGGTGAAATAATGCTTTGGCTTCTCATGTTCCATCCACCGATTAAATGAAGCATACTTGATCTTTATCTGGGCTGAAGGATGATGGCTGCGCTGGCCTTCATCCAGGTCCTCTAGGCTGTGAAATAAGAACAAGACCATAAAATTTTCTCAGACATCAAAATGATTTGTATTCCCTTTAAATTTGTAGAAGAAATATAAAAATTTAATATAGACAAATTTAAGGTTAAACAAATTATTAAGTAAAACTCATGACTGATTTAAAATAGAAAGAAAAACAAAGAAAACTGTGGTATTACTTCTGAATCATACTTGATGGTAAAAGGCCATTGTTTTTTGTTTTTTTATTCTATTTTTGTGGATTTCTGTTAAATAAAATGTGTGGCACAGATTTTTATTCAGACTATTGAGTCAATAATTTATTGAACCACCTTGCATTGTAATTATGACATTATGTCTCTGGGGCCATGTCTCTGTCAGGTTTACAGATCTTATAACATTATTACCGATTCTTCTTTGCAAAATACCTCAGGTTCAGTCAGATTTAATGAAGGGCATCTGTGAACATCAGTTTTCAAGTCTTGCTCCAGATTCTCAGTTGGATTTAAGGTCTGGACTTTGACTAGGCCACACAAAGTGGTTTAGGTCAAACCACCCCCGAAACCACTCTGTATGTTTAAGGTTGTTGTACTGGAGGGTAAAATTCTAACAGGGTTTCTTCCCCTATATTTAGTTTCATCCATCTTCCCATTAACTCTTCTCTGGAAGGAAGGCATCCCTCACTGTGACACTGCCACCACCATGTTTCAGAGACTGTGTTCAGAGTGCTCCAAAAAGTTAATTTTCCTCCTGACATATTTGTATGTGGGTCAAAAAGTTCAATTTTGGTTTCACCTAACTAGATCTCCTTCTTCCACATGTTTGCTGTGTATCCTACATGGTTTGTGACAAACTGCAAACTGGATGTCTTGAGGCTTTTCTTAAAGAGTGATGGTTTTCTTGCCACTTTTCCATCAAGGCCAGATTTTGTGAACTAATAGTTATCCAGTAAACAGCTTCTCCCACTTGAGCTGTGGATCTCTGCAGCTCATCCAGGGTTAACATATGTCTCTTTGCTGCTTTTCTGTTAATGCTTTCCTTGTCCAGGCTGTCAGTTTAGGTTTGCAGCTGTGGCATCTTCTTTAATTTTTGAGACATCTCTCATCTGTCTGCTGTGTTTCTTGGTCTTCATGATGTTGTTTGTTAATTAATTTAACAAACATCTGAGGCCTTAAAAGAACATGGGTATTTATACTGAGATTTAATTACACACAGGTGCACTCTTTTTAGTAATAGGTGTCTGCTGAAAGTGAAGCTATTGATTTAGGGGAAACAGAGTAAAGGGGGACTTAATACAAAGAAACACGCCACATTTTCTATATTTTTAAAATAAAAATGTTGAAAACTATCTTTTAGTTCTACTTCAAGATTATATGTCACTCTAAAATGTTCTGTGACATAAAATACCAAAAGTATACACTGAAATTTGTGGTTGTAATGTGAAAATGTATAAAAAGAATATGAATAGTTTTGTAAGGCACTGTAAATCTATAATTCTAACTAAGATTCTATGGGATATATAAATCATCTTAAACAATTAGGATTCTTAGTAGAGTGCAACTGACCAAAAAACTATTTAACTGTGGTTTGTAACATTCCAGTAATACAGAGAAGCTTCAACAAACAGCTCAGGTCTGAGGAAAAATATACTTCCCAAATTAAATATGAAAATAAGAACCCATAGACTTCTATTTTCAGTGTTTGAATGATGGTTTGTGAAAAAGGACTCTTGACGCAGAGGAGAACAGAAAGCATTTAATACATAACTCAAAATTCAAGGCTGTGTTCGAGATGCCTTTTTTAACCTTGGCTTCATAAAGGGACAGTAATATTACAATCTCACTCTAAAAGCTGATTTATGTGGTGAGAAGTGTCTGTGTCTGAGATATGCACAAAACTGTGGTTCATGGTCAAATTCCTTTAAAAACAACCTCACTGCTCATTCTCATGCCTGTAATAGAGATAAAAAATGTTGCAGTTTTGCTCTAAGTGAACATGAGAGTGACTATGTGATTTTTGAGTCAAACATTTCAAGGTTTGTTCCAGTCCACACACAAAAATACATTCTCTGTCTACCAAGCATCAGCAGAATACAATATTTCCCCTTGTTGTACATTTCTTAGTAACATCCAGCATCCATCTTTCCTGGATAGTTTAAAAGAGATTGTTATGGAATTTGGACCTACTGGTTAAGGAGGTTTCTGTTGGGAGGTCTGATGAGCATATTTAATTCTGACAGTTGGAGTGCCATTGCTGAAAAGTGGCTGCTGGGATGGAGTAAAGAATTTCTGAGTAGATCCCCTGAGAGATTGGAGATTAGAGTTCTATTGATGCTACTTTGGAACAGGAAGAAGATTAAGCACATGTGCATGTGCTGTGTTGGACATTGCTGCTAGCATGAATAAAATATGGCCACAGAACATGCTGTTCAACACTTGGGGAACAACAATATCCTTTTAAGAGGGAATTCACTTTTGCAGCATATATCCTCAGTGGCCGCACCCCTTCTTCCTTCTTCTTTTTTTAAATAGACACAAACAAACACAAGCAGACTTTTATTTTCAAGGGTGAGGAGAGCATGTTACAATGCCATTAAGAGTGAACACAGAGGCTGTGAGGAGGGAGAAGAAAGAGCGAAGAGGGGGTGGGGATGGTATAAAGTCCATCAGATTTGATGGCATGGTGATGTAGATAATGTTTTCTCTTTTTAGCTCTGCTCTGAGAAAAGACGACAGAACACAACCACTTTCACTCTCTCTGTTTTGAAAGGGAGCACAATGTGCTGAATTTGTGCATCTAACACATCCCATTGTGCACAAACACTGTGCCCCTTTACCTATCAGAATGATTGCCTCACCATTATGTGATTTAATGGCAAAGCACACATACTCTTAATCTGGCTGCACCACTCTAAAGATGGAGCTGGGTTTACAGTAAAAAAAAAAAAAAAAAAAAAAAAAAAAATCAATTTTTTCATCTGTTTGCACAAATAGAACAGAAAAACAACTGAACAGTACGGTAATTTGCCACAGAGAAACATTGGAAAACAAATGTGTTCAGGAAACGTAGATGGGTTTTAAGGTCTGAAAGCCACAGCTGCTTGGCAAGCAGACGCTGGCTCCTTTTGTCTTTTATCTTCTTCGGTAATGTGCACAGGTGCTGCTTAATTCAATTGGAGAACGTTGCCATGGTTTTACATTAATATATTTCCATGTTACCATTACAACTGTTGTCATGGAGATGATAGGACCTATTTGAACTGAAAGCAGTGATGGTTTTAAGGGGGTACTGCTCTCTCTCCCTCTCTCTCTCTCCCTCATCTCTCCTACTCTCTTTTTCTCCAACCCCCTCCCTCCATTTCATTTGGTTGCTCCGTGTCGAGTCACATGGTATGCAGCCAGATTTTAAGCTTGACTTCACTGTTCATTTTCCCCTTTTTTACTGCTTCTAGCTAAGAATTGCATTTTAATCGAACATGGCAACCCACAGATCCAGAAACAAAACACTTTAACACTTCTTTGTAAAGCAAAATCTAATTCTGTATTGAGGAATTTTTTTCTGTTAAAAATCTGTTTTAACCTTACTGGCACCCATTACCATTGAGGCCATGTTATAGCACCCTTTTGAAAAGGAAATGTTAACAAAAGAAGAAGAAATATGTTTGTGAATGCAAAAACCTTTTATTTACAGAAAATTTTAAACCACCAGCATTAAAACTAAAAGATAAGAACTATAACAAAAATAAATAAGCTATATATATACTTTACACATATTTTCTTTGTAGTTTATATAACTGAATTTTAATCTTTATGCCTTGGCATTTGGATATCCTTTCACAATCTTCTGACAAAATTTTGCTGAAATTTTGACCCATTCCTCCTTGCAGTGTTGGAGTAACTGAGTCAGGTTTGCCGCCTTGCTCTCACACACTTTTTCATCTCTGCTCAGAAGTTTTCTATGGGACTGTGATCAGAACTTTGAGATGGCCACCTTAAAACTTTGATTTTGTTGTTTTTAAGCCAATTTGTAACTAATTTGGTGATATGCTAAGGGACATTGTTCATTTGAAAGACCCATTTAACCCCCGAGCTCTAACTTTCTGGCTGATGACTTGAGCTGTCCCTTCAATATTTCCACATAGTTTTCTTCCCACTTGATGCCATCTATTTTGTGAAGCACACCAGTCCCTCCTACTGCAAAACACCCACACAATGTTATGCCGCTGTTCCTGTACTTCACATTTAGGATGGTGTTCTTAGGTTTGCAAACTTCCTCCACTGTCCTCAGAACATAACATAACATAACATAACAGTCATTTACCAAACACTTGCGCTTTAGTTTCATCAGAGAACAGGGCATGTCTTTCAAAAATTAGTTGTTCCTTAGTGGATTTGTAAGATTTGTAAACTGTAATCTGGTTTTTATGTTGCTTTTGGAGTGACTGGCTTTCCCATCACTGAGTGGGCTTGTAGGCCGTTACAATTTATTTTTTTCCTATTTATTACTGAACAACTGTTTGTAGTGTTGTAGTATTGGTACTACTGAATCAGAAGCATGCACTAAGTAAAAATATGGCTTGCTAAAGTAAAGCATTTTTGACATTGTAATTGTTTATACTTCAATATAGAAAGCAGAACCAAGCTAGAAAAAGAAGAACTGTTACCAGTGCCAAAAACTTTTTTTGGCAAATGTTTTGACTTTGCAAATGTTCAATAAAAGTCCTAGAACATGTGTTCAAGGTTTGGCCAATGTTAACCATTATACAACTTTCCCTGAGAATGATAAAATTAGAGTAATCTTTAGCTAATGTATGTGAGAAGAACTTTCCATATTTACCATCAAAGAATGTTCAATGAAGTTGAGATGCCAGCATTCAGCTAACTTTTAAGGAACATTAATGGGATGTTATCTGAACATTGGTAGCTTGGTTAGGCCATAGTGCATTAAAGCTTTAATTATAACAGTTTTTTTTTAAATGACAAAGTAGTTTCAAAGATTATAGCTGAAATTTTAACATCCTCCAAAATGGCGAGCTTGCTGCATTTAGCTGATGCATTGACATCCCCAATCGTACTTACATTGTCATTTTCAGTGGCAAAATTGACTTAAGTGTTGGTCCACATAAAAATCAATGTGAAGTTATTAGTTATTTCAGTATGTTCTAAATACACCATACATTTTAAAGAAGTTATTGAGACATCAATATTTTGGGTAATCAGCATCAATGATGAACTAATAACTAAGCTTGCCATCCAGTACACATGAGTTTATTCTCTGAAACTGCTTTGACTCTATAACTCATTACACTACAGAGTGGACTATTCAAAAAAACAACAAACAAAATTTAATTGGAGGTTTTATTCGCTTTACACCACATAACATAAACTGTGTGGTGCATGAACGTCTTCATGAGTGGAACTTACTTTTTTGAGAATTTTGAACTGAATGGTGCCTTTATTTCTGATAAAAATGATAAATTAATGAAAACAGGTACTTTTTGGAACTTTAAACTACATTCATAATGTTTAGATTGCGAATTATAAATGTAATTCAATTAATTTTAACCTGGCTGAAATGAATTCCGAATTAGCGATTGTTAGGACTGAACTGGCATAAACATAAATCATCCATACTAAAATGGGGCTTAACTTAAACCTGGCTCAACCCCCAAACAATAACTCAAGAAACCACAGAACAATCACTAAATAAAAACATAAAGGCCACAATATAAGCATAAGCAACCATAGGCAGACATTGTTTTAACCCAGACTACTAAGAACATCTAATCGAGACATGGTTATTTCAATTAAAGTAATTGCCCAATTTCAGAAAATCAATACCACTCCCTGGTTGTGTAATTGCTTCTTTCAATCAATTTGATGCATTTTCTAGAACAAAAGGCAAGCAGCAGTATTCAATTTACTCAAGCATACCAAACTTGATGGAATTGTTATATTGGCTATTAAAGCATTGGATGCTTTCTGCTTTTCAAAGATGGCAGTGGAATGTCTTTAGAGGTAAATTCAAAGTCACCTTGTTATCTTGGAATTTTGTTTTGATACCACTCTGGCTCATTATATCTGCAAAATCAGTAACAGTACATGCAATATTATATATAGACTTTAAAATGAGATGCAAATTTATCACAATACGCATTTACTTTGTTGAAATAAATCTTGGTTTCTGCTAATGAATATTCGTACACGCAAATGCAGCACACTAGGTGAAAGGCCAAACAAACAGAGAAAATATTTCACATTAAGTTATGAAAAACTAGGCTATACTGACAGCTTTGATCCATCAGCAAGCCATAATGCAAAGACAAGCCAATGTGGCCTACTTCTTTTTGTAATAACTGAGCTCAAAATATTTTCAGAATTTTTACACATGCTGTATTTTAGACTGTTCCTTCTGTAGTACTCTTTTGACATGAAATAACTTTGAAATGGGCAACAGTTTGTGCTACTCACTTGCATACATTCATGTACACCCTCAAAGATAAACCGACAGACCCATGTTTAAAAGTACCATCATTTTTATGATTTTCTTCTCCCTGCACTTGATTTCTTTTTTCCTCTCAATGGTGAAAAATGTTTAATATGAACCTCCAGACTTGCAGAGCAGCACCAAGCTTTCTGCTATTCTTATACAAACACAAAGTGACAAGATGGTTACTCTGTGCGCACACTGACAGTTCATTCCGGACTAGGAAAAATGTCAAAAATGTTTAGTTACGGCTGAGTGGACTTAATTACCATCCTCTAGGCTGCCTCAGAACTCAGTGCCACTAATGGTCCTGAGCTACAGATAAAATTCCGTTTACAAGAATGTTTCAGGCATGACAACTGATTCAGCCAATATGAAATATTTACTTTGATGTAATTAAACCGACAATGCTTTTATGCTTATAAAATGAGAGAATTTCCGTGTATAAATTAATGCAAAAATGCTGATTGCTGACCTTTTAAATTAAGCTGACATGTAAGTTTCGCTTTTATTACATCTGAGGATAATTGGAATTGCCTTAATAGTGGAAAGTGGAAAGTTTTATTGACTTCTCTTGGTTTTCTGAGGCATGTATAGATCTTTTCTCTTAAAGGAATTAAACTGAAACTGTTTGCTAAAGTGAATACACAACAATTTCATTGCAGTCACTTCCAAACATTTTAAAAAGTTGTCATGGTGCTTTTAAGCAACATACAATTTTAACTATAAGTACAAAAAGTTCGTTATGGGTGCCTTAAGAAAAGGAAATATTGATAGAAAGGAAATTAGCAAATTTAATTCTCATATTTAATTTATTGAAACTAACAAATCAGTTTCATCTACATGTGACTGAGTTGCAAATGTTTATGAACATGTAGGAATAGCTATTAATTTAAAAGTAAAATTACAGTTATGCTTGTTTTCACAGGTCGAGTTAGTGGGAGTCCACTTTTAAGAAAAAATACTGAAGAAGCAAAGTCTGACATTAACAACTGACATCCTTTAAGGAATATATAATTATAAAATTGGTTGTAGGTTGTCCCTGACCCTGCTACTTTTCAGTGTAACATCTTTCTTCTAGCTGTGGATCAGTTCCCCCTTCATTACTTCATACATACTTTTTTTTTAAAATCTATTCATTCACATTTCATCACAACCAATTTTTACCTTTAAGTAAATCAATGCATGTCCATGGACATGGTTAAGTTCTCTTGGTTTTCAAGTAATTTAATGTATTATTGATATAAAAAAAGACTCAAATCTCACATAAAATTTGAATAAATTACATATAGTTTTTTTTTTTAAGAACTTATGTAATAACCTATTTCCATTAACTGTGACTCCTAATTGTTCTGAGCAGCATTTTCTGGTAGGTTTAAGTGGGGAGATAAAGCATTATTAAAATAACTTCCAATCTTATGTATAATTTCATTAAACTTTAAATTGTTATCTGATAAAGTTGAATCTCTCTCTATTCAAATTTATTTTTGTTCTGATCTCTGTTTGGGCCAATTAACCCCTCTTTAAACCAAAATAACCCTGAATGACCTCCTGTCAGAAAGATGAGATTTCTTGAAGTCAGATAACCACATTTCTTTACAGCAGATAGATTCACTTCCATTCAGTTCAGTTTATTTATTTATATTGTGCCAATTCATAACAAATGTCATCTTGAAGCACTTTACAAAATTTCATTTCAGTTCAGTCACACATGATCCAACTGATCCTAGTTATCAAAAAGTGCATCAAGTTCAGTGAAGCAGTGAAGGGGCCAAATCACCAGTTCCCAAATGAACACACCAAAATATCATGGTCAAAGCTATTTCATACAAAGACATTAGCTAAAAATATTGACTTTTACAAATGAAGACGAAATGAGACAATTTGCCTATTTTTAACCAATATAAAGCAATAATAATTATGGTGAAATTTACAAGGGTAATATGACAAAGGTCTCATTTGTGCAAGACAAAAACTGCTCAGAGCATTCCAAGAACCACATTCCAATTAACCAACCATTATCCCTGTTGTATTATTATAACAAAAATTAACATAATATATAACCAGATAATCACCTCTGCTCCATCAAAGGAGACAAATGGTTACGTCTTCACTAAAAGATGTGGTTTGATTTTATTTATTCATGGCAACACAAAAACTCAATCAAATAGCATTAAATGTTTAAACCAGTCTTAACCCTTACAAGAAATGTCCATTGAGTCAAATGGCCAAGCCTTCTGTTCAGCAGCTAATGTGGACTGTGTCAAAATTGAACACAAAACCATGGTACATTTTCAGGAAACTAAACTTAAAGAACATGCAAAGTCAGCAAATCCTCCTTTGTTACTAACAGGCATTTCAGCTTGCATGTTAGTGTCAGTTTTATGAATCGATAAACAAGCGCTGCTTTAGGTGGAGTAAGTGTTGGCAGGCCGTCTAAAACATCCTGTTTTCAGCCAAGTTTGAGACCTGCAGGAAACTATTCTTGTCCTTTTCTTCTACCTTGGAAATCACTGTTTCACTCTAAGCTAAGTGGATATAAAACATCCTGCTTTCACCTCAGCAATCTGAGCTTGACTTCTATAAACAAGAAAGAGTTTAAAATACCTGAACGGGGTCATGGCCAAAGCCAGGTTTTGATCTTATACATTGCACTTACATACCCTGCATATTCTTCACAAACAGTGATTATACAGGGCACAAGGCTTTGGGTGAAGAATGTGAAGTGGAAAGAATCCACAATGCGGTTTCCAGCAATTGAAAATGGAAATGTATTAAATGGACTGGGCTTTTAAAATACTTTTTTTGTGTGTGTAAATGATATCTTATTCATTCATTCAAAACCGTTGTGTTAGTCTGTTCAAGGCTAAAATATATTTCTACCTTCCTGAGGACTTCTGCTAGCACATTACAAATCAACAGTTCTAATTTTAAAAATTTGCAATTGGAATTTGATGAGGAAAATGATTCATGTGTTCTTTGGAAAATAAGGCTGTAAACTTCCTGCATATTACTTGTCTAAAGAGGAAGTACGATTTTATTTACAGTGCACATTCTGTTTAAAGGCAATAATGTCTCTTATTAAAATCAACATCCTTGTTCTGAATAAACAGTTTTTTCTTTAAGTGAACATATTTTAGAGTTCATAGTTATATTGAACAAATGCTTACAGCCTTATAAAACCACTTGAACTTTCCCATATTTAATCATAATAAGTTCCATGTATTTTTATGAAGTTTCATTTGATATTCTGACATTAAATAGTGAAATGAAAAGAAAACATGATTTTAAAAACTTTTACAAATCAAAATATGTAAGGTGTGCATTTGTATTGAGCCCCTCAATATTTTGCAGAACCACCTTTTGCTGTAATTACAGCAGTAAGTCTACTGGAGTATGTCCCTATCAGACATCTAAACACAACCTGTTTTGCCTATTCATCGCAAAATAGTTCAAGTCCAATATGAAGCATGAAAACCATGTGTGAATGTTAATATTCAAATCATACCACAAATTCCTTTTTTTGATTTCAGTCTTAACTTTGAATGGGTCATTCTAACACATGAATATGCTTTGGTCCAAACTATTGAATTGTAGTTCTGGCTGCAAGTTTAGGGACATTTTCCTGCTGGAAGGTGAACCTTTGGCCCAGTCTTTTGCATTCTCCAGTCGGTTCCCCCCCCCCCCAGGGGAGTCTTGCATTTATCTACATCCATCTTCCCATTCATTTTGCCCAGCTTCCCTGTTCCTGAAAACAAGTGATCCCTACAGCATGACACTGCAACTACTGAGCTCTATTGTGCAGATGATGTGTGCAATACCAGTTTTTTGCCACACATTGTGTTTTGCATGTAGGCAGTTTGCACAGCTAATGTTTTTTTCTGTCAATAGACTCTCCCATTTGACCTGATGATCTTTGTAGCTCCTTCTGAGTTACTATGGGCCTTTTGGTTGATATGATTTGCTCGGATACACTTTCCTTTCCTAGTCTGTCAGTTTAGCTAGATTGTATTCTCTTGGTAAACTTGTAGTTGTGCCATACTCTTTCTATTTTATGATAGTACTACATCCAACACTTAGGAAACTCTTTTATAACCTACCCTATATTAAGCTTCTTTGCAACATCATGGTGTGTTCCTGGGTCTTCAAGATGCTGTTTGTCCAGTACTGTCCATCACTGTATGCATACTAAATGCTTGTCCATTTATAAATAAAATTGATACAGCAAGATAAGTGACAACACCAGTAGAATGCGATTATTTGCTTAATTCTCACTAAGATGCTTCAGTCTGAACAAAATGATCAACAGCTGCACTCTGACTTTTTGTTTTGTGGTGAAACGCTCAGGAAGTAGCAGCTCACTCTCTCAGCTGAGCTGCTGCAGGAGACGCTGTGCCTCTCCCCGTCCCTTCCATCCATCATGTGAAAATGAGTTCACATGCATCACCGCTAACATAATGTTCTTTAGAGGCTGAGAGAAAAGGCTCACCTAACATGCAGGGATGGCACAATAAAGAAAACCAACTGACATTAATGAAAATGTATACCATTAAAAACTAGCAGAAGAAATAGCAGAGAGGAAGGTGGAACATTATTTATTGATAGTCACTGACTAAGTGACTGGCTGTTGATGGTATGGGCTATTTTCATTGTGTCTCCTTGCACAAATTGTTCTTTGTTTTCAGGATTTAGCTTAAGGAAAGATGTGGTGATACTTTCACATTAATTTGTGTGTATTTTTTACCTATCTTTTACCGAGGATGGTTTAGAAAACAAATAAAATTAACAGAAACATCTATTTTGGCATATTTATTCAAACACAATGGCCAAACAAAGTGAGTATATATAAACAATAGCCAGTTAACAAATTTTTGAAGGTTGTACAGATTTATTTGATAGACAGCATAACTGTCACACACTGTTACAGTCAAATTTTTTTGCATTCTTATTTAGTTATTTTAGTGATCTTAAGATAAACAGAAACTTAGATGATGAAGCCATAATGCGGAAGCACTGACAAACTAAGAAAAGTTCATCAGTTATTATAGCTGTCTGTAGGAGCAACAAATCAGAGGGATTTTCTTCAAAAGCTACTCTTAGCAGCGTTTCTGTAAGTTTAAGTTAGAGTTTATTATTTTTTTTCATCCAGTCAATGTGGGCTGTATTTGGGGATCACTGTTTTCATGACTGAGTTTTGGCCAATATACTGTACAGCTGTTGGAAATATGGCCTTATATTTGACTTTGACAAATATAAGGCAAGTTTTACCAAATAACTGCAACTTGCTCAATTCCTCAAAATACCCCACATTATCAGCTCTACTCCACCATGGTTAACATTTGGTGTTAGATATTTTTTGCTTATATTCATTTTGTTTGTTTGGGTGTTTATAAATACTTGCCTTAATGTTGCATTTAATTTTAACTGTCAAAAATAAACACTAAAGGAACTGAAAACAATAAAAGCTGAAAGTTTAGCTTGTTTGTTTTCTGAATTATTTTGGTCTTTTTGGCTTAAGCCCAGATCTGAAGGATTCAACTATCTTCTTTTAAAGTGGAATGAATTTTTAATGCAGCTTTTACTAAAAACCATTTTAGTCTTGATAAACTAAGATTTGACATGGTAACAGAGGAATAATCTATCTTCCTCCACACTGGACTGCACCTTTAAAACTGGACTTTATAACCCTTAGCAGATTGATGCACAGTAGCAGTTGTTTCTATTAATGTTTGATGGCCTTCCTCCTTGGCACTGTATTAAAATAAACCTGAACACTCCAGACCAGGAAACATGTTTATAAAGATGGCACACTGATGATCAGCCAATAAATTACATTTGACTTGAGCTACTTGTTAGTTGCACCAAAAACAGTGAGGGTTCACTTATTTCCCCTGCATTTTGTGTAATGAGATGACATCAGATTTCATTGACTGTTGTTTGTAATTGCTTTAATTGTTAGAATCAAGGTTTTATTTTCTTTATTATAACCACATGTTGAGAAATAAGTTATATAGACTAAATCTTTATATATAAAAAATACAGAATAGTTATTTCCAATAAATGCTGAAGCATAAAACACAAATGTGCTTCAGTCTTTGCTTTATGTCTCATATTTACTCCACCAAGAGAATTATACTGTCCTGCGTGCCATGTCTTTATCCTACCTCATTTCCCCCCTCCTTGCTCTTCCTTTCTCCTCATCCCCCTTAGTAACCTGAATACAGTAGCACAGTGGACCAAT